>LPNX010559698.1:0-30276 GCA_001517045.1 Pseudotsuga menziesii
ATCATAATTCTTTCTGAATAATATTCCCTCGATAATATGATATGCAGCTAATTTAAGGCGCAATGCTCTTCACTGTTTGGAATTCCAATGTTCTAGAAACAATCCTTCCTGAAGGTAATGAACAAGGTCTCAGTAACAAGAATCTGGAGCTGTGAAAAGAGGACATACATCCATCATATGTAACTCAGTTTCATTTTCCCACATGTTTTCTTCGTTGTTTTTACCCTCAGCCATTAGTTTGCACAGTCCTTTCCCTTTAACTATGGATGCTGGTTTGAATTCGAGGTCATATTCTTGTAAAGTTGTTTCCTAGTTGCCTCTTTTTTGTACAAAAATAGACCTTACAGCTGGGTGTGGAACTATTACCTTCGTCCAGCTCTTAAGTATGTATGGACTGAATTGTTTTACCGCTTTGAAAATTGCATAAGCTTGTTTATCGACAGCTGGGTAATTCAATTCAGCTCCCTATAGACAAATTCTCATAAATGACATGGGATACTCATCTCCCCCATCTTCTTTCTGTGTAAGCACCGCTGCTAATGAATCGTCAAATGCGAAAGTGTACAAAATAAAATCCTTTTCAAAATTTGGAATTTTGAGAGATGGTGCATGAGCAATAGATGTCTTTATTTTACTGAATGCATTCTTCTCTACATCATTCCACTTGAATTGCACACTTTGTTTCACCATTTACTGCAAAGGTTTAACAATTTGAGCAAAATCTGGCACAGCACAAAATTAATTGTCCCCATGAATGATTGCATACCTTTTTTGTTATGGGGTAAAGGGATCTGTTCTATGGCCTTGATCCTTTCTGGGTCTATGGAGATCCCTTTTTTAGAAACAACATGACCCAGTAGCTTTCCTTTATAACTACAGACACACATTTCCTAGGCTTCGGTGAGATCCTATATTTTCGACAATGCTCGAAAATTTGTTTTAGATGGAATGCATGTTCTTCTCTTTTATTTGAAAATATTCGTACATCGTCAAGATATACTACAAAACTGTGACCAATCAGACTGCAGAAAGCTATATCCATATCCCTCTAGAAAGTATCTCCAGCGTTGATGAGTCCAAAGAGCATTCTTCTATAAGCAAAAGTTCCCCACCTTGTTCTTAATGTAGTTTTAAGTCTATCTTCTTCAGCTACTAATACTTGATTATAGCCAAAGAATCCATCTAGTAATGAAAATAACTTAGAACCTGAAACCATCTGCAATATTTGTTCCATGGGTGGGACTGGATAGTTATATTTATCCGAAGCATGATTGAGGTTTCTAAAATCTACACATAGCCTGATTTCTCTGGATTTCTTCCTCACTGGAACCAAATTCGACACCCATTCCGAATGTCTGACTTTGAATATAATTTTAGCATCCAATAATTTTTTCACTTCACTCTGAATTAAAGGTTCCAGTTTTGGATGCATCTTCCTCAAAGTTTGTTGATAATGCTTGACTCCAGCTCTAATAGGGATGACATGTTGTATAATATTCGTTTCATATGTTTTAAGCTCTTCATATGTCCAAGAAAACACATCTTTGTATTGTTTGAAAAAACTAATGAACTTATTTCTTTCTCCTGGAGAAAAACACTTTCTCAAATTTACATATTTGGGTTTAACTTCAGTTCCCAAATTTATCAGCTCGAATTGTAAGCACGAGCTGTGAGTCTTGACATTTGCTGGCTTTCTGAATTTGTTGTCTAGATCAAAGTTTCTCTCTAACGTCCCAACTCCTTTAGGAATAAATTTGTCGAATTTTAATTCATTTTGGTGTTCTTCATCATCGATTATTGCTCCTTTGAAGGTTTCATCATTGATCAAACATTCCAAGATTTGTTGATCATCATCAAAAACTCGTAGATTGGTAATCATGTCTGGAACTGAAGGCCTAAAAAGTAATTCAATAGAACATCTGTTATTTGAAGGTACAAGCCTTGCAGCTGAGGTAGCTAACAAGTCAACTGTTGCATTCTTTAGTCTAAGAATGGATACAATATTAAATGCATAAAAAATTTTAAGCAAATCCCACACTTCATTTCGGTAAGATTTTAAATGAGGTGAAATGCAATGTATCTGATTTCTCATTTGCTTTACAATTATTTCATAATCCCCATAAACTTTCAGATTTTCTGCTTTTAATTCAATTACTTCTCTTAGTCCATAAACTAATGCTTCATATTCGGTTGTATTGTTGGTACATTCAAACTCTAATCTACATGAAAGAAAATGTTTATTTTTCTTTGGATCAATCAGGACACAACCAACTCCCGATCCTTCCAAACTTTTAGATCCATAAAAAAAAGTGTCCAAAAACTATCTACTTTTACTGTACTTGAATAAAAAACTACATCTGAAACTAAGTCTACTACTTTACAGTCAAATTCATCAGCCCGTGAAAATCGAAGGAGATCGGGATATGTGTCTGGTGTACCGTTGGCTTCTTGTGCTTGGTAATTTCCTGGTTCAATTTCAATAAGGTAATTTCCCAACATAGAATTCATTGGTTCATGAAAATCGAAGGAGATCGGGATATGTGTCTGGTGTACCGTTGGCTTCTTGTGCTTGGTAATTTCCTGGTTCAATTTCAATAAGGTAATTTCCCAACATATAATTCATTGGTTCATGCTTACCCTCCAACTTAGTAACATTGTGCTTCATGTGGGGTTCTCTTAATACTTTTATTTGATTGGGACTTCCTTTATGAGGCAACCACAGATGTGATCAATCTAATGCAAAATATCCATTTAGCTTTGCTGATGAATCTCGATTCAAAATAAGTCCATAAGCCTCAAGTATGTTTTCTACTACAATATCGATGAACTGACATACCTTCTCATTTGAAGATAATCGAATCAAAACATCCTCCATTTCCCCAATTACCTTCACAACTGTTTTGTCTAACTGAATAACCTGTCGGGTAGATGATTTAGGTCGTCCATTTATCTTCTTACAAATTGAAAGTGGCATAACATTGACTAATGCCCCTGAGTCTACTAAATAGTTGTGCATGTTATGGTTGAAAATTTCAAAAGTTAGGAGAAATGGTGGGGTTTTGCATTTAGACTTACCTCCCACACTTGCTTCACCAATTTCTTCTTCTTTAGGTTGGTTGTCAGTGGGAAGCTTTTCCTCTGGTACTTTAAGTGCTTTTAACAATTTTTCTTTCTGCTGAGGCACATTACACATTTCAAATAGTGAGATATTTGCCTTATCCCTTTTAATATCTTCCATGATATTATACTCCATCTTATATTCTTCGATATTTTTTTTACATTATCAATTTTCTCTTCAACCGGATTAATAGGCATGTTGATTTTCTTTGGATTTTGACTCGTAATGGTGAATTCAGGTATTTTATCAGCTGTGGTGCTCTTCTAAATTTTATTTACATTCTCTTAATCTTTGGGAGTACTAACCTGTCCTCTTTTATCAAACCTTGACTTCTTGTTGTCATGTTTGTTTTCGATATCTCCTTCTGTTTCAGATAACCTTCTTCTTTGCTATCAAACATCAAGACACAATCCCATAAAACCAGAGCATCCTCTTCTTGTTTTTCTATGGGCTAGTTTTTTTCTTCCGCATTAGCTTCTGTTAGTTTGGAATCCAATAGCTAATTCATTACTAATGTCATTGAATTGATCCATTGAGGGCAATTTTTTTTCAGAATGCGGCTGTTGATGAAAGGTGCAAAAATTATCCATACCCACCTTAGTTAAATTCATTGATGCAGGACTATGTGGAGGAGGCTTAGATTGATTGTTGTCTTCTATCCTTTTATAGTAAGACTTATAATATTTCTGAGCTTCCTTTTCCTTTTCCAAATCTATTATTCTATTGGATAGCTTCTACATCATCTTCACCATCCCTTCAAAGTCATATGATTGCTCCTCCTTAGGCTTAGTCAGTAATAAGGCTTTCTTACCAAAAAATTTTCTTTCCGACTACTCAGGATAATCTTCTATTTTCTCTTTTTCAGCTTCTACTCTCTCAAATTATTCATAAGTTTCTGATAATGTAGGTTTGGCTGTCATCTTGGAAAACATAGACAAATCATGCCCTAGAGATGAAGTATAGTATTCCATCGGAACTTTATCAGAGGATTTATTAGCTGCAGAATTTTTTTTAGGATAAGCAGCAAAACTTTGAGTGGAACTATGCACTTTTTCTTTTCTTTCTTTTCATTAGAGGTGCATGAGTTTTATGGGTTGCATATTTACTTCTAAATATTCTTTCAAATGTGTCCCAGTCTATGATTGAGTTTGCAGGTAGAGAAAAATACTATGAGTTTGTTGCTCCTTTCAGGGTATGTGGAAGTAATCTGCAGACTACATCTTCGTGTTCTCTAGCCCTTAGTCCTTCTATAGCCAAGTAAAAGCTTTGAAAATGATCATTTACTAAAATATTTTCACTTGGGTCAAACTTAGGCAACATTTTCTCAAAAGCCTGAGGTAAGTCATGCAAAGGAGGTGTCCAGTTTAAAGGTGATCTATGCCTCCAAGTAGGTGGTGGATTTGGTGGGATGGGTGGCTGATCTGCATTTACATTAGCCATGATTTTGGGTGGAGAGTGAGGTGGTGAGTGAACAGGTGTATGAACAGGTGAACAATAAGGTGTATCTGGGTCCAACTGATCCATAGGTTGAATAAATTCCTGTAAGGCTATTTCTACCAGCTCTTCAAATTTTCCAACCAACACGGCGTCTTCCAATATAGGGCGGTCTTTCTTCCAATATTATCTTATGGGTAAGGAAAGGATAATCAGTAATACTCCAATATTATTTGCATAAGCCCTATTAATTCTTCTCAAATTGTTAACTACTTCGTTATCGATGGGATACAAAAAATCTTTACCCTTCTCTTCAAGAATTGGTTTGGGAAACAAACTACTTTCAGAACTATCACCGATGGAATAATCTCAAGAAAATGGGTTTCCTCGGCTAGCCATGCAATAGCAGCCCTCCTTCTAGCACCGAAAACTATTGAGGCCTGGAAAATCGTAGGCAACAATAGTTATGGATTCTCCCCAGTAAACGTTCCCAACTAGCCCGTTACTGTTTGGTATGGGGAATCCGTCTGGTTTACTGTCCAGCTACCATAGGTTAAGTAACAAAACAAAGGTTTTACTAGTTATGGCCCATTCCACCGTGTATATTTTAGTTTTTTTAATTTAAGTATGATATGCAAGTGCCTAACTAAGAATGTAGATTGATAGAGAATACGATGAGCGGTCACAATGTGATTGCGAAGGTTCTTACCTCTCGTCTTAACTCTCTCGCATCTAAATCACATATAGTAAGAAAACTAAAACTAACTATCTAAACTATCCCTATGGAGCAAGATTCTCATTTATCAATGAGTAATGCATTTCTGTTCATGCATTGAGAAAAATCACAGATAGCTGCTACTTATTTCAAAACACATGAACATTAATAGATATATGAACAACAAGATAGCTTATTTTTTATGAAAAGCCTTCATTACTCATAATGGAAATTTCATAGAATAAACTAGAGCACGTTAACAACAAGAACATAGGTTCAAAGAGTTAGAACGATCTCATAGTTAATGGATACAAATCTGAAAATGAAATAGTTCACATTCAACAAATCCATAGCACAACATTTGAAAAGTTCCACCAAGCTTTCTCCAACAGGAAACTTGTAATTCTTATTGCAAAAAGAAATAGTTCTTCTTACAACATGTTCTCACAAATCTCATTACGAAAAAGTCCCTTTATATATCTAACTCTCCTATATTTATACAAAACAACAAAACCTTTGGGCTACCCCTTGTGACCTTTGAGCTCCCTCCCCAACCGTTCATTCTCACAATCTTGCCTTTTAGTGGGTGCTATACAATATGTTACATTAGATTAAAATTTAATAGCACTTTTTCTAAAGAGAGAACAATTTGGTTGCTGATGGAATTTTCCCAAGCCTAGGCCTCTGTTGCTATCAATATGTTGACATCTCAGATCCTCACTTTCTCCTTCTTCATTGTTGCCTCCTTTCTTTTGCTTTCTCTTCTGGACATATTTTCTTTGCAATAGCAATCGCCTTGTCATGAAAAATAGCAGATTTTAGACCATTGAGTGTTCAAATAAAGTAACACAAACTGTATCAATGCATGCATTCTGTAAAAATGAACTCTAAACAATATTAATGCATGAAAATAAAACATGATAATGCAAAGCAAAAATTTGCAAGTTGGGTCTGAAAATCCTCTAAACCTGCTGTCCAACTAAAACCACAATCCCAATAGAACAGACTCTTCATCTAAAACTAGGCCGCAAACTGTGCCCTTCATCTTAGAAAAATCTTGACTCGACTAGCACCTACGGGAAAATGGCACCATCCCATAAAATAGAGTAAAATCACGACAAAAAATGACGGGAAAACCCTACCAGCAGTCAGAAGCAAAAAGCTAATCATCGGGCAGATACTCCACTGATGAGCCACAATATGCAGCAATAGAAAACATCAGCAATCGAAAGAACTAAGGACTATGGATCGGCAAGTTAAAGCTTAACGTTGCTGTCATGTCGACAACACAAAGGACTAGCCTTCTGATCAATCATCGATATGGCTTCGATAGTGAAAACAAAACATCACAAAGTAAAAGGTTTGATCGATAAACCCAGGCATCGGTGAAAATTAGAAAAAACCATCGGCGAATGGAAAAACTATATGTCGGATGATTAGTTTGCTAAGGAGCCATAATGACGGAAAACAATCGGACTACGACTTCCGATCAAAATCATAAGTCATTCCAATAGTGAAGAGAAAACAAAAATAATGAAAAAGTAATAAACCACGGAATCGGCAAGGATAAGAACTAATCCTTCGGAACGTTTTCCATCTTCCCTCTGAAATGGCGACAACTTAGAAGAATAATGCTTCGATAGTGATAAGCAAAAAACACCGCAAGTGAAAAAGTAAAAAGTTTTTTGAAAATAAACGAAGGAGGTAAACCCATCAGTGAAAATCATGACTCCCATCGAGACATTCATTAGTTAGCTTCCAAAATGGCGGCTGTGTAGAGAACTACGACCTTGATTCATTGTTCAATAGACTTCCAATAGCAAAAAAGGAAATTATCAACAAACCAAGAACTTCAAGTTCCACAGTCAAAAGAATTAGCAGACCAAAAGCAATCATTCAACTTCTGAGATGAAGGAAAGCAGTCTACCTCAATTAATCCTTACAAAATCCAAACTTGTAGCTGAATGACAACAGATTTCAGGAATCCAAAACAAATCCAGGCAAGATAAAATCAAAAGGAGGGTCCAAAATTCTAAAAATTTGGGAAAAACTTGCAACTGCAACACGTTCTCACTGTTCAAGGATCTTCACCTCTATCTAGTTATCCTGATCCCTATCATTTTCATTACTGAGATTACATTTGCATCTACCTTCCCTTATCTAGTCTTCCAATTACTCTTGTGATCTATTGAAGGATTCATTGCCTTCCTCCTCACACTATGACTTTCGATCAGTACCTCTTGCAAAAGAATACCTAGAGTTCCAAAGATAGTACCTTAGGATTTGCTACTCATATTGGTGGACTCCTTTGCATTAGTTTTCCTTGTCACTCATTCACTGGCACTCTAATGGATTCCTTCCATGTTCAACTTCATCTCACATATTCATGTGGTAGGACTTGTACTAGTTTATTTGGATTTGGATGAAGACCTTAGGCTACAACCTCTATAACCTAAGTTGTGCAAGATTGTGTTATGTTCTATGACACTATTTCCATCTTCTGAGGACTCATAATTATACTATTGTGTATTTGATCCACCATTGAAAAACATGTGTGGCCTTGTTTCCCATAATATATGATGTAATTGGATATTGTAAAGGAGCTAGTGTTCCACTCTATTGAACATGGAATCCTCAGTAATGATTTTGTACATGAATTTGATCTGTCTGTTTTAGGTACCTCTCTATGACCATGATAAATGAGTATCTCCAAGATAAAATATTGGTAGTGTATTTTTTCCATCGCTTCCCTCAGGCCTCATACATTAGGGGGCATATGTTATACATTGAAATGACACTTCTTTCCTGAGTACTAACACTGAACACATTGGTACAAAAAAGGAATTATGGATTGAAGTTTCCTAAAATCTATATATGAAGATATTCCTTTATACGCATTACTTCCTGCAACCACTTTCCCATGTTTTCAAATGATTTTTTCTTGCATTCATGACTTTTCTCATTGCAAGTCGCGAGTCATTCATGGGTAGCGCCATATGCAACCTGTGGTTAGATGATCAAAGGTTGTAATCATGGGTTTCCTTCATAGGAGTCATGATCCATTTGTGAGCTTATAGTATATGCACCTATGGTTACATTAATACAAAATTTAAAAAAAAAACATGATTAGTCAGGGATAGTTGGGTTTGAAGTTACAAGTTCCTCGACCTCCCTAACCATCCCAAGCCTCGTAAATTCCCATGATAATAAAGTATAAATAGAGGGAAGGGGTAGAAGATGGGGGAATCAAGTTAGAAGAGAAAGGTTATGCTGGAGGAATACATTGGATATTGGAGCAAGAGAACTCAGTCCATAGTCAGCAAATAGGCTTGTCTCAGACATAGGTTGTATCATTCCCTGTTACTTATGAATAAAGAGTGATTTTCTTCCATGATTTGTGTATTGATGTTCTTATTTGTTATGATCTATGAAATACATTATCATTTATATTTATATGCAATTTTAATGTTTCATTCATATCTATATAAAAACTAAGATCTATGTGGCAATATATCAATCTCTTTTAGAGGTGTTGAAGACCTTGAAGCTTCTAGAGAATTTGGAGAAAGGTTTAAAGCTAGGATCAACATTCAATTATAAGGTATATATCATTTCTGTCTTATTTCCCTTATAAATTTTCATGTGTTGCTGTATGTTTGCAAGTCAAATATTTTCACATTGGTCACCCGAGACCCTATATCATACGGTAGAATCCCTGAACAACAATAAGGTGTGTGAAATCACACAATAACACAAAAAGATCAAATTATAGAGACATGTGTGAAAGGTTTAGGAGTGTGTAAGAGGAAAATGGGTTTTGACAAGTATGTTAATTCTAGAAGTGCGCAAATCCCACTAAGACATGGGACACATATACACAAGCATCCACTAAAGCACTAACACATATGAGAAAATACCACCAAAGTGTTGGACTAGAGTATGCAAAAATCCATGTGTTAAATCATGAGAAGATAAATGATGACAAGAGATAGAATGAAGTGTTTAACTTAACCAAGAAGTAAGGAATATTGGAAGTAACCAATCCAAAAGAACCCCAACTTCCAAATGCACTCTTTGAGCTAGAATTATAAATAATCGAGATGTGGAGTGATGAAGCAAGCTTGAAGATGAATTTGAAATGTGTTTATGAGGGTCCAAGATTCATATTTTTTGGAATCAATGGATCGTTGAACAAATAAGAAGATATACAACAAAGATACAAATTCATAGAAAGCATTGAAAGATAACAACAAAAAAATTGTAAATAGGAAGAGTTCCTATCACTAAGATTTGTGATGGAAGCAACAAAGGAAGCAAAACACTATTGACACTACTAATTGCATAAGGTTGGAAAGCATATCTATTTAAAAGAGTATTTTGGATAAATTGTAAAGTATTGATGCAGTAGATGTGAAATAGAGAAGATCTCAAATAGATTGAGAAGACACAAATCACAAATATCGCAAATATCTATAGTCTACAGAAAACACAAATCGCAAATATTGGAGATTCAATTATCAGAGGGAAGGAAAGACCACAAATCATTGATAGTTGAAAAGATGTAGAAAAGTAGAAAGAAAAAAGATGCATATCACTATAATTTGCAGATTGTTGAAAGTGCATAAGATGCAGAAAGTAGAAATAATAGAAGACGTATATTAGTGTAAGTTTTAGATTGTTGAAAGTGTGTGAGACGTAGATAGTAGAAAGTGCAAAAGTTGCAGATATAACATAAGATCCATATCATAGGGATCACAGAAGGTGATTGAAGAAGTCACAAATCATATATATTGAACACTTTAAGTATAAAGGACACAGTTCACATAAGTCATACAAAAGTTCATATAAGGGTGACATGATGGGGAAAGGAGGGGGAGTTATAGATTCCTTACAGTTGGTGCCGATAAACCAAGTGAGTTGGTACACACCATAAGGCTGGTTCCTGATAGACCACGAGTTTTTTATTTTGTAATAATATTTGTATCCCAGTCAGGTTGGTGCCTATTTTTGTAAGTTGGTGCTTACATACAATTCAATTTGGTGGCTGAGTAAGTTGGTTCTCACACTTCGAGATCAGTGTCTCCAATTTTCATCACATTAGAGAGAGAACCAAGTGAGTTGGTACACACCATAAGGTTGGTTCCTGGTAGACCACGAGTTTTTTCTTTTGTAATAATATTTGTATCCTAGTCAGGTTGGTGCCTATTTTTGTAAGTTGGTGCTTACATACAAGTCAATTTGGTGGCTGAGTAAGTTGGTTCTCACACTTGGAGATCAGTGTCTCCGATTGTCATCACATTAGAGAGAGAGAGAGAGAGAGAGAGAGAGAGAGAGAGAGAGAGAGATTCAAATATTTGTGCACTAGTGATTTATTGGTTGATTGAAATAGTATTTGAAATGTATTTTGAAAAGAAAAATTCTTAAATATATGTGTTATAGAGAGAGAGAGAGAGAGAGAGAGAGAGAGAGAGAGATTTACTATTCAAATATTTGTGCACTAGTGATTTATTGGTTGATTGAAATAGTATTTGAAATGTATTTTGAAAAGAACAATTCTTTGTGTTATATTGATTCACTCCCCCTCTCAATATAAATAATAATTCCAACACATTCTTTAATAAGATTCATATATCTTTGTTTTAGGTCAATAGTCAGAAACATGGAGAGCTTGATATAGTTTGGGTCTTCTTGTGTTCCAATGTTCAAATATTCTGCTTTAGGATGAAAAATAGGCTTGATTGGGACATAATTCTTATCAAATACCTTTTCAAGAGGAACTAATACTTGTGGGATAAAATTGTTCTTTAGTTTCAAAATTTTGTGATTAGCAATGTGACCTATCAATTGTGGGGATGGTTAAAATTCTTCTTTAAATAATTTATAATATTTACCTTCTTCATATTAATCAATGATTGAGACAAAAAAAAATCACCAACCATTTCATTAATTCTTATCAAAGACTTTTTCAAGAGGAACCAATACTTTGGGGATAAAATTGTTCTTTAGTTTCAAAATTTTGTGATTAGCAATGTGACTTATCAATTGTGGGGATGGTTGAAATTATTCTTTAAATAATTTATCATCTTTACCTTCTTCATCATGATCAATGATCGAGCCAAAAAAAATCACCAACCATTTCATTAAATCTTCTTATTTAGGGGACATCTTCAAAAACTTGCCAATGTTTTAGATTGTTTAGGATAGATGTTATGTACCTCATTTCTATTTCATACTTGAGATGTGGTCCTTTGGGGGGGTTGAAAGAGATAGAATCCAATGGAAAAGAATCATCCTTCTAGTTCATTTATCTAGGAAAATAATTATATTAAAAGAATCAAAGTAATTTTAAATAATATTCCACACTTGATTCCTATAATCCCTCATCATAGGGTGTTTTGTTCGGTAGATTCTCTTTACATGTTTTACTACCAACTCAGAATCCCTAAAGACTAAAATTTTAGTGATTCTCATTCTCATAAAAACTTCTATCCTAAGGATTAAATCCTCATATTATTATACATTATTAGTGGCTTCAAAATCTAGTTTGTATGATAGAGAAATGTTCTCACCAAAAGGGGGAATTAAGAGAACTCTGATCCCTAATTCCTCTCTAAATGATTTCCCATCAAAAATAGCTTCCAAACATTATCTATGTTTGTTTAATTTTCTTTAGATAAGATATGTGTTCCTTTATAGTATCTGTACCCCTCATTTACTGATAAGATGCACCACTCCATGTCTTCATCTAAATCATATAAGGGATAATTTTTTGGGCTATTTTGGTGACTTACCACATAAGGAAAATTTTATCTGTTATATATCGTTCTAATTTATCTTGCAAAGACTAGGACAGTGGCATATTTCGTAACCATATGCATGGTGCCTCCCTATTTCTTTTCCCAACATATTGATAGCAGCATTCCGTACATGAAAAGAACATGTTTCATTACCACGTCCATCATGATACTCTTTATCAATAATTGGGATAGTGTGGAAACCAAGTATGTTATCATGCCTACACATCTAAATTTACTTGAATAAAATCTATATAGGTCATTTTTTGGTCTAGTTATCTCTAACCCATGTTGGTCTATTATCACTTTACACATTAAATTGGCAAAATATCCCAAATTGAGCAAGAAATTGTGTAATAGTTTATCATGAATGCTTAATGTAACATCAAAGGAGCTATGTATTATTCTCTTTCATCAATATGAGGGATAAAATTAACATTAGGATGCTCATATGACAGGTTGAGTGTGACTATATATATTTATGCTCCAACTCCATTTAATATTCTCTCAATTTGCATGTGATGGACAAGGTTCTTAGCCAGATCAATTAGGGGGGACAATAATTTTTTATATTTACAATTTATGTTCTATGTTAAAGGGGATAATAGGATTTTTGTGATTCTTTAATATATCTTTTTATTTTGGATTATCATCATGTTTCTTTAATTATTACTGGTCATTTATTTTGGTAGACTTAGAGGGACCATTGGATTTGTCCTTTGACTAATTTACAGGGTAGTTTTGGATGAGGTTGATTATCTTGGTTTGTATTAATTGTTCTTGGTGTGAGAACATATTTTATATGTAATTAATCTTGTAGAGTGGAAGAGCAAGAAGGAAGATGGAGGAGCAAGAAATGTAATGTAGAAGTGTATATGTAATGAAAAATTGAAGAAGATGATTACAATAATGATTGCCCTAGTAATTTATACCCTTAAGTGGGGAAGAGAGGTGAATTTTCAAGTCACCTCTTAGTTTAATTACATAAAATTAACCTAGATTACTATTAAAATTTAACATTTGTAACATTTCCTTCTCCTTTTAAATTTCTTTGTCCTCAAAGCAGGGTAAAGACGGATGTTGCTAAACGAATTTCTTTGTTTCCCATGATGTGTCTTCTTCTGGGAAATTATTCCATTTAATGAGGTATTCCTTGATCATTCTAGTGCATAATCTCTATTCTCTAATGTTTATGATAGCTTCTGGTTCTAAGACTAGTTTCCCTTCTTCATCTAGAGAGGGAAGCGTTGTTCGAACTGATTGATGTTGTCCCAACAACTTTTTCAGATTTGATACATGGAACACGTTGTGAATTCAACTTGTCTCCAGTAACTTTGGCTTGTATGTTATGTTGCTAATCTTCTGTATAATTTGGTATGGACCATAGAATTTAGGTGCTAATTTTTTCTTTCCTTTTTGTTTTAGCGATAATTGTTTGTATGGTTGAAGTCTTATGAATACCCAATCTGCTAATTCAAACTCTCTCTCAGTTCTATGCTGGTCTGCTTGTTGTTTCATATGATTTTGTTCCATAGTTAAATTATCCTTGAGTGTTTGCATGATTCGTTGGTTGTCTTCTAGTTGATCTTTTACGGAGGCTACTTTTGTGATTCCTTGAATGACTTACTTCCATACGGGTGGTTCATAACTATATAATGCTTGAAATGGATTCATATTTGCCAATTTGTGATACGTACCATTATACCACCATTCTACAAAATGAAGCCATTGAAACCATTTGTTCTATTTGTCTGTGACAAAACTATGGAGATAGGTTTCCAGACACTTGTTGACCACTTCAATTTTCCCATCAGTCTATGGGTGATATGTTGAACTCATATTAAGAGTGATCCCTATTTTCTTGTAGAATTCCTTCCAAAAATTGCTTGTGAATTTGGTGTCTTTGTTGCTCACTATAATTTTTGGAAAACCATGTAATTTGTAAATATTTTTACAAAACACTTCACCGATTTGCTTAGCGGAGTCAGTTTTCTTTATTCCCATGAAATGTGCATATTTTTTTAGTCGATCTACTACCACAAGGATTTTATCTTTACCATGTGATAAGGGTAACCATTCAATAAAATCCATAGAAATTTCCTCCCACTTTTTCTTCGGAATATGCAATGGGTGGAGTAGGCCTGGAGTCATGATGTTTTAGTTTTTATTCCTTTGACATGTGTCACATTCGGCTACATATTTTTGAATGTATTTATGTATTCCTTTCCAATAGAACGATTGTATGGCATTGTAATATGTTTTGAAAAAACCTACATGTCCAGCGGTAGGTGAATCATGAGATTCTATCATCACCTTAGTTTGAAACCTTGATGTTCGATTTAAATAGATCCTTCATTTGTACCACAAGATGTCATTTCGCCACTCGAATATTTAACCTCTATTTGAGTCTTCGATTAAGGCACATGTGTTTGGGTCTTTAGCATATTCTCTCCATATTTCATCCAACCATTATGGAATAATTGTTGAAAATTCATATGTATGGACTTCATCCTTTCTAGATAGAGCCTCGACGACTAAATTATCTTTCTTTCTTTTATGTAATATATCCAAATCAAAGGTAGCAATTTTTTCTATCCACTTTTGTTGTTTTATTGACAATGTTTTTTGTTAGAGGAGGTATTGAAGACTATTATGGCATGTTCTTATCAGTATTTTCCTCCCTAGAAGGTATTGTCGCCATTTTTTTTAAGGCATGTATAATGGCCAGTGTCTCCTTATCGTAAGCGGACTTCAAACTTTCTCTTTTGTTGAGATTCCTACTTTCGAATGTTATTGGGTGCCCTTCTTGCATCAAAATTGCTCCTAATCCGAAACCAGATGTGTCACAATCGACTAAAAAAGGTTTTATGAAGTCTGACGTGGCTAATACCGGTGTTGAAGACATCATGAATTTTAAAGTTTCAAAACATTTTTCTTCTTCACTATTCCATTGGAAGGAAGTTTTCTTCAATAAATTTCTGAGAGGGGTAGTTTTATGGGCGTAATTCTTTACAAATATTTGATAGTATCCTGTTAGGCCTATAAATCCCCTTAGTTTTGATATGCTATCAAGTTTGGACCATTCCATGATTTCCTTGATTTTACTTGGATCGACTTGGACTCCTTCCTTTTATATTTTGTGACTTAGGTATTCCACTTCTACTTTTCTAAAGGTTCACTTAGACTTCTTGGCGTAGAATTGTTTTTCTTCCAAAATGGTAAGTACTTGACTTAAGTGTTCCAAATGCTCCTTCCATGTCCTGTTGTATACAAGGATGTCATAAAAAAACACTAGTATGAAATTCCCTAAAAATGGCTGGAATAATTCATTCCTTCCAGCTTGAAACGTATCTGGAGAGTTAGTCAAACTGAAGGGCATTAATTTGAACTCATAATGGCCTTCATGCATGCAAAAAGCAGCTTTAGCTATTTCTTCCACTCTAACTTTGATTTGGTAATAACCAGATCAGAGATCCAACTTTGAGAAGTACTTGGCCCAATGAATTTTATCAAACAACTCATCGATGAATGGGATCATAAATTTATTTTTGATAGTTATTTTGTTCATTCCCCTGTAATCTATGCATAGTCTGAGCGATACATCCTTGTTTTGTACTAGCACTATTGGAGCTATATACGATCTTTTGCTTTCTGAAATGATGCCACATTTTAGAAGATCCTCAGTTAACCTCTCAATTTATGTTTTATGGTGATGCAGATATCGATATGGTTTGCTACTTGCAGGTTTTGTCCCTAGTTCTATTTCAATTATGTGTTCGATCTTTCTATTCAGTGGAAGCTCCAAGGGTAGTTCTTGAAACACCTTATGGGGTGTTGGAATTAATACAAATTTACGACATAAATTTAAGAAGAAAAAATGTAAATGTTTATTCTTTACTGTAAAATTCAAGATCAATTTTAAAATTTAAATTATAAATAGTTTATGTTGTTATTTGTCATGCATTAGTTTTACACTTTTCATTGCTTAGATACTTCATTATACCATGTGTTTATTTTTTTAATGATATTTCATTTGTATTTATGATTGCAGTGGCTACTATGGACCATAATGCAGAGATTTTGAGAGTAATTGGTCATTTGAGAGAGATTGGTTCTGCTTGGATGGGTGGATATGAACTCTGTCGCTCCTTGTCAGCATCATTACTAACCATAGTAGATACCATTAACAGATCAAATGATGCTTTGTATAGGATAGCATATTATAGGGATACAGAAAGACAAGATTATTCTTATGGTTTGAGCTACAATGAGATTAAGAAGCTCAAAATAACAAAAGAGAATGTATATACACTATTTAGAGTTCCTGGGGCAAATAACATTCTAGAGAGAAACAAACCACATATTTCCATTGAGTGGTGCATCTGTCAACCAATTAAAGTACATTGGATGGACAAATGGTACAAGGTTTTTGATATTCCGCTGCACAACAAAAGGAAAGTATAGTTGTACTTCCTCCAAAAACGTTTTGCAAGTTTTTGATGGGAAAACATGTCAACTATTTTGACATGTTGGGGTTCCAGGGCGATGGAAGGGGGATGCCCCAAAATAGACACAATGCTAGGAATAGAGATTCCAATCGACAGATACCTCCACCTCCTTTCCAGCTACCAAGGCCAAACATGCCTTCTGCACATGATATGATTACCTAGACACAAGAGGCATTTCGTACGCTAGCTAAGATGATTTCCCGGCACACCACAACTATTGACCAAGAAGGGCCCTCTTCCTTTGGTGGGGTACAACCACCATATTTTGGTGGTAGAGGAACACATATTGGTGGGGATATACCAGCATCCCATGTGCCACATATCGTGTCGCACATGTGCACAACATATGGTCAATCTTGTTATGGTCGTGGACCAACACATGGTACCTCTACGATGACTGGTGGTAAGGTAAGGACATTCTAAAAACTCTATTGTTGTTCAATTTATTTTTTCCATATTGTACACATATTAAAATATTCTTAATATATGAAATTTTTTATCTTGCAGGAGCTTGATGGCTCTAAGGGGGGTTGTAGTGTACCCGGTGTTGTCATATCCGAGGCTCAAAAAACCAACACCAAGGTAATATTTCAACTTGTGTCATTTTGTTAATAGGTATCATTTTGTTAATACATGTGTTAGTTAATTAATTTGTTAAATGGTCTAATATTTACAATTTTTGAAGTTGGAGGAACCACATTTTGAACAGGATGTCGGAGACATTGATCTCAGTGAATCCCCCCTATGTGGATTTTATGATTACCTCATAAATGTAAGTACATGGTTAACGACTGAATCTTATTCAAATTATTTATTTATTACTGTACACTCCTTTATAGATTGCTAATATTTATATGTTTAAACTTGTAGGTGCTATCTAGATCCATAGAGGGGCAATAAATTGCTAGTAATGGTCCCTCCCGTGGGGAAGATATATTTGAGGAAGAGGTAAGTATATTACAACATGTTATTTTTATAGTACATATTATTCAATCCATTCATGTCTATGTCTAATTATGGTAACACTTTATGACTGTAGACATAAACGCAAATCCCTGCACCACCTATTTGGTTTGGATCTCCCCGTAGTCCAAACATAGATAACCATGTTGTCTACACTAGCCATCCATCTTCTATAAAAAGAGTAGGTTTCCATGACAAAGAATCTATTAATTCCATGGTAATGTACACACTTCCAATGGGAGTTGTTTGTTAGAATTCAATTCACATCACAACTAGTTTTTCTTAATGTTATTTTCACATGTTTACATCATCAAGATGTAGATTCCTCCATTCCATACCTTAGTGGGGTCATTTATGCTGCAATCAAAGTTGCATCTACAATGGGGATAAGTCACACAAAGGTATCTACTTGAATATTTGCACTTGTACAGTTCATTTGTATTGTGTATGGACATGCACAATGTCTAACTATTTTAACATTTGGCGAATGTAGCCACACCCTGGTGCATTAGTGCGCACAACCCAAGGTTGATGTTCAATGTACGGCTCCTCTTTCTACTAAAGAAACCTAGTTTCATTCCCTAGAACAAATTTTTTTGGTGAGATGTCCATTATTTACCTAATTGGTTAATACTTTCTCATGCATGTACATGTTGATAATTGTTGAGATAATTGACATATTTTTTTTATTCACAGAAAAGCATTGCAAAGAGACTATCTGCAAGGAGGAGGACACTAGAGGCATATATACTCTGTATCGATGTGGTGAGTGATTTTTTTATGTACAATTGAGTCATATTTTAAATTTTCAAACTTTTTGAGTGTTGGATAGTATTAGTTTAGTTACCTAATCAAGAAATACTATCCTTGATTTGCAATTTTCATAGATGCACAGTGTTATGGACAGAGGAAACATGCATCTGAGTTGGGAAGAAACAAGGGAAAGTTGGAGTTTTGATGTGTTAGTCTAGGACAAATCTATACTTTTGTGTACAAGAGGAAGTTAGAGTTTAGGGGCACGGTCTAGCACAGATGTACTTTTGTTTGCATGTACATCAATGATGTTTTTGATACATGTACATTGGCATTCCATCTAAGGGCCTTCTATTTTTGTGTTATAACTTTCATGGTATAAAAATTATTTCATCTCAAAGCTCTTGAGATATTCATAGTTCAGCCTTATGTGTGATCATACATGTGTGTCCAAGAAATTTTTTATGTGTAATGTTCCTAGTTTTTTTTATAGATTTTACGATTGCATGGAGATATGTGTTATAAATTTGAGAACAATTCACAATTACAATATTGCGTAATGATAACTATGTAAATTTAAAGTGTTTTTCATCACGATACAATTGCATATACAATGTTAAATTGTATTCACAAAAATGAAACATACCTAACACACATAAGCAACCAACACACATAATCAATTGTCCCAACTAAGTGGAATACAAAAGAACCTTACCCACATAACAACCTAACAAACATTAAAAGGATGCACGAAGTTGACACACCTAAGTGATGCACCTATGTGGTCTACATAAATGAAATTGGTGTTTAGCATGATGTATTTCATCTAACGAATATATGGCATACACATCAAACCTAAAAGTATCCAAGTATAAGGTTGATTCAAAATAATGGTTATGATTCTTTATTGGTGTATCTCCTGAATATTATTTTATCATTTTGTTACTGTACATGTTATTTGATGAAATACCTCGAGGACCAACTTTAACGCAATGACCAATGGTGTGTTAAAGTTGAAAGAGATGAAAATTATTTGTGTTTTTATTATAGTTTAAATTGATTGGAGAAGTATTATTCGAATCTTTTTTTATATTTATGTTTATGTATTGAATTATATTTATCTACCTGTGTCAAATCTCAACTAACCCTAAAATTTAACAATATACCCCAAAAATCATTACAAATGACTTGAATATTTGTTGTAGTATTACTCATTTTTATTGTTCTACCTGTTTCTAAAATGAAAGTGACGATCTTGAGTCCACAAGTTTGTATTTGATTGACTTGGACTTGAACACAAAGCTATTATATCTAGGTATTGTATGTAAAAATAGTATGAGAAACACCCTAGTGCTCTAGCTCGACCCTTTGCATGACGAATACCTTTGTGTGATGAATGTGACTAATAATGAATGTGATAAAACTCTTGTGTACTTTATTGCCCCATATTATTTCCATAGTGTTATTTTATAAATTTATCTAAATTATATTTATTGTATGCTCTAGTGTAAAATTTTACCAAGTAGTATGGTAAAACAGTTCAATTATAAGAGGAATACTAGGAACAAAATGTACTAATAAGGTATCCTTATTCTATGTGAATCCAATGTGTAAATATTATTCAAACATAGATATCCAAGCCATGGTCATCACCCTATGTCACATTGAAGCTCACCTCCTACAGGCTTTCAGGGACACCTGTTGAATCCCTACCTGGGGCATAGATTTCCATCTGTGCATTAAAACTAGGTTATAGGGGGTCATTCAAGTGTGTTTATACAACTTCCATGAGGGAATGGTATCCACAAGCTCATGGTTGAGCAATTTTCAAAGTTTACCCCTATGTGTAAAAATTTCACTTTCCCTTATCGAGCAAAGCTCTAGTTTCAAAAATTGACATAAAATAGGATCCCTTGTCCATGGATCCATAGGAGAGGGCCACTCATATAACTATCACGATTTCCCAACTCCAAAATAGTTGATGATTCGTCTATCCAAGCCACAATCATCATTCTATGGCATGTTGAATCCCACCTCCTAGAATATTTCAGGGACACGTGTTGAATCCCTACCCGGGGCATCGAATTCCAACTGTGCATCAAAAATGGGTTTTGGTGGGTCATGAAAGCATGTTTAGGAAGGTTCCATGTGGTAACTCTATCCACAAGTCCAAGGTCAAGGAATTTTCAAGGTTGACCGCTATGTGCAAAAATTTCACATTCCCTTATGGAGCAAAACCCTAGTTTCCAAAATTAACCTAAAACAAGATGCCTTGTACATGGATCCAAGTAGAAGGCCACCCCTAGAAATATACCAAAGTATTGAATCCAACAGATTGATGATTTGTTGATCTAAACCAAGGTCATCATTCTATAACACATTGAATCCCACCTTGTACAAGCTTTCAGGGACACCTGTTGAATCCTTATCTGATGCATAGAATTCCCACCATTCATCAAGATTAGGTTCTGGTGGTTCATGCAAGTGTGTTTAGGTAGGTTCCATTTGGGAATGCTAGACATAGGTTCATGATCGAGGAATTTTCGTAGTTGACCCCTATGTGCAAAAATTTCACATTCCCTTACTAAGAAAAACCCTAGTTTCCAAGATTGGCCTACAACAGGATCGCTTTCCCATGGAGCCAGAGAAGAGGAACACCCCTAGCACTATACTAATGTCATGAATCCAACGGAGTTGACATTTCATAGATCTAATCCACACTCATCATTCTATGGAGCATTGAATCCCACCTCCTACGGTGTTTAATGAACACCTGTTGAATCCCTACCCGAGGCATAGAATTCCAACCGTGCATCAAAATTGGGTTTTGGTGGGTCATTGAAGCATGTTTAGGGATATTCCATGTGGGAACACTATCCACAAGTTCACAGTCAAGGAATTTGCAAATTTGACCCCTATGTGCTTAAATTTCACATTCACTTACTGAGCAAAACCCTAGTTTCCAAAATTGACCTAAAACAAGATCCCTTGTCCATGGAGCTATAGGAGAGGGACACCCTTAGCATTATCCCAATGTCCTAAATCCAACGTAGTCGATGGTTCATTGATACAATCCACAGATAGGGATTCAACATGTGTCCCTGAAATCCTGTAGGTGATGATCTTCAACATGCTTCTCTCTCTTTTGTAACCCTCTTTCATATTTGAATTCATTCATGCATGAGGATCCTATACTTCACAAAATTAAATAGAGTAGATGCATTGTTATTAACAAACTTCACATTTCTTACTAATGTATTATTTTTATCACTCATTAAATATGTGCCACGACTGTATCAATTATATATACTATAAACTGGAGATTTATGTTGCAAATTGAATATTGCCACTAGGATTGTAAGTGGACCCCAAAAAAAATCACTAAAAAGTTATTCAACAACAAGAAGTATTCCAATATCATCAGTAATTGATTCTCTTGATGTAGTATGTAGTATTCTCTTGATGTAGTATGTAATTATGTCAGTAATGGATGATCTTGATGTAGTATGTAATTATGTAATTAATGGATGTTCTCAATGTAGTATTTCATGTGGATAATTCTCTTTAGCTTCATTTGACAATGTTAAAAATTACTTTCCATCATAGGCTACAATTTTAATTGTTCACTAACACAAGGGGCTACAATGCCTCACCTTTAGTGGATCACTAAGTTGACACAAACTAGTCTCTAGGCTACAAACTAGGGTTTTGAGGGTTTATAATTCAAAATAGGGTTTATGGTACAAACTAGGGTTACTAGGATTTGATATAGGGTTTGTAAGCTAGGATTTCTAGGCTATGATTGG
Source organism: Pseudotsuga menziesii (assembly GCA_001517045.1). Classification (NCBI taxonomy): domain Eukaryota; kingdom Viridiplantae; phylum Streptophyta; class Pinopsida; order Pinales; family Pinaceae; genus Pseudotsuga; species Pseudotsuga menziesii. The sequence continues at coordinate 22,092 of LPNX010559698.1, forward strand.
CCAGGGTTATTAATCATGGGAATATTTTTATACCTTATTTTAACACTTGCATTAGGAAGTTCCATGAAAACTTGGGGTGTTTACTAATGTCCTTAGAGGACCAACTTCAATATTTAAGGAAGATGCAAGATACATATCCCAGATAGAGTCCTAGATAATGGTATAGGTCTAAATAAAATGAGTCATGTAAGTATGAATATAATACAACAAATCCATGATGAAACTTGTGCAATTTATTAAGTTGTATAAGTCTATGCAATTTATCAATCTATCAAGATGTAAATAATCAATGAGATCATGGAACCAAAATCATGACATGTACATGTACATCACAAACTTATAACATAGTACACAAATACCATGCATACCACATACCTGACTACCTACTTGTGGTCATTTTACTAGACCCTTGGGATCACCTCTAATAGAAACGGTATCCTTTATCGTCTCGTGCAGCATGCTTGGATTAAGGAAAAAAGTATCTTGACTTTAATGAGTTCTTGCTTGGAATTGTTTGTAGCTGCAGGTTTGTGCCAATAAATAAGTTTGTATAATAGTATACAATTTGACCTGGTCTATAATCCTCAAATACATAACCTTTTTTATTTTGTGCATGGGAAACCTATGCCAAATATTCTCCTTTTATAACCATCGACCCAATTGGAAAATCATTTCCCTCGGAGTCACTTAATGAGACAATGAGGGCTTGCTTCCCATCCAAGCAACGTGCCAACTAGTAGTTAGTGTTCCATTCATTTCCTATTAGGGAAACCACTGCATATATGTGCCCTACATAAAATAAAGTGTCATCCTAGGAGTCACCTAACTAAACACAACTAGTAGTCAAACATTTCAAAGTTATCAACATAACAATCAAACCTGGTTGTACAAGATTTGATATGTGGTCATATTCAGGTGAAATAATTGACTAGTCCTCCTCCAATTGGGTTAATTCTACAATTATTTTTCGACCAATAGGGAGTGATACACGATCCTAGCTATCAACCCAATCTGTGGATTCACAATTTTCCTATTCACCATTATTACATGGACAACAAAAACAAGAGAGTTTCCTTGTCAACATTTTAACGGTATCATCATATGGCATTCTAACTGAATGGAATGCACAAGTTCCTTGGATGGTATTGAACTCATATAGGTGTGATCGATCTACATTGACCACCTCCCAAAAAAATCTATGTATATGTTCTTTCTAAGATGATTGGTCTTCTTTCCTTCTGGCTCCCTGCCCCATTACTGAAGAACACCATGCAACAATGGTCTTTGCGTCTCGGATGAGAGAAATAGTTGTGACCTTCATTTATTTCCTACGCAATGAAGTATTAATGAATGCACCTTCTCCATTGTGTTCCCCTTTTCCCTATCTGGTCTCAAAATAGTTTGAAATATGTGGCACCTTATTCCTCTTATGGAGAATACACAACCATTGGAAGAAACATGCATTTTTTAATCACCTTGCACAACCATTAGACCAAATCCAATGTTGTTCCATATGTATATTGTTATCGTTCAGGTGATTGTAGAAGAATTGAAAGTTTTGTTGTACAAAACCCTAGTCATGACACATTTCGACACTTATGTAAAAGTGATACTCCTTCAATATAGTCCTTTTCTCTTCAGTACTATCTGCCCCATGTCGATAGGTGATATGGACTATTATGCTGACCTGGTCTAAGTGATAATATTGACTTTGAATCTTCTTCTGCAGTTAAAGAGTGTAGTTTTCTACAAAATTGATCATTGATAAGATAGTTCCAATAGGAAATGTATCCCTGCATGTTCTAAACTTCCCATCTTTCCAACGAGCCACATGTACATGCTTTACATACTTTTGTGTCTTTTCAATGAATTCCTTCATGAAGTTGCAAACTTGTACCCGGTAGATGAACAATAAAGATGTACAAATCAATAGGTTGTTACATATATGAAATAACAATATAGAGAAAAAAATACTATTCAGGAACTTGTTACTAACCTGCGAGGTGACCAATTGTATTTTTTTTCTTTCATTCCCTCCACCGATATCATACGTGACATATTTGAATGACTGCAAGTTCACTTCATGTCTCCCAAGTTCATGCTCATCAATCACATGTATGCATTTGTCCAAAAATGTCATTCCACCACACAATGGGCATGTCCCATCTACACAAGGCCTTTGATAAAATGTTCAACCTTCTATCCTTCTACACAAAATCCTATGAATAAAGTCTCTAGATGGTGTCGGTGGCAATGTATTTGACAATTCCTGCACAAGAGTGTTATGCAATACATGCAATATATGTATATATGTGTCATAATAATAATTGTACTCAATGTGATATCGACAACAACTTCTGTTACATGTTTTGTTTATTTTAACATACCACGGTTTGCATTTGTCGAAGGATATTTGGCCCAAGTTAAGTTCATTATGTTCATTCCTAAATCTATCATATAAATTTGTTTGTTTCATGTCAATAAAATGTTTAATGTGGGGCTCATGATCCATTGAACCCCTTCTCAATTTTAGTACATATTTTTGGTTGGATGAAGGTCTACTCTTGTCATGCCAAAACTCCTACACTAGTCCCTTTACCGCATCAATGAGATTCTTATTGTAGTGTGGCAACCTTCAAATGAAGGCCCAGACATCTATTTGACTAGATTCAAGTTGTTATATTCTGGAACAATACCTATGAAATGATTTGATATCCAAGCCTACAAGTTTGGATGTAGGCTTAAGAATTCGAAGGGACCTAATGCTTTTGTTCACGATTGATTGTGAAAACACACGAAGAGTCGCATTGCAATCCTTTGAATGATATTTCATTCTAATTGTAATAAATGAATCTACTAAACTTCTGACAATATGAGAACTTGGTTCAGGACTGTTTATCATCTTTATCCTTAAGTTTCTCCTAACAATAGTCATAGACCTAGAATTTAGTAACGATATAAATAATATACATTTATCACCATCACATTTAGAATAAAAATAGTTGACAACTATATGTTGAGATTGATATGAAATACTGTGTTTAGACAACGTTCCTTCAAGTGAATCAATGAGACTTTCATCGATCTGTATATGTTTTCAAGTTCTTTAGTGTGAAGTTGATAACAAAAGTAGGGAGGTTGGAACTGCACCTTGTAGCCTATCACCTAGTTGATCTGGAGTTTGAACATGAGATTCATGTCCTTCTATTTCTTGATGTGGGTCAGGTGGTGGAAATTGGAAATCCTCTTGGGTGGTCTAAAAATCATTGTCTTCTTCGATTATACAATCGACATTCAATGACTCTCTAACTTCGTCACTTGTATAACCACATCCAAGTAAATCTACAAAGGTTTCAGGTGGCCTTGATGTGCACATGTGTTTTACTCATTGATCAATGTCATGCAGTGCTCATTCTTCAACTGCTATAGAGACTAAAGGCCCCTTGAGTGTGTTGCCTCCTTTCACACACCTGGGTCATGTGGCAGAAATATTCAAGCCACTCGGTGTGTCCTTGGGGGAAAGTCTCGAGTCAAGGCTGTCACCTTGTTCTTGACTCCTCTGTTTAGGCTCAACTCCTAATGGAGCCAAGGGGGGTAGACCCTATTAAGTTACTAAGGATGAATTCTTAGTGTGGTGATGTTAAATTGAATCAATTATTTAGGAGTTTGAATATTTTAACTATAGAAAATTAAAGATGACAAGATACGAAGATAAACACACGAAAGCACAAAGTTGATACACAATATATATATATAAAGCAAAAAATGACCAGTTCCTTAGAATGGAGTCAAATCAATAAGATCAATGTGCTTGCATGTGCTTGAAGTGAATGTTTTGCGATTGCATCTTGGTATGTTTTAAGTTAAAATTGAAGTATGAGTTGATTAAATTAGGCTAAGGGGGGACTCCAGATATACCCTAGAGTACTTGGAGTATGTCCAAAACTAAACCTTTACGGCTACCCGCAAGGAATATGTGGGATGAAATGGAGTCTCTAGGGCTATTGTTCGTAACGCAACCATTAGGGTGTGACAGAGATCGGTGCCCCGAGGTCACTTTTTAGAAGTTCCCACTTCCTTTGGGTATTTTGCCACCGTAAAGGTTTGATCTAGGTGTTGGATTTTCACCTTATGGTTTGTCAGTTGGGGAGTGTGAGTCCTAATTATACTAGTCACCCAAGTGCTTTTGATATAGCTTGACTGATCGAATGAACTACAGCCAAGTGCAGAGCATACACAATGGAGTCTTGTAAATTTTAATAAGTTTTAAACTGGATGTTCTTGTTTAAAAGAAAAGCCTCCAAGAACCTCTTTCGATCCAAGTGGATCTCAATCGGGGAATCGAGGAGGGGTTAATTTTAAAGTTGCTGATAAACAAATGATAGAAAAAAGCAAACAGATACACAGTTCCAGTTTCTTAATTAATCCTACCATGAATCTCTTTCCCCTTTCGGGTCAATCGGGAAATCATGGGGTAAGTATTACGATTACTTTGAAATGTAAGATATGGAATATGCAATTAATAACAAAATAAATTATCCTACCCTACAGATTAGATCAATACTAGTTTAGAAAAGAAATGATGAAAAGCACAAAAAGGACACCGACGCAAAACCCCCCAGGGGGGATGGGGAATGGGCTCGAAAGAGCCTATTCAAAGATTAACTTTATTACAGCGGTTACAATATTAGAGAAGTGATAAATCAGAAATTTATTGGTCCTTATACATGTTGAAACCAAGTTTTTACAATTTTGCAAAAAAGAATTAAGATTTTTTAGTGAAAAGGGAGACCCCTGGGGGGATTTGAATGCTCCAGAGACCACTTCGGACAGAAGCTTCCTTTTCTTTCTGTCAGAACTGCTAAATCACAGTGATAAATTTATAATAAAATATGCCCAAAATCACTTTAAGAGTACCTTTGGATCAGCCTACTTTATCTCAAAAAATAATGCGGTTAAACTAGCTAAACCGGCGAAAAAGGAACCAAGGAAAGCAAGCTTTCCTTGGGATCTTGGATTGCTGTTTGTGCAGAAAATTAAAGTGCACTGATATTGCAGAGTATTAAATTTTTATAACAGTGAAAGGAAATCTAATGCATGTGATCTACAAGTTTTCTTTAAAATTCATGCAAAAAGGACGATTTCCCTACAACTAGATCTAGGATTCTTATGAATGTTTTTTAAGTGCGAGATCTAGGATATGAGCTATAAAATATTATATCTATGTATATTTTACTTTTATGAAACATATCCAAATGAAATCACAGCTATGAACTGAAAAAGTAACCGGGTAAAGTGTTGATTTTGAGGGAGGAAGAAGAGGAGAAAAGTGTTGGTTTCCTTGAAGATCCGCAGTAGAGATTTCAGGTGGAATGTCGAGGGACTATGCCTTTGAAATGTTTTGAGGAGAATGAAGAAGCAAACTAGATCAGCATCCTCTCCAAATTGTGAACCTGCAACTCAGCTGAAATCAAAGAACTTGCCAAGAAACTTATGAGATCTGATTAGTACATACAAAGAGATTCAAGATAACATGCATATAAGCTTATAGGACATGCTAAATACAGATCTCTAAACATGCATCAAAGGAGAGTGATAGTCAATAAACCTATTTAACAACACCTTTCCTATCAAGATTGTAATAAGCTAATTACCAATCTTAACCACAGATCTACAAGAAATTAGCAGAAAATGACCACAGATACAGGTTACCTCAGTAAAACAATGGTAATAATCATCCACACATGTAATGGCACCACACCGTATTGCCTCCAAATATTTTCTTTATTTCAAATGTAGAATTACAACAATACAATAGTAGTAGCACCTCAATCCCAGTTCTAACTAGCTTGGAAGAGGAGGTTGTTCCTGGATATATACAAAATACAGGCCATCCAGCCCAGAGGGGCACAAATCCCAAGGAGATACATCAAATTAGCTGAGGGAGAGTCCATCAATGCCTGATCTGTGTCTAGCTGAGCCAGATCTGAGTCTCACTGAGTGCAACTGTCAATCGGGGGGCTGATCTAAGTGACACCTCAACTTGTTGACTGAATAATCCACCAAAACTCATCCAGATGAGCCAAAAACGTGTGGAGGAGAGAGGGAGGGATAAATCCCCCATAAAGGATGCTGAAGATCAACTCTGGATCTGATTTGATCACCTCCTTCAGTCAAGGATTTGTCAGATCCAGTCAATCTGCTTCAAATCTGACTGATTTCAATCAAATCGGTTGAGAATCCACTGATTTATGATTTTGGATTTGCTCCATTATTCATCAATTTATTAATTAAAATAATCAATAATTGATTTTTGGGGCTTTCTGACCTGAGTGATGGAAAATCACTCAAAACTAGGAAATAGTGGGTCCATGGGTTTATATGGTGCTCTTAGCTTGAAAATGAGCACCTACATGACTGAAAACGATTATTTGGCCCACTTTTATTACAAAATCAATTTTTCCAATTAAACTATTAAAAAATAGCCTAAGTTTTGGAAAAATTAAAATTTAATAAAAAACACTGAAAAACTAAAAAAATTGAAAAAATTGAAAAACACCTAGGTGGACTTAGACATGTTCATATGACTCAAAAATGATGTCTAGCATGCTTATACATTGACACATAGACTCTAATAACCTCAATAGGCCTAAATTCCAAGCCGACCACCCCAACTTTGGAGGTATGGAGTGAAAAACTTAGAAATTATCAGTTGTTTGTTCAACAACCAATAATAACCAAGGGAAAAAACACCCTGGGATGGTCGGATTGACAAATGAAGTCTAAGAGACCGAGTCTTTTACAGACACTATCATGCTAGAATATTTATTACAATTCCCCCATGGGGTATGAACATGTGATATAGTACAACAAGCACTTCCCAGAAGTACTTCCACAGGTCTTATGAAGTCCGAACAAGTTATCCTTGTCCGGTTCACCAAGCTCACTTGATAAAAAACCACTAAGTACAACTTAGGTGGTAACAGAGCGAATGATTTTTTTTTCTTATTATGTATTAGTAGGAATAACTTTGGCATCCTCTACAACCAGAATTGGTTGAGTTTCCAAAGAGCATCTTTGATTGGTCATGTAATTTATTTTCTTTTCTCTAATATCTTCAAGGATTTCATTGGGTATCGCCTTCCTTGATTGCATGAACTGCTCATCACGAGAGTGATTAATGATATATGGTGCTCCTCATTGGGATATTCCCCAATCTTGGTTTCTTTCTTGCACAATTGTGTCTAGATACTCCACCACAATGACCAATAAAATATTTCCTTTGATGCTACTCAAATGCAAGAAAAAAATGGTGGAGATGCTCTATGGTGCTCTTCAATGGGAGACTCCCCAAGCTTGGTTTCTTTCTTGCTCAATTGTGTCTAGTTACTCAAGTTAGGGGAATTATTGGGAATAATGTTTCCTTTGTTGGCTCCTCAATTGCAAGAAAAACAATGGTGCAGATTCTCTATGGTGCTCCTCAATGGGATATTTCCCAATCTTGGTTTCTTTCTTGCTCAATTGTGTCTACATACTTCACCACAATGACCAATGAAATGTTTCCTTTTCTATCTCCTCAATCGCAAGAAAAACAATGGTGGAGATGCTCTAGGGTGCTCCTCAATGGGAGATTCCCTAAGCTTGGTTTCTTTCTTTATCAATCATTTCTAGATAATCCACCGCAATGACCAAGCTAATGTTTCCTTTGCTAGCTTATCAATTGCAAGAAAAACAATGGTGGAGATGCTCTATGGTGCTCCTCAATGGGAGTTTCCCCAAGCTTGGTTTCTTTCTTGATCAATTATTTCCTTCTTTCTTGATCCTTAATGTATACCATGCTCAGAGAAATCCTTATAACCTTGTGATGGAAAGGTTAATGAAATCAAAATTTTGTGTGATAATCTAGCAATGAAGAGAATCAAAACACTATCTGCAACCTAAAATTGCGCGTGGACTATGAAACATGCTTGAAATATAATAGAGTATTTCTCAGATAGGGATTGTTGTTGTTTATACTGATAAATAATGCGCATGCACTATTATTAACAAAAGCACTCTTGCACATTTTTACAATCTATAATGTGTACGCATTATAACTATGTTTAGGAGCATTTAAGAAGGTAGTTACATGGCTAAGGGGTTGTGTGTGTGTGTGTGTGTGAGAGAGAGAGAGAGAGAGAGAGAG
>LPNX010559698.1:37364-51891 GCA_001517045.1 Pseudotsuga menziesii
GATATAAAGTGGAGGGGGGTGTTAGTGTAATGGGGTGGATTACGGATGTGTTTGTGTGTGTGTGTGTGAGAGAGAGAGAGAGAGGGTTGGGGAATAGATAGGGGGGTTGTTATAGCTGATTTTACCACTCCAAGTGAATCACACTTGTATGTCCTTCCCATGTCCCTCTATAGACTCCTTAGACCCCTTAGACCATTTTTGTCCTTTGATGTTTCCTTGATCATCCCTAAAAACATGTGAAAATTAATACACGCGACTTTTAAACCTATAATCACGTATATACGCAGGTTTTACCCCTAAAACCGTGTACATCGGGATGTGTGCATAATCCAAATCCTTTTGGAGTTTTCCTTGACATGGATCCGACTCACTTGACTCCTAGCCTTCCCTATTCCTTGAGATCGCTCGCATTCGACCTTTCATTACCCCTTTGAAAAGCCATACAAGGAACTCTATGGTACATTGAAGGCATATGAGAGAATTAAGAGAAAAGAAACTATAGTCCATTGTTGCCAAAAATTGTGCTTGAGTCTGCATCCCTTTGTCCCTTAGAGCACTTTTGTGTTCTTCCAAATCTTGCCTTTTGCTTGTGAGCCTGCTATTGAGAGATGGAGGATTGAGGTGGTGGGGGCCCAAGTGGGGGATTCAGAGATGTGCTGATAGAGGTTGTATCCATTATAATCTCTGATTTTATATTAATAGAAATATATTTTCCTGTCCAATAATGTATGTTTGAATGAATATTTTATCCATGGGATGATTTCAAATGCTGATACATTGTTGATCATATATGCTAGAATAAATATAACACCAATATATATAGTATGCTTGTGTTGTTTACTTGTTGTTGAGGAAGTAATATATCAATTCAAGCTGAAGTTAGAAAGCTCAACAGGGATCTACTTCAACTGTCTAGAATAAGGTACGAGGTCTAATCCTTTAGTGTTAAATATTTAATTTCTATTGCATATTGGAAAAGATTGATTTCTGGAGTCAAGATGTCTGTTGTGGTACCCCAAGCCATAGGAATTTATCTCTGTAACAGAATTGGTGACTCCGATGGGGAGTTCCTAGTAGCTGTCCTTTGGGGGTTTTCTATCGACATTCAATGACTTTGAATTGCTCTTTTTCTCTTATTTTTGTGTCGAGTTTGGGGCCATGTTTTCCTAGTAGTGTCTGATTGGTGTGAAGTTTGTCCCAACTTGTTTGTTTGCCTTTATTTTTATGCGCCTTTCTTCCTATATGCGAGTTTTGAACTCACAGTCGCATATATACACGGGTTTCTTTGCCATTTATGTGCATACACGCGGGTTTACTGCGAACAGTTGCATATGCCCTTAGTTTTTCCTTTTAGAGGAAGTTGAATGGTTGTTGGGTGAATTTTGATGGTTGTTGAGTCTCCTTTGATGCTGCCAGAGTCTGTATACACCTCTGTTTCTAACCAGAGACGTCTTTTTAAGGGTAAATTTCTTTTTTAAGAATGTTCTTGTCATTGCATTTTTTATTTTTTGTTTTGGGATTAGTGCATTAGACTTCTTTTACCTTAGTGCTTTGCTTGAGTGTCGCTTGAGTGTGCTTGCAGAGTCTGGGGATTGTAGAATCATTATTTTGCTTTTTATATCTCATTTTATTTCAAAAAATCCAAAATATTTACTTATCATCATGCATTGCATTTTGCATTTTGCATAGTACTTGCACTAGATTTGCTTTGGAGTATTAGTCAGGATTTGATATAGGAAAGTTTGCATTTATCATTTGAAGAAAATTGTGCATTTCACGTAGTAGCATACCTTGTTTCATGGACACAATGCATTTGCATTGATTGTTAGGTGTGCATTTTACTTCATGTTGTGTCATAACACCATTAGTTGCACAACCATATCCCTCTTTTAATTAATAAACCCAATTAAAATCAACGCTTAATTAAAATGAACTACACTATTTTATTTGATAGGGTTCACCAACAAGATTGGGCTTTAGGGTATTGGAATAGTTCATTGTGAGTAAATTCTCCAAGACCACTAAACAACAACATGTATGTGTCTGTCCAAGTGAGTGTGTGAAATTCCTTGGTATAACTAGTGTTTCTCAGGATCCTCCTCTCAAAAGGGAGTTAAGCATGAGGGAGTGTGAACGGTTATTGATTGGGATGACCCCTAGTCATAACTAAGTACTACCGGAGATATTTCTAGGACTATATTCGTATCTGGGGGCTCTTTTGAGAGTTTCAGGCTTTTCTACCCTGCCGATATGGTCAATCCTTCCTGCGACTGTCTGCCTGAGCATTGATTATATTGAGGTGACCTTAGTGGAATTACCTAGGATATCGAGGGGGTACTTTGTAGGGGTTATTCTATAGGTGTCCCAGCTAGGTTAGAGTCGGACAGCACAGTCGCTTTACGCTTTGAAGCTGAGGGCCACAATAATTGGTTATGTACCTCCACTTGTTGTGTATGGGAGTCTCAAGCCTCTCCTAGGTAATACATACCTGCTTCATTCGGGGGCTCACTTATCCTACCCTTGATTGCTTGTATTTGGATTTAGAATTTATTGGTAATTTCTCTGTGCACGTTAGCTTGCCTAGGGTTTGCGCAGATAGAGAGTCTTTTGTAGTTTTTGAGTCATTGTGGATTCGGGTGCGGCTCCTCATCATTCTTGTCGTTTAGCAGGACTTCAGCCTTCTACATCTCCTCCTCCTTTGGGAGTGAGAAATAGACAGTCCAGGTGGACTACTTCGCACATTGATTCACACATCATGGGAGACCATATAGAAGGTATTCCTGAACCATCTTCTCCCATTCATGTGCAAGATGGGGAGTTTACTCCTAACTATGATCCTTCACCTGACTTGACTAAGTTAGGTCCTGTGATTTCTGAGATAGGAACCTTTCATGATATACCTACTTACTCTACGGTGATTCCCCATTGATGCATCTCTGGTATGGAATGTCGGAGGATGATGAGACTCATTTTGAACCCGCAAGCACTAGTTATGGTAGTTATGGTATGTCTGATTTTCCCACACATGATTTGGCATTTCATGTCGAATCTGAGTTTGAGCCTAACACTATGCCTAGGGGCACTCTCATTCCTTACCATGCGGAGAGGTTTGGGAGCACTAGTCACATTGCACCTTCCATCCCAGCGGTGAAAGCTACATCACATATTCCTCCTAGGTCTAGGGTTAGTGATCCTATTAGGATACCAGATCCGAGACTAGTGACGATAGGGAATAGTACATACATAATTGCACAGATCCCTTCGTCTTCTGTCCCTAGTTCTTCAAATGTTCACCCTCCACCTCATTCATATGGTCCTTCAGGCCGGAATGTTGCTAAGAGTTATGTCCATACTACGGTTACTAGACTGGTTGTTTCTCAGCTTCATGCACCACCCATAGTTGCGGGAGGTCATGGTCATACTTCTAGAGGTCATATTCCTACTTCCAGAACCTATGTTCCTACTTCTGGAATGTATATTCCTACTTATGGAGTGTCTCATGGGACATCTCATGCGATGAATTATGGACCTTATTATGGGACGCAGTATGAACATGGTTCTTCACCTTATGGGTGCAGGTATCAAAAACCTGCTTAATCTCCAAATTATGGCTTTGTAGCTCCGAATAGTCAAGGTACACCACACTATGGTGCTTCCATGCCATCCTATACGGGTCAAACGGGAGGAGGGCACTATGGCCAAGGCCATGGTGGTTATGGTAATCAGACCTATGTGAATCAAAACTATCAAGGAGTGGTCCATCAACCTAATCATCCTAGTCTCCCTTTTCTCTCAATGCTGAATCTTCTTGACTTGTCGAGATTGACAAACGATCCTGTAGCTCATGACCCGGCTTGGCCTCCTATCCCTACTAAGCTTCCCTCGGACATACCCAAGTTCGAGGGAAAACCAGGAGAGGATTCGAGTGAACATGTTACTACCTTTCACCTATGGTTCTCTTCAAATTCCTTACACTAGGACTCAATCCGTTTAAGGCTGTTTCAACGCACCCTTACAGGGCCTACCATGAAATGGTATATAGAGCTACCTAGGGGGGCATTCGCTTTGTTCGATGACTTAGAGATGACTTTTCTTAACCACTTCCAGCTACCAGTGCATTATGACATTGGTACTGAACTCTTCTCGACATTTTGGCAGGATGAAGCCACACATATCTCGGATCATATCCAAGAGTGGCGTAGATGGAAGAGGTTAATTAAATCCTTTATAACGCTAGAATTCCTCCTTGAATGGTTCCTTAAGTCGTTATTGCCGTATATAAAGAAGGATGTTTCTACATCTGGAGTGTAAAGTGAGGAACAATCCATTTTTAGGGCACAGGAACTGGATTTGATTTATGCTCAGTCTAGTTTGTTATATGAGATCATTCCCAATGCTCTGCGTTCTAGTTTCGACCCCAAAGTTAAACCTGGACCACATGCCGATGGCATTGTGGGTTGTGTGAGTGCTAAACCTGTAGATTTGGTTGTAAAACAAGTTAGTCAATTGTCAATAAACCAATCTTCTTCAGGAAAAGCCATGAATTCATCTCAACCCACCCAAACAGCGAGTGTGCTTTCAGTACAATCGTCATACCAGAAGGGTAACCAGCATCCTGGATGGAATAAAAACAAGGGTAAGAATAATCGTAAGGGTGGGAATAGGAATGAGAATGCCAATAAGAATGACAAGAATGCCCGTAATGCTGGGGGGGACAAGCAAGCTAAGTGTAAGGTTAAATTCCCTTGCAAGTTGTGTAAGGACGATCACCTCACTTACTTGTGCCCTCGTATCGATGAAGCCTCGAAATTCTTGGCATGAGGCCCAGCTGTGCTGACTAACCCTTTACCTCGTAATCAAAATATGAACTCAAGGACCCATGATCAGTCTAGTGGTGATCAATATCCATCAGAGGGTAGTGGTCATGGTTGCATTAACATGGTACGTGCTGCAAAAGTTGTGACCTGTGCGAAGGACTATGGTTCGTCACAACCCAGCCCAGGAAAGGAACTTGATCCACCAGGGTCTCCTTTGTGTATTGAGAAACTTGTGGATCAACCTGAAGCTACACCTCACATTCCTAAGGGACTCCTTAAGCGTTCGGGGCACAATCTTCATGCCCAAGCTGCCCAGAACTATTCAGTTGTTGAGGATCTGGGCCACACTCCTTGTGCGATGTCTACATTGGAAGTGCTTCAGAGTTCTCCTTGCAAAGGAAGGCTTTGCTTTCTACCCTAGGTGTGAATGATGATGTTTCTTCCTCCATGACTAAATTTGAAACTGCAAGACTTTAGCCTCGCTTGCCTTACTATGTGTCTCTTTTGATTAATGTAGAATGTCTTAACATGACCGTCAAGCGCACTATGATTGATGAAGGTGCTGCCGCTTCTGTGATTTCTTTATCATGTTGGAAGGGTTTAGGTTCCCCTAAGCTATCTAAATTAGTGACCATGTTAACTGCATTCGATGGGAGATCATTTAGGCCACACAGGATCCTTCATTCCCTTCAGGTCCATTTGGGAGGGAAGACTGTTGTGATAGAGGTCGAGATGGTTGATGCACCCCTTGACTACAATCTCTTGCTGGGTAGGAATTGGATGTACAGTATGCAAGACATAGCTTCTTCCCTATTTCATGTTGTATGCTTTCCATTTAACGAGAAGATAGTCATGATTGATCAAACATCATTTAAGAATCCATCAGTTACTGCATCTTCAAGAGCTTCGATCCTGATCGTTGAACACTCTCAACTAGAAACTGGGAGTGTGGGTGTAGGCATGTATCCATCCCTCATGGGAAGCTTTATTTGTCTTGCACCGATCCTTATGATAGGGTTTAGTTCTGGTGAGGCTTCGACATCTATGAGATTGGTGTCTTTTCACACAAGTCATATGGAATATCCTTGGATTCTTCCTACACCAAGTACTACAAGTGATCCCATCGTGATAGACATGTCGTTGCCTGCAACTATGGTAGCTTATCAAGATAATCTTAAGTGTGTTGCAGAGCCCAGTCCTTCCTCTTCGCAGACAGAGGAGGAAGACCCTTATGTGCTGCCGGCATGGGTAGTGTAGTCTTCTCACGTGCATGACTGCCTTGATAGTGTTTTCCCTTCAGATGAAGTGATTATTGAGGCCATGTCGGGAGTTGAGCCACCATGGGAGGAACTCCATCATAGATCTTACTTTCTTTCCGAGCTTGACCGCTTGGAGCATGAGGACTTTAGGGTGGTTCTTAGTGAGAGAGTTGGTAGTCCTATGGTTCCATTAAGCTCTCCTAGTTTGATGGCTGATGGAAACATGGAAAACATATCTTCAACGATTTCTATCAATATCTCTCACAATCCTGGCAGGATAGAGAATTTCTATATTTGGGTAGAATGTTCCCATGCTAAGATTCAATAATACACTGAGCTGTTTAAATAATTATGTGATATCTTTGCTTGGTCTTATGATGAAATTCTAGGTATCGACCCTCGTATTGTCAAACACGATATTAATACTTATCCCAATGCTAAGCCTGTTCGACAATGCTTACGTGCGTTGAATCCTAGGAAAGAACCCACGATTAAGGTAGAGATACAGAAACTGTTGAAATCTAGTTTTATCAATCCTGTTCCCTTGATGGAGTGGGTTTCAAACCCCATTCCGGTGGATAAGAAGCAGGGAGAGATCCACATATGTACTGATTTCCATGATTTGAACCATGCCTATCCTAAGGACAATTTCCACAGACCATTTATTGATCAGATTTTGGATGAGTGTATAGGTAGCGAGGTTTTTTCCTTTATGTACGGCTTTTCTGGATATAATCAGATACAAATTAAACTTGAGGACCAACATAAGACTGCATTTATTTTTTCTTGGGGAACTTTTGCATATCGAAAAATGCCTTTTGGCCTTAAGAATGTCGAAGCTACTTTTCAACGGGCAATGACCTTGATCTTCCATGATCTCAAGTTGATTATCGAGGTATTTTTGGATGACCTTGCTACTCATTCTCGTATGAGAATGCATCATTCCTATCACTTGAGATTGGTATTCGAAAGATGCCGCCATTATTTGGTTAGGTTAAATCCTCACAAGTGCATATTTTGTGTGAATTTAGGTCACTTGTTAGGATTCATTGTTTCTAAAGAGGGTATAAGAGTAGACCCTTTGAAGGTTGAGGAAATACTTCAGTTGTCTCCCCCGAAAAATATTCGTCATCTTCAATGTTTGCAAGGCATGGTAAACTTCTTACGGAGATTTGTTGTCAATTTTTCCAGTTTGACTAGAGGATTCATGTGTCTTTTGAAGAAGGACACCACCTTTTGTTGGGATGACCGAGCCCATGAGTCCTTTGATGCACTCAAGCGAGCCCTAACATTGGCCCCAGTGATTAGTCCCCTAGACTATAGCCGTGATTTTCTACTTTATGTGGCCGCGTCCATGGAGACGATTGGTATGGTTTTGGTTCAAGAGGATGAGGAGCTCTAGGAGCATGTCATATACTATTTGAGCCAAAACCTTATTGATGTAGAGATTCATTATTCTCATGTTGAGAATCTTGCTTTAGCTACCGTACATGCGGTTCAATGGTTGATACATCATATTCTCCTTCGCCAGACCTTGGTTGTATCCCATGTCAATCCATTTCAATTCATCCTCACTCAAAGGATGATTGGGGGGAAATATAATAAATGGATTATCATCCTGCAAGAATTCAATCTTGAGTTTGTTTCGGCAAAGTCGAAGAAATTGTTAATTTTTGCAGAACTTATATCGGATTTCCCAAGAGAGGCCGAGGAGTTGGTTTGTGAAGATACGTTTGTCGATGAACACATCTTCTTAATATCAATTTTAGACCCATGGTATGGGGATATCATTATATATTTACAAACATTGAAGGTCCCTACTCACCTCTCATGGGATGAACGATGACGATTACATCACGTGTCTAAGAATTACCTCATAGTGGATAACACTTTGTACCGCCGTGGGGTATATTCCATTTTATGACGTTGTTTAACTCATGAAGAGGCTAAGGTAGTGCTAAATGATTGCCATGGAGGGGCATGTGGTGGTCATTTATCTGGGCTTTCTACACCCCAAAAAATCTTAAGACCGAGTTATTTCTGGTCGTCGATCTTTAAGGATTGTATAGATGCGGTCAAGAGGTACCACCCTTACCAGGTCTTTGCATGTAATATGCACTCAAAACCTACCTTGTTACATCCCATCATCACCACCAGTCCCTTCACTAAGTGGGGGCTTTATTTTATGGATTGCAACCCAACTTCAACTGGGGGGAATCATCATATCATAGTGGCTATTGATTACTTCATGAAAGGGGCTGAGGCTATGCCTACGGTTAAATCTGACGGTGAGATAGCCGCACACTTCGTATTCAACCAGATTATTACTCGGTTCAAAATTATGAAAGAGCTTGTCACTAACCATGGCTCGCACTTTCAAAATCATATGATGGAAGATTTGGCATCAAAGTTAGGGTACAAACAAGAGCATTCCTCCTCTTACTACCCTCAAGCGAATGGACAGGTAGAAGCAGTGAATAAATCACTCAAATCCATTATCCAACGAACCATCGCACAGAGCAAGAATAATTGGCACATCATGTTATATCCTACTTTGTGGGCGTATAGAACCGCTGTTAAGACTGCCACGGGTTTTTCTCCGTATCAACTTGTACATGGAGTGGAATCGATATTGCCGGTTGAATGCAAGATTCCTTCTTCGAAGCTAGCCATAGAACTCTTACCAGACACTTCACCATTGGAGGAGCATTTGGTCCACCTTAAGCAACTTGATGAGCAGCGTCGAGATGCCTTGGTGGCTCTAGAATTAAATAAACATCATGTAAAGGTCCAATACGATAAGTCTATCCATCCAAGGAGGTTTAGTGAGGGAGACTTGGTCCTTTTGTGGGATCAACTGAAAGAACCCTTGGGAGCAGGAAATTTTAACCCCATGTGACGTGGTCCTTATGTCATCAAACGTTTGTTAGAGAAGGGAGCTTATGAGTTAGTGGACTATGAGGGAACGGCCTTGGCAGAGCCTAGAAATGAGCTCTATCTCAAGAAGTACTGTGCATTATTTTCAGCCAAAGCTGGTTATTGTATATTATTGTATAGTTTTGCATAGTTAGGTATTTTTCTTATAGTGATCAGGTTTGTGATTAGTTTCTGTTTCTTTTCACAGATTTTAATGGAATATTCCACCTACATAGGATTCATGGATGGTGTGAGCCGTCACACTCAACACTCAGCCTCTGCTGCTTGGGTGATTTATACTCCTATGGGTCAGGTACTGTCTTCAGGAGGTGTATGTTTGTGGAAATATTCAAATAATGTTGCTGAATATAGTGCCATTATTGAGCTTCTACGGGATGCCATTTGACATGGCATTCTCTCTCTTGAGGTACATCTTGATTCAGAGTTAGTAGTGTCACAGCTTAATGGTTTGTACCATGTTAGAGATCCGACATTATTAAGAAGATTCTTACGTGTGAGATTATTAGAACGACAATTTGACAATATAACATACATACATATTCCAAGAATTAATAATCAAGTTGCTGACTCATATGCTAACTATGTGTTAGATTGGCGTTTATTTCATACACAATAAATTCATCAGAAACACAAATTTTTACACATGTAAATAAATAAACCGATCACCATAAAAATTTTATATAACATCCAAAATGTGGTAATACATAGTGTCATGATAAAAAAATGGGGCTCTTAAGCAACCAAAATATAATACACAGTAATACAAAATGTGTCACTCCCAAGTATCTAAGCCTGTGGAAGAGGAGGGGGGTTGTGATCATGGAAGGTCACTACAGCTCTAGCTAGCCATCGGAATAAGTGCACCCATGCTCGTGGTACACCCACCACCTGGCGCTGCATAGTCTCAATCAAGTCCTCGACTTGCGCCATGGGAACTCTGTGTGTCAGCCTCACAAAGTTGGTATGAATGCTCTGGAGTGTCCGCTCCGCATCTCCACCCATGATATCATCTCCTCTTCCCCTCTTTCTGTGGCGAGGGAAGCCTTCAGGCCACTGTGGTCCCACATCTACATGCAAATGGTAGATGTCACTATGTATTGTCACCCAAAAAATATGTCTTTTGATTCCATATAATCAGAAAACACAAAAAAATAAATAACTCAAAAATTTAAAGAGAGGGTCGAGATTCGTTACTTATGTCACCATATGTCGATCCTGGTGGTAGCGGCATGTTTGGGTCCCCCCGGAAATCAATCCCTGGATAGGGGTAGTCATCGATGGAAACTATCTGTCATCGCCACCACGGAAAGAACTCAGTTGGATAGGGGTTGGATCTCGAACGTCGTTGGGTCAGATCTCGAACCCTGTGAAGAGGAATGTCAACTCTGGGGCTCAATCCTGGAACACGCTCGAAGAAAAACATGGTAAGTATGCTACTGAAACCAAATTTCTGCACTCTTCCCATCTTACACTCACTGAGATGATGTTTCATGTTGCTCAGTAGTGTAGTGCTCCAGTCATAGACCGTGGGTCTCATGCACTCCACTGCATAGAACATCAGAGTCCGTGAGGCCTAGTGGAGTGAAGCAAATCCTACTATCTTTCCCAATGTTAGTAGGATTTCCTTTAGGCCCAACACCTGTATAGAGTTGGTTGGGATCTGACTCCCCACCTTCTCCATGTCTGGATAGCAGTACACCGCAATGTACTCATCTATAGTCAGACCACCTCTAGGCCCACCGCGAGAACCCATCGGGAAAGTCCAGTAATAAAGTATATGTCCTCCACTTCTATGGTGAAATACATCCCATATATCTGGAAGGACTCAGAGTCTGGATTCCAGTAATCCACCAACATCTACAATAGTCTTGGTTTTTCCCTCAAGTCACCAAGACACCAAAACTTGTAGAGCCCACATGCACGTAGCACTTGTTGAGCCATTATATCGACCCTTACTACCTCCTCTACATCACCATGTTCACGCTCTCTCCATTCTAGGACCATCCTGCACAAAAAATTTCAAGTTTTCCCATTAGAATACTCAAAAAATCTCATGCGCGGCTGCATACATGACTCTTTGCCAAAGAGCTGCGTATGTACGCGACTGTGAGGGCATTTTCTGCATATATCCAGCCCTATACGCGGAGAAACCCTCGATTTCTGCATGGGCTATAGCACCCTTTTTAAATTGGCCTAGAAACCTCAAATGACCATGGAATTTGATAAAAATTGCATCAAAATGGAAGAGAAGAGCATGGATAAGTACCTGGAAGAAACGGTAGTGGATTCTACCAGCTGGATCTCTTAGAATTTGTTGTTGAAAATATGAGCTCAATTGGGTAAAAATTTCAAATGTTTTATAATGTTTTGAATTTTTTACTATTTATAGAAATTTTTCAAATTTTTGAAAAATTTTACCCCCTTTCCTATAGTTTGGACCATTTCTAATCATTTTGATCGTTTTTGACCTAATTCATGATGTAGGAGACCTTTTTGAGTGCCGTTTCAGCCACATCATGTATCATGTCTAAACTGGCATATAGGTTAGGTTTCATCACCGTTTGCATTTTGCATGACCTTATGACCATTTCATCATAGCCTTAGGTATGAACCCACTCTATTATGTCATGAAACCTTCTTGTTTTTTTAGAAGTGGCATGATATGAGTGGTAGAGCTTGACCTTACATGGGTACCCTAGTTAGTGCCTTATCTGCATTTGGTGCCCATGCTGACATTTTGTTATTTAGGGTGTGGGAGTCCATTGTATAGTACTGCCATGAAATTTTGCAAGAGCCTCATACTCTTGATCTTTTGCAAGCCTATTTCCCTCAAGACTCCCGTATGTCAAGTTGCAATTGCATTATCATGAGCTTTTCCTGCCTTATTGAGCTTTATGTTGGATTCCCTGACATTGCGTTTCAGACATATAACCCGAGCTTGTCTCATGTCTAGCCATGCAGATCCAATTTATATATCCTTTGTAGCTCGATTCCCTTTCTACCGGGAGGGGATTTTCCCCCAAGTGTCGATATCCTACACATGTGTCCTTGCATTGAGCATAGGTATGTTCCATTTCTTGGAACTAGTTTGTTTTCCCCTATGACACTCATCTCCTCCTAGTCTGTAACTATAAAGCAATTTTATTCTTTTTCGGGCTTTTTAAATATTTGAAAAAGTCCAAAAAAATCAAAAAACCAAAAATCCGGACAAGGAAAGATGTTATCTTTGGCATCTGTCAAGTCGTGTCGCCTTTAAACAGAGCACTGGATATCACATACATTGGTTGGGTTTCTAGTTTGAATTTAGGAGCTGTACTCATTTATCTAAGTTTATCTCCACTGACTGGTTAAGCTTCCAGTCCCCATGGAGCCTATGTCGATGCCTCCTGTGTCGCAGAGATGTCCTAGTTTGTATATCGAGTCTATGCTTCCTTTATTCAATCACAATTCGTTGTTATGCTCTCATTCGAAGAAGTTGAAACCTAAGTTGGCCATTCCTCAGTTATCTTAACTTTGCATGTCATCCATTCCTGGTACAGTTACTAGTTCATGCACCTTATGATCGAGTCCTTCCACATTATACACCTTTGCTGAGTACCTCGTGTTGGATGATGGGGGATGCCTTAATGTCCTCCTTCCAGCGGATTTCATCCCATCGAATTCAGATCTTTTATTCTGGGATTGAAATCTAGAGTCATTTTGAGTGCCTTGAGACTTGTAGTCATTAGTGGCAGGTTCTCTCACCATCGACAGTCTTTGAGAATACATCAATGTCCCTTGATCAATGGATCCTCTCAAGTGTTCGACCTCAACACATCTATTCACACTTGTTAGTTTGCACTCTAGTACCTTTATTTCCATTTTAATTATCGGTGGGTGATCTCGCGTCTGTTAACGATATACATCAATGACCGGTAATCACATGATGGACTACTATGTTCAACCTCGACACCTCTATTCACATAGTAGGACATGTACTCGTAGCGGTTTGTGTAGAAGACCTTCTAGATTGGTGGAATCTATTATATGCTACCTCCTTGATCATGCCAGTGTTCATGAGATTTCAACTCTCGTGACTTGATTCCAGTATATGTCAGACATTTCCAGCCATTATAGAGATCTTGATCCATTTTATATCTTCATCCATCATGGAGATCATGGTCCTTTGTATATATTCATCATGGAGATTCTGATATATGTATATTGTACATGGCGATGACCACTTATGTGATATCTTGTATCATGCCTATTCATGGCCATTGTACTCTTATGTATCCAGGACTGCTATATGCATTTGCAGGATGTGCAGAGTTGTATCATTGTACTATGTTGATTGGGTGGCTAGTCTTCCATTTGGGATCCTTCATCACTCCACTTCTGGGATGGAATTGTAATGTATTTCAACCATCGTATGACCCCTCTGACATCACACATTAGGGGGCATCTGTTATAGCTTATTTTACCACTCCATGTGAATCACACTTGTATGGCCTTCCCCTGTCCCTCTGCAGACTCCTTAGACCCCTTGGACCATTTTTTGTCCATTGATGTTTCCTTGACCACCCCTAAAAACATGTGAAAATTAATAAACGCGACTTTTAAACCTATAATCGTGTATATACGCTAGTTTGACCCCTAAAACTGTGTACATCGGGATGTGTGCATAATCCAAATCCTTTTGGAGTTTCTCTTGACATGGATCTGACTCACTTGACTCCTGGCCTTCCCTATGCCTTGAGATCGCTCGGATTCGACCTTTCATTACCCCTTTGAAAAGCTATATAAGGAACTCTATGGTACATTGAAGGCATATGAGAGAATTGAGAGCAAAGAAACTATAGTCCATTGTTACGAGAACTTGTGCTTGAGTCTGCATCCCTTTGTCTCTTGGAGCACTTTTGTGTTCTTCCCAAGCTTTCCTTTTGCTTGTGAGCTTGTTATCAAGAGATGGAGGATTGAGGTGTTGGAGGCCCAAGTGGGGGATTCAGTTTCTTCGATTCGTAGATGTGCCGACAGAGGTTGTATCCATTGTAATATCTGATTTTATATTAATAGAAATATCTTTTTCTGTCCAATAATGTATGTTTGAATGAATATTTTATCCATGGGATGATTTCAAATGCTGATACACTGTTGATCATATATGCTATAATAAATCTAACACCAATATATATAGTATGCTTGTGTTGTTTACTTGTTGTTGAGGAAGTAATCTATTAATTCAAGCTGAAGTTGGAAAGCTCAACGGGGATCTACTTCAACCGTATGGAATAAGGTACGAGGTATGATCCTTTAGTGTTAGATATTTAATTTATATTGCATATTGGAAAGGATTGGTTTCTAGAGTCAAGCTGTCTGTTGTGGTACCCCAAGCCATAGGAATTTCTCTCCATAATAGGGGTGTGGGTTAGGTGTAGTTGGATGAGTTGGGGAGTGAGAGAGAGTGGAGGAGGGGGGTGTTAGTGGTAGGGGGAGACAAAGGGATGTGTGTGTGTGTGTGAAAGAGAGAGAGAG
>LPNX010559722.1:8537-23357 GCA_001517045.1 Pseudotsuga menziesii
TAGGGCATGCTGTTGCAAACTCATACTGATTATAATATAAAATATGATCATTAGGACATGCATCAATTGCTTGATAGTCCATTCCAACATAGTTCATGATATTTTTTAAATCCCGGTATGTGCAAGGTAATTTATTTGATGGCGGTAACAAATACTCGCCTATCAAACTGTTACAACAAATTTTAAAAAAATGGTTAATATAAAAATTTGAAGAGCATAATATCAACGACAACAAATACATCCTTATTTATTTTTATCATGAAGTACGTATAACAATACAAATATTATAGCAACATAAATCAAAGCATATATATGTGATCGATGAAACATATAATCACATACATACCTTAACACCAGCGTGATGGCTGTGTTTGAAAAACCATGCTTAACCTTCAAGTTCATTATCAGCAACACAGCAGAGAGAACACTTATGCGGGAGCCTTCAAAAAGCGGTTCGTCTGCCTTCTCAAGTGTAGGTAAATCATGAAGATCTTCAAAGTCATCAATTGGCGGTGCATGAGGTTGATCATCGTCCATTATAACATTAAATGCATCATTGATTAATGCATTTGCACCATCATCCTCAATTATGTTATCATCATGATGATCGTCTAATTCCATGTCATCATTAACTTGATCATGATCGGTATTCGCAGGACCTGCATATTGACGTTCCTCTTGCACTAGTTGTTCCTGCATAATTACCACATTCTCCATGTTCGGAAAAGACCTAGGATGCCCTTGCTTTATAATTACAATTAAAACATCAAACACAAAAACGTTAGTCATGTCGATTAAGTAACCAAAATAAAAATGATACAATATACAATTACAAAAACTCTCAATATAAAGACCGAATGATATATAATCATGAATTATATTGACTTACCAATGGATGATATTCATGCCCCCCCTCAACATTTCCATGTTCTCTACAATGTATTTTAGTTGTTTTGATCAGTAACCTTCTCGTATTAAATCCCCTACATCGACTGCAAGGACAATAACATTTTCCATCACCCCTTCTTTCCACTCCCTCCCACAACCTAGCAAGCAATTGTCGATTTTGTTCTGCCAGATCTTGATGACCTGTAACATCATTGTTACGTAACATTTTATTACTCAAACCCTAAGAACAAAGTACGAGCAAACCCAAGTATATGATGAGTCTTCTTTTCCACAAGGGTTAGAACCAAATCCAAAGAGCAAGACCAAAATCCAAGACCAAGTGGGAAGATCCCCACAAAAGAGCAATGCAAAAATCCAAGACCAAGTGGGAAGATCCCCACAAAAGAGCAACGCCAAAATCCAAGACCAAGTGGGAAGATCCCCACAAAAGAGCAACGCCAAAAAAAACTCTTAGGAATTTCGCACTTCTTAACCAAGAGATAAGTGCGAGACTCAGTGTGTGAGATAATGAACCTAGCCGTACATCTATTTATATGAAAAATGAACCTAGGCTTTCCATTTTAATGTGTGTGGGATAATGTCTTAAGCGTCGCTTTCCATTTTAAATAATTAACCAATTACGACAAATTATTAAATGATTGATAAGACATTATTAAATGAATGAGTAATTTAAGCACCGTCACTTTAGCGATGCTTAGGAGGATATCCATCGCTTAAGCGACGCTTGCAAGCCTAGCCATAGCTTAAGCGATGCTTATCAAGCCTAGCCGTCGCTTAAGCGACGCTTATCACCACCATTTCAAAAAAAAATTTATCTTCCTGATTTTTGGCACGGTTAAAAGAAAAAATCCACGCGCCGTCGAAAAAAACCATCGGATTTTGGATCAAAATGTACTAGTGAACCCTAACCCTTTGCTATTATTCCTCCATAGTTTGTGTTGGCCCTTTGGGCTGCTCTGCAAGCTATCATGGCGGCCATGAGTGATACTCTAGTTTCAATTGTCCCAACTCTTGGGTTTATCATGCCGTGGTTCGTATGAGCTTGGTACTGTTGTCAAAATCCCCACCGTGGGTTTTTACTCTGCCAGGGTCTATTGTTCTCTTTTGCATTTGGATTATGACCTGTGTGTAACTCCCTTTTGCCCTTCTTTCATGGTCTGTCACTTTTATGTGAAGCTGAGGCTTCGCTGCTATTAGTGTGCTCTTTGCCATTGTCGTAGGGTTTGGAGCTTTGTGTTCACACCTTTTTGTTGGTGACAGTCCCATTACTAACTGTTTATTCTCTTTATCAGGTATATATTTAGTTCTGTAATTTGAAAAGCATTATCCATCTTAAAATTGTATTTACAGTAGGTTTTTGGTAGAAAATGAGTTTCAAAACTCACACACCGTGTTATGCACTCGCAGGAACTAGTGACCACTCTTTGTGAAAGGTGCAGAAGAAGCTGTTAACTGTCTTCGTGGCTCTTTGCTCCAAAACTGGTAAGCCATTTTCAAAGAATGGGTTTTTCCCTTACTTGTAACAGGGTAATCGGTTGGGGAAACTTTTGAGCTTGGAAACTTGTCCAAATTTTCCATTAGTTACGGAATTTATTTTATAAGTTAATGTTGGTTTTATTGTGTGTAAAAACCCTCGCTTCGTCGATGGGTGGCCCTGGCTGTAAGCTGGGTGTTGTATTTGCTTTAAAAGTTTTAGCCTTATCGCTTGTTAATGTAAATCATTAGTTTTGTTAAGACAGTTCTGTCTTGGAGATCGAACTCGATTTATAGCATTACTATTTGACACTGTATGTAATTTTAGGGTTTTATCCCTATTCGCCTATGAATGAAATTATTTACTGGTTAACATTCTTTCTAATAGATTACTGTAATGTTTAAAGACTGTCACTCAATCATGGTTTATTTATAAATTAAACTCGTTTTGCTCAGAATTACGAGCTAGGGTTTTCCTGTAGGAAACCATGTGTAAAATAAATCTTTGAATTTAAATTTAAAAGATTATGTTACTTACTTAAATTTGTTTTACTTAGTGTTACATGTGGGTGGTGTAAATTTTTAGTTATAATATTATAATTGTTCTTTCACTTATCCTTAATGGACTCTAAAAAGTTTATAATTAATTTGCTTTTTTATTAATTAAGTAGTCCAAGTAATCAGATTATAGTTTACATGTTTATCATTTGTAAATATAATATTTGCTTCTAGGGTTTCGACCCTATAATTTACTTTCACAGGTATATCCTGTTTGTAAATCTTAAAATAAACAGTTATTTTTATAAATAATCATTTATTTATATGTTAATTATTTTCATAATCTATTTATGTAATAAAATACAGATAGGGTTTATTACAGTTCTTTGATAAGATGCACATAAACTTTGTACTTAGTTTGTTATTTATAATTTAGTTATTTTAATAACACCCTACTTGGGGATTCGAATATTTGTAGACTTAGTTAGTTGATACTATTAGTACATAAACTAAGTATCTATAGTTTAAATATTTACTTAGCAGAATATAATAAGGTGGTTTGACTGGTTATTTCTACTGCATTTGCAAAAAATTATTAAATCAACACAAGGAATATATATATATATATATCATAACACAGTTTCTCCTCCAACATATTTTAACTTAAATAAAAAGAAGAAAATAACTACTGGATGTAACCACAATATCTTGACCACTAGTATATTTTCTTGTTATAATATTTCTTTTACATGTACTAGTTTACTGCTATTTCTTTTCCACTGCATTTTCATAAATAAACTTGTAAAAGAATAACATGGATAACTAGATTATTGTTCTTTCTTGATAATAATCTACATTCTGAAATAAAGTACTCTTCTATTATATAATGCAGAATCACATCTATTCAGTTTAGTCTCTTATCATTTTCCTCATCTACTTAAATACTCTATCTGTGCTGGAGTACGTTCTGGTCCTTCGAGACATGGAAAAACACAGATAAGAATTGTTTTCTATCTATTTTAGATTCATTCTTTTAATAAAATAAAATATTACTAACTCTAACAGTTCACAACTGAACATTTAACATTCATTAATCAGTCAGATTCACGTTTTACTATCTAACACATTAACACAATAGAATGTAGAACCTGATTAAGATGGACAACAACAATGTTAGGAGTCCGTTCCTCCCTACCAACTCTTGGAGAGAACTCAAAAAATGCTTCCTCAGGACCCCCGAGTCTGTTCCTTGTCTCCTTGGCTGAGAACTGGTGGAGCAAGCAAACAATACACTAGTCCAATGACTCAATAATCACTCTGCACTCAGCAATAAGATCCTTTATCTGAAAACGTTGCACTAGATCACTTAGCAGTTAACGCCTCAAACTCTTTCCACAAATTCTCTTTCGATTGAATTTCTCTGAAGTACATTCACCTGAATGATCAATTCCCTAGAATGAGCATCCCTAGCTCTCTTCAATGGGAATTTTTATAAAGATTACCTAGGTCTTTTGGGTCAATTGTCATTAATTGAGCCACCTTCTCTGATCCCACTTTCTTGCGGGATCATGACCCCAAATGTAGGGAGGTTTCCACCTGCAATAGTTGGAATTTGTTTGAGGATGCTACCACATGTCTATTTTCTCTCTACCCAGTCTCCTCCACCAATTTGACCAGTAAACACTCTTTTAACAACTCTCCTAAGTTTTTGTCTCCACTTTTATTTATTTATAATTAAAATATTTAGAATTACATTCAATATCCTTGACTCTGCTGAGTCATCAATTACAACTTAACATAAAATTTAACATATTGTCTTTAAATAAAATCAAATAAGATAATGTTATTTTTTGCGAAACTGGGGCATGTGACATACACACCCCCTTAGAACATAACATCATCCTCGATGTTATTTATTATTCATCCTCATAATTTCCCTAGAACAGAATTGGATATGCATCTCACATATTGCTTTCCAATTCTTAGGTGGCTTCCTCTGGACTAAGGTGCTTCCATTGCACCTTCACCTGTCCAATGGTGTGGTTCTGAAGTGTGATCTCCCTCCGCTCAAGGATACAGTCCGGTTCCACCAGAAAATCTCCTTCGTGTTCCACCTATACATCATTCCAGTTAACAACATAAGTAGCATCATGAACATATTTTTTTAATACAGAAATGTGAAAAACATTATGTACTCTTAAATTTGGTGGTAATGCTTATTGATAAGCTACTTTTCCAATCCTAGACAAAATTTCAAATGGACCACAGTAACTAGGTGCTAATTTTGCACAACTCCCCAATCTTAGAGAGCTCTTTTTGGGCCTTACCTTGATGAACACATGTTCACCTACCTGGAACTTCTTTGGAGTTCTTTTAAGGTCTGCTTGACTTTTTTGTCGATCCTGTGCAACTTTCATATTACCTTCTACCTGCTTTACAATTTCTTCCATTTCCTTTAACAGTTCAGGACCTAATACCAATCTATCCACCAGATTACTCGAATAGATAGGAGTATTACATTTCCTTCCATACAAAATTTCAAAAGGACTAAATCTGGCTGATGCCTAATAATTATTATTATAAGCAAATTCTACCATATGCAAGTAATCCTCCCATTTACCTGGCTGGTCTTTCACATACATTCTTAATAAATCTTCTAGTACTTGGTTTACTCTTTCAATTTGTCCATCTGTTTGTGGATGGAATGAAGTACTAAAATTTAATGTAGTGTTCAATCCTTTAAACAGAGACTTCCAAAAGTTTCCTGTAAATTTAGGATCTCTATCTGAGATTATGACTTTCGATATTCCATGCAATCGAAAAATCTGTTTTAGAAAGATATCAACTATGTTTGCATCTTTATATGTAGTTTTAACAGGTATGAAATGAGCTACTTTACTTAACTTATCGACTACTACCATGATAGAGTCATTTAAATTCTGATTTCTAGGTAGTCTAGTAACACAATCAAGACTAATTATCTCCCATTTCCAGCTAGGAATGGGTAATGGCTGAAGTAATCCACCTGGGTGTTGATTTTCAATTTTCACCTGTTGACATTCAAAACACCTAGCAATATATTCTACTACTTCAGTCTTCATATTTGGCCAAAAATATTATTTTCTTAACATAGTTATAGTCTTTTGATAGCCTGGATGACCTGACTATGGAGTTTTGTGGATTTCATCCAAAATTAACAGCTTGACTTTAGGTATGTTAGGTACATACATTTTGTCTTTATACAGTAAAAAATCTTTTGCATTCAAAATGTACCCTTTACTTAAGCTTTCTATTGGATTTTATTTAGTTTTAGCTTGTAAATTTTGGTAAATTTCATCTTGTTCTATTCCTGCTTTAAGCTGTTCATCCAAATCTGTAGTATAAATGCTGATAACTGCTACAAAATTCAGCCTTGCATTCCTACTTAATGCATCAACAACTTTATTTTCTTTACCTTTAATGTGCTGAATTTCAAAATCATACTCACTTAGAAAAGCTAGCCACCTATCTTGTCTGGCATTTAGATTAGGTTGATCTAACAGATACTTTAATCCTTTATTATCAGTCATTAAAATAAATTTTCTTCCAATTAGGTGATGTCGCCACATCTTTAAAGCATGTATAATAGATGCTAATTCTAGATCATAAGTTGCATAATTATTTTCATGAATTTTTAATATTCTAGACTCATAGGAAATAACATGCCCTTCTGAGTCAGAACACCGCCTAAACCATCATTACAGGCGTCAGTGCACACTACAAATTATTTATTAGGATAAGCTATTCTTAAAATAGGTGCGCTAGTTAATAAAGTTTTTAACTTTTCAAAGATTTCTTCGCATTTCTGATTCCAGTCAAACTTATTTCCCTTCTTCTACAAAGAAATTATCAGGTTCGCGATCCTCAAAAAACCTTCAATGAACCTCCGGTAGTAATCAGTAATTCCCATGAAAGATTGAACATCAGTTACATCCTTAGCGACCGGCCAATCTTTGATCACCTTTATCTTTTCGGGATCTACTGAAATCCCTTCCTTGGTCACCACATGACCTAAGTACTGAATTTTATCCTTGAAGAAATCACATTTACTAAACTTTGCAAAGAGTTGATGATCTCGTAACTCTTGCAAAACAATTTTTAAATGTTCTTTATGTTCTTCTTCAGTTTTTGAATATATTAAAATGTTGTCGATAAACACAACCACAAACCTATATAGATACTTATGCATAACATTTTTCATTAAACACATAAAAATAGTTGGGGCATTAGTAAGCCCAAATGGCACAACGACAAACTCGTAATGACCATATTGATTTCTAAAAGCCATCTTAAAGATGTCTTCATCTATAATCCTAACTTGATGATATCCAGACCTTAAATCTATTTTTGAAAACATTGTGGCTCCACATAATTGATTAAACAGATCATCTATGCGGGGTAATGGGTATAAATTTTTAATCGACATCTTCTTCAACTGACGGTAATCTATGCAAAGTCGCATGGTTTCATCCTTTTTCTTAATGAAGATGACAGGTGCCCCCCAAGGAGACACACTAGGTCGAATATACTTTTTATCAATTAGTTCTTTTAATTAATACTTTAATTCATTAAGTTCAAGTATGTTCATTCGATAAGGGGCCTTTGAGCTAGGTACTACACCAGGTACCAACTCAATGGTGAAATCCAGTTCCCTTTTCAGAGGTAGTCCCAGAATTTCTTCGGGGAATACATTAACATATTATCTTAAGGCTGGTATTTCTTCCAATTTTAATTTATCTTGCTTATTTATATTCTCCTCATTAGTTATTGTTACTGCATAAGCTTTGCACCCCTTTCTAACAGCTCTCTTAAGCTGTAGAGCAGAAATATGCCTTATAGTGGTTTTTCTAGGGATTCCTTTTACACTTACCAGTTTTCCATCATTGTTTAAACATGTTAAGGTTTTATCAAAACAGTTTAGAATTATCCTATGGTGTTCTAACCAATCCATACCGATGAGTAAATCATAAGAACCCAGAGGTAATACATTAAGCTTTACAACAGTTTGTAAGTGATCCATAACTACTGCACATTCTTTTACAAAACAAGTTACCTTTCTTTTAGCACCAGTGGCTAACAGAACTAACCAAGAATTCTCAAATTTTTCAACAGGTAACTTACTTTTTTATACCATTTTAGGCGCAATATAACTGAGACTAGCTCCATGATCAATTAAAATAGTTACAGAGGTTTGATTTATCATACCTTCTACTTACACCATGGAAGTTTGATATTCTACTTGTCGATTCTCCAAACCTGCGTTGATTTTGGGCATAGTGCTTGCTAATTCTCCAACAGTCATCTCCTCCTTTATGGTATGAATATTACTGACAGTCTTTTTTCAATCAGGACATACTGAAGCATAGTGTGGGCCCTTACACTCCTAGCACTTTATAGGTTCATTGCGCTCAAAATTCTTGGTATAATTACCATGGTTATTAGCAAATTCTTTACCCTTAGAATTATTCTGATTATTTGGAGAGTTATTCTTATTTCCTTGGAAATTCTTATTAGGATAATTTTTGGCCTTATTTTTCTTAGAATTTTTGTTGGGCATAAAATATTTCTTCTTTTGTTCATATTGATTATTATTTTTCTTGGCCTTCTAGTTGGCCATGCTTTCCTTCTTTCGATTTTGTTCAAAACAGAAGTTATCTTTCCTCATAGCTTCTTCCAAAGTCTTTGGATTGTCATATTCAATCCTGTCCTTAATATGATAAGGTAGACAGCTGAGGAATTGTTGTACCTTTGGTTTCTCATATACAAGGTATGACACATACCTAAGCAGACTCAAAAACTTGCTGTATAGATCTTTCATTGTCATTGATCCTAATTTAAGCTCATAAAATTATTTTTCTCTCTCTTTATAATATTGCTTAGACAGAAATTTCTTTTAAAAGTACCTCTTGAAGGTACTCCAATTTACATTCTTTTATTTTATTCCCCTAACCCTCTTCAAGTCCTACCACCAAATGTCAGCATTTTCTAAGAGATTGTAGATAGCTATTCTAGCCTATAATTGGCTAGAATAGTTATATATTTGGAAGTACTTCTTCATCTCATATAACCATGATTCCACTTCCTCCCTCTTCTCAGTCTCTCCATTGAATGTTGGTGGTTTTATCTTTTTGAATTCCCCAGAAATTTCCTCATAAGGTTTGTATTTCCGCTTTTTAGTGTAATGGTTATCATCACTACTATCACTGGTAGAATGAAGATTTTGTTTTTCACCAAACACCTCTAAAGATGAACTGATTTCATTTTTAGTATGTTTCATCTTTTTAAATTTACGTTGATGACTTGTATCTTCTGATTCAGTTCTTCTACCCCTACCCTTAGTTTGAAAATTTTCTGTAAGGATCTTATTCATCTCCTCTTGAGCCCTCGGAATCCTTTCATTCTCTCGCTTTACAGATTCCATTTCATATTTTAGGTCTTTTACAGTTTGTAACAGTTTTGAGGAATTGGTAGTTAAATTCTCTAGTATAGGATCTATTGGTAAGTTTTCTGGTTCAGTAAATGGAGATTCCTCCTCTGCATATTCTTCTAGCCTTTCCATACTTGTTTGTTAAACTTCAGAAACAATTTTTCCGTTGAATAACATTTAAAGGAAAATACATCAGCATAATAATTCAATTTACTGTTTCATAAAAGCTAGTTGGGCTTCATCAAGGCCTAGTGCTTGAACCTTGTGCTCTGATACCACATTTCAAAACCCCAAATTTTCACAAAAATTTAAAATTTTGAGATAATATCAAATGCTAAAACTGCGGTTTACTAACAGCTAAAGGTTAGCAGTAAAAAAAAATAGTCAAATGATTAGTATTACATAATTTCAATTACATTAACTAAGAAGTTTCCTTTTTGTAACATGAATAAGGTTTACTTGCGTATTGTTTTTTTATTTAAGTTTGCTGATGAGTCCTCTTTAAGACAAGTAGGTTGAATCTAACTTCTAATCCTGGGCTTACTTAGCATTTATGATAACCTAGAAAGATTACTGGTTCTTACAGGTTTACAGGTATGATCGAACGAGTAACCGTTTTTAATTTCATAAAGTATCCAGAAGTGTTTCTATTTACAATTAATAAGCTTAGTAAATAACCTGCTAAATTCCAAGCAACTTCCATGAGGTAAAAATAGTTTTCTTTCTTTAGCTTTTATTGTAAATGAAGTTCAAATAATTGAGTTTGTTTCTTTATCGTACGTAGCGATAGTAAAGATACTTACTGTGGCTCTAAACTGATAATCTTAGTTGCATAGTAACTTCTACTTTAACATGCATATCTTGCAATGTTATACTGATTGTGCTATTGGTTATTCTACATTATCATACTATTTATTTGAGTATCAAGCTGATCGGTATTTATCTTCTGCAGGAAAACTTATAGCCTATAAGATTCTTGAAATTATAAGTTTGATTAGTGTAAAAAAAATAGTGTCTTTTCACATGAAAACACTATTTGCCTATAATTCTTAAATTTACGTCAATCCATGTGGTTCTATTGATTATAGACTCGAGTAGGATCATTCCATTGCCATTCTTATTATTATTTTTTAACAGAAACATAAATTTTTATAAATTTTAAAAAAGGTTGTAGCCCAGCCAAGCGTACAAGGAGGAATTCTGAGAAAGAAGGCTGATAGCTTCAATTAAAACAGTCAGCCTTCTTAAAAGTGCTTTGAGAAAAGAATCCCAAATGTTCCTGAGGCTATTTTGAGAAAAGTACTGCTTACAAGAGTAGACTCTTACAAATTGTGAGCAGAGAAGAATAAAGAAGCAAAGCATTAAATAGGCAGAGAGGAGTGCCCCTTAATGAAAGGATCCAATTTATTCTGAGAACCCGTGCTAATGTTTGAGGCTGCTTCCTTTTCTCTACATTCTTTATTCATCTTGCATCCTCTGGTGAGGGGGGGAGAGGGAGCTGAAAAGCCTTCAGAGTCGACGGTATCCTCTGATGAAGGGACCAAGGATGCCAGTCCCTTGGCAGAGGTCTCACCACCCAAATCGATGGGATATTTCTTCGAGCCAAGCGAAGAAGGTTTTGGAGAAACTGCCTCCACGGCGCTAGTGGGATCAAGGCTTCCCTGCTCCTGGACAGCTGCTACTTCAGATTCTTGAACTTCATCTTCCTGGAGAACTGCAAAACTATTTTTGTTTTTCGGCCGAGGAGAATCTGCAAGAGGATCATGGGAGGCCTTCTATTGAGACACTTGAGGTTCCTTTCACCTGGGAGGACGACGTCGGTTAGAGACCGTCTGGAACTCTGCATCATTAGAAGCTGGGAGGTTTGTTGGTTTCTGTGGTTCTGCAACCTTGGGACAAATTTTAGCAAAGTGGTCGTATACATGACAGAAGTTACATTTAAAGGGGATCTGCTCATAGTCCAGTTCTTGAATGTGGCTCCATTCTCCTAAAGTAAGATTTAGGGCTTCAGGGAGCCCTTTCTCAAGATTCACCTCTACGCAGATACGGGCACATCTGTATTGACCCCCTTTTGGCTCTGCGGTGTCTAAATAACGACCTAGCCTATTACCGATGTCAATCAGAGTGATTTTCCCCCGAAGATGAAGAGGGAGGTTAGGAAGTCTTACCCACACTGGAGCGGCAGTGATCTCTGCTTCTGGATTAAACCCTAGAGACCAAGGGGCTAAGAACAGACCTCTCGAGCCCATGAAGAAAGGGCCCGAATGAAATACAAGGTCTCTTTCTTCTTTATTTGAGAACAAGAAAACAAAAAACCCTCGACCAGCTGGAAAGAGAGAAACCTGACCAGACAGAAGAGGGTTCCAATGTTCTACAATCTAGATCTCGACCACCTTAGGGCTGGGACACAAACCTGTGAACTTACCAATGAGGGCTTGCTCAGAGAGAACGAGGGCTTTCTAGCATGGATCTGAAGGAGAGAGCTCCAGAGAAGGGAGCTCGTCCATATTTTTCACGAACTTGGAAGAGGAATGAGAAGCTTCCTGAGGAACTGCAGCTTGAAAAAGAGCCTTGAAGGCAGCGAGCTGGGCCTGAGTGCCCATTTCCTGAAAACTCAACACTGAAAGCAACGGTAGCCAACCTGAAGCAACTCCACGCCGATAGCCAAACCAGGAACTTCATGCTGAGCCGGCAACCTGAACCACGAATTGCAGCCAACCCCCACGCTCAGGACAGCAGCAGACTGCGCAGCAAGGGACGACGGCTAGGGAAACCCTAGCCGCGGGAGGAGACGCTCCGCCAAAGTCATCTCGTTGGAAAAATTTTATTGCCATTCTTATTATTTCTATAATACCTTTCTTGTATTAAGTTACTGTCTACAAACAGTTTCTAAGGTTGATGTTTTCTATAAAGGTCAAGCTTCTATCCTATGCTAAGTACCGGTTATTTTGTATAATCATAAAATCATTCTACCAAATATATAGACATGGTAAATTACTAGCAACTACCAAGTTGAGAAACAACCATAGTCTATTAAAGTCTAAACCAATTTGAACTAAAATAATTCATAAAAGTGTTCTTTTACTATACTAGCCAACTTTATAGTTGACTACTATTTGATTCGTTGGTTTTTATAAGGCTTATGATCATACATAAACTATTTTGTTTATTAGACATACAAGTCTGAAACAAAGTTGAGCTTGTAAAGAGTTCATGATTATACTCAACACTATGCTATGCAAATTTATAATTATCACAACTTGAATTGTTGTTTTAGAAGAGTATAACCATGCATAGATCATAATGTAATTAAATATAGAAAACTACAGTTGTTCGATGGTTTTAAAACAATTCAACTTGGAATTTTCATAAAACAAATGGTTATTATACCTTGCTAGGATTAACGTTGATAAAACATGGTTAATCAAACACTCACAATGTAATCTAGACATTACTATATAATTTGATGAATTACCTCCACTCCAAGTTGATTGTTTTAAGAGAAAAAAGGTTTGTTTTATATTCCCAAGCATATCCAATGATGCTTTATAAGCACAAACAATGGTTTCGAAGAGTTTTTAAACCAAGATTTTTTGGTTGTATAATGACCATATGATTACTAAACCTTCATGAGGTCAACGTCTCGAAAAACATTGATTTTTCCAACACCAAATAAACATTAATCAAGGTTATCATATATATATATGTTATGTTAACGTTGGGATGAGTATATATTATATGTTATGTTAACATGGCTTTCTCCTGGCCATGCATTGGTCATATATAAAACTCAAGAAACCCTAACCCTTTGCTATTCTTCCTTCGTATTTTGTGTTGGCCCTTCGGACTGCTCTGCAAGCTCTCATGGTGGCCATCAGTGATACTCTGGTTTCATTTGTCCCAATTCCTGGGTTTATCATGTTGTGGTTCTTATGAGCTTGGTCCTATTGTCAAACTCCCCAGCATGGGTTTTTACTCTGCCAGGGTCTATTGTTCTCTTTTGCATTTGGCTTACAACCTGCTTGTAACTCCCTTTTGCCCTTCTTTCATGGTCTATCACTTTTATGCGAAGCTGAGGCTTTGCTACTGTTAGTGTGCTCTTTTCCATCGTCATAGGGTTTGGAGCTTCGTGTTCATGCCTTCCTATTGGTGACAGCCCCATTACTAACTATTTATTCTCTTTATCAGGTATATATTTAGTTCTTTAATTCAAAAAGCATTATCCGTCTTTAATTTGTAGTTACAGTAGGTTTTTGGTAGAAAAGGAGTTTCAAAACTCACACACTGTGTTATGCACTTTTAGGAACCAGTGACCACTCTTTGCGAAAGGTGTGGAAGAAGCTGTTAACAATCTTCATGGCTCTTGGCTCCAAAACTAGTAAGCCCCAGTTTTCATATAATGGGTTCTTACCTTACTTGTAACATGGTAATCGATTGGGGAAACGTTTGATCTTGGAAACTTGTCCAGCTTTGTCGTTAGCTGCGAAATTTCTTTTATAAGTTAATGTTGGTTTTATTATGTGTACAAAACCTCGCTTCATCGATGGGTGGTCCTGGCTGTAAGATGGGTGTTGTATTTGGTTTAAAATTTTTAGCCTTATGGCTTGTTAATGTAAATCATTAGTCTTGTTAAGACAGTTCTGTCTTCGATCTTGAACTCGGTTTACGGCATTACTATTTGACACTCTATGTTATTTTAGGGTTTCATCCCTATTCGACTATGAATGAAATTATTTACTGTTTAACATACTTTGTAATAGATTACTGTAATGTTTAAAGACTGTCACTCAGTCATGGTTTATTTATAAATTATAGTCATTTTTCTGAGAATTATGAGCTAGGGTTTTCTTGTAGAAACCATGTGTAAAATAAATCTTTCAATTTAAATTTAAAATATTTTGTTACTTAGTTAAATTTGTTTTAATTAGTGTTACAGGTGGGTGGTGTAAATTTCCAGTTATAATATTATAATTGTTCTTTCACTTGTCCTTAATGGACTCTAAACAGTTTATAATTAATTTACTTGTTTATTAATTAAGTAGTCCAAGTAATCGGATTATAGTTTACATGTTTATCATTTGTAAATATAATATTTGCTTCTAGGGTTTCGACCCTGTAATTTACTTTCACAGGTATATCCTATTTGTAAATCTTAAAAGAAACGGTTCTTTTTATAAATAATCATTTATTTATATGTTAATTATTTTCATATTCTATTTATGTAATAAAATACAGATAGGATTTATAGAGTTCTTTGCTAAGATGAACATAAACTCTGTACTTAGTTTGTTCTTTATAATTTAGTTATTTTAATAACACCCTACGTGGGGATTCAAATATTTGTAGACTTAGTTAGTTGATACTATTCGTAGATAAACTAAGTATTTCTAGTTTAAATCTTTACTTAGCAAAATATAATAAGCTAGTTTGAATGGTTATTTCTACTGCTATTACAAAAAGTTATTAAATCAACA
>LPNX010559722.1:23520-160255 GCA_001517045.1 Pseudotsuga menziesii
CATATACATATATATACATATACATACACATACATACATACATACATACATACATACATACATACATACATACATACATACATATATATATATATATATATATATCATAACACAGTTTCTCCTCTAGCATATTTTAACTTAAATAAAAAGAAGAAAATAACTATTGTATGTAACCACGATATCTTAACCACTCGTATATTTTCTTGTTATAATATTTGTTTTACCTTTACTAGTTTACTGCTATTTCTTTTCCAGTGCATTTTCATAAATAAACTTGTAAAACAATAACATGGATAACTAGATTATTGTTCTTTGATCTTGATAATAATCTACATTTTGAAATAAACTACTCTCCTATTATATAATGCAGAACCACATCTATTCAGTTCAGTCTCTTATCCTTTTCCTCATCTACTTAAATACTCTGTCTATATTGGAGTACGGTCTGGTCCTTCCAGACGTGGAAAAACACAGATAAGAATTGTTTTCTATCTATTTCAGATTCATTCTTTCAATAAAATAAAAGATTACTAAGTCTAACAGTTCACAACTAAACATTTAACATTCATTAATTAGTTAGATTCAAATTTTACCATCTAACACAGTAACACAATAGAATGTGGAACCTGATTAAGATGGACAACAACAGCCTTAGGAGGTCGTTCCTCCCTACCAACTCCTGGAGAGCGCTCAAACAAAGCTTCCTCAGGACCCCTAAGCCTGTTCCTTGTCTCCTTGGCTGAGAACTGGTGGAGCAAGCAAACAATAGACTAATCCAATGGCTCAATAATCACTCTGCATTCAACAGTAAGATCCTTCAGCTGAAAAATATGCACTAGATCACTTAGCAGCTAACCCCTCAAACTCTTTCCACAAATTCCCTTGCCATTGAATTTCTCTGAAGTACATTCACCTGAATGATCACTTCCCTAGAATGAGCAGCCCCAGGTCTCTTCAATGGGAATTTTTATAAATATTTCCTAGGTATTTTGGGTCAGTAGTCATTAATTGAGCCACCTGCTCTGATCCCAGTTTCTTAGGGGATCATGAACCCAAATGTAGGGAGCTTGCCACCTGCAACAGTTGGAAATGGTTTGAGGATGCTGCCACATGTCTGTTTGCTGTCCACCCAGTCTCCTCCACTAATTTGACTAGTAAACACTCTTTTAACAACTCTCCTAATATGTTGTCTCCACTTTTATTTATTTATAATTAAAATATTCAGAATTACGTTCAATATCCTTGACTCTACTAAGTCATCAATTACAACTTAGCATAAAAATTAACATATTGTCTTTAAATAAAATGAAATAAGATAATATTATTTTTTTCAAAATTGGGGCATGTGACAAATAATCTGGACTAATCAAGACTGGGGACTTGGATATGACATCTCTTATAGACTTGGAAGCATCTTTTCCTTCATCTATCCACTCAAATTTATCATCTTTCTTTAAAAAAAAATTTATAGGCTTCATTAGTTCTGCTGATTTTGGGATGAATCTGCTTATGAAATTAATCTAACCATTAATAGACTAGGGAGCTTTAAGATTCTAAGGCAAGGGGACTTTCTTAATGGCTTCAACTCACTTAGGATCAACTTTGACACCATCCTTAGAAGTGATGTGTCCCCACAACTTTCCTTCGTCAACCCCAAAGATTGACTTGGCGGGGTTTAAAGAAATACCATATTTTTGACATCTTATGAAAACCTACCAAAGATGACTTATGTGGTCAAATATTTCTTTTGAGAAAATAGTTAAGTCATCTTGATATATTTCAATTATTTTTCCTATAATTTCTTTGAAGGAAAAATCCATGGCTCTTTGGAAGGTGGCTCCATCATTTAATAAGCCAAAAGGCATTCTTAAAAATTTATAGGTGCCACAAGGTGTGGTGAATGTAATTTTATGTTGATCCTCGTTATTTACCAACACTTGGTTATAAACAGAAAATCCATCTAACATGGACATCATTCCCGATCCCGTTACTCTTTGAAGCAATGTTTCCATGTTGGGAAATGGGTAATTATCTTTAAGGCATGATGTATTCAATTTTCTGAAATCTATACATATTCTAATTGACCCATTCTTCTTTCTCATCACAACTAATATGGAGCACCATGATGAATGTCTTGTAGGTGCTATGATCTCTTCTGCACAATGGGGGCCAACTTAGGATTTATTTGCCTAACTTTTCCTCAGAAAGGCTTAACCTCCTTAGCCACTTTTGTGAGGTGAATAGTGTGTTGAAACACATATTCTTGATAGGATTTAAGCTCATCATAACTAAATTCCAACACATCTCTATATTCTTTGATTAAGTTAATCAAATTGTTCCTTTCCTTTCTTGAAGTACCTTTTCCAATTTTTATTAACTTGGGGTCTTTATCAGTTCCTATGTTTATTTCCATGTAATCCCTAATTTTTATTGCTTTTTTTTATGATGATCCTATCGATCAAACATATTTTAAAAATATGTAAGGCTACTCGGGATGTGATTCCTTTCATTATCCTCACATTCTTGATACTCTTTACCCTCCTACTGATAACTGATCTTGCAACCTTCAAAATTTTGGATATTATGGATGAATCTCAAGAGTTGCTCATCATATTTAAACACTTGCCAATGATCTACATTATCTAGAATTGAAGGTCTGAAATTAATTTCCATTTTTCCATTCCCATTAATCATTTAATCTAAAGGCTGAAAGGTGGATGCTGCTACCACCAACTTGTCTGCTAACCCATTCATTTCCCTAGGGATATTTTGAATGTTAAGTGCATCAAACCATTCCATGGTGTCCCATATGGCATTCATATACTTCCTTTGTCTTTCACTTTTACACTGATATCGATTCTTAAGCTGGAGGATGACTAAGTTCAAATCACCTTTTATGTTCAACATCTTTATCATTCCCATGTCTTTAGCAGTTTCTAACCCTATAAGAAATACCTCATATTCATGAACATTTTTTTATGCTTCAAACTCTAACATGAAAGAAAAGTTGTAGACTTTATTTGAAGGAGAAATGATCACGATTCCCACACCCTTTCCATCTTTGGAATAAGCCCCATCAAATTTACATTTTCCAAACCTCATCTATCTTTTCATCTTTAATGCTTTCCTTATATGGGCCATGGAATTTTACAATATAATATAGTTTCCAAAGTTATCAGTGCAACGCACAAATTCATTTCTGGGATTTTTAGGGTTTTCTACATGTTGTTTCCTTAGCTTCTCTCTATGGAGTATCACCCTAGTGTTTTCTGACACGGGTATAGTAGCATATGTCCAATCCATTTGAATGTACCCACCAAGAGTTGCGTCTCACTCTCTAGATAGCAACATACCCCAATTATCTTGCACATCAATCACTACCACATCCATCAACATGTCAATGTCAGGATACTTCGCCAACTTAACATGTAGATTTAATATTATCACTACCACTTCAACTTCTTTTCCATCCATTGCACAAACATTGTGGTAGGGTCAAGTGATCCTTAGATTTAGATGTTCCATTAAATTTCTTGTCATGACATTTGATGAAGCACGTAAATATAACATGCATTTATGAAGGAGAAGGTTATCAAATAAGAGAGAGACATAAAAATGTGGGTGATCTTCTCTTTTTAGATCAACATGGTTGAGG
Source organism: Pseudotsuga menziesii (assembly GCA_001517045.1). Classification (NCBI taxonomy): domain Eukaryota; kingdom Viridiplantae; phylum Streptophyta; class Pinopsida; order Pinales; family Pinaceae; genus Pseudotsuga; species Pseudotsuga menziesii. Next base: position 27,176 of record LPNX010559722.1, read on the forward strand.
ACTATAGGCATATCCACAGGTTCAATATGTTTGGCTTCAAATATAGCATTAATACTAGGGGGAGGATCCTCTTTGACAACATCATGAGTTTTATTCTGACTATGCTTTATGGCTTTTAACAACTTTTCTTTTTGACAAGGAATTTGAACGATATCACTTGGATAAGTAGTGACCTTAGCATGATTCCACTATTTTCCAATGTCAAACTTTAATTCTGGGACAATAGGGGGATATGGAAAAGGAGGATGTGTTACCTTAGGTTTGTAGTATTTCACTGGTGAAGAATTATCCTTCCTTCAATAAAATAAACCCTTGAATATAGCCTCGTTCATTTCCTTAACCTTTTCTAGAGTAGGCATTTCACCATAGAAGTGGGAAAGGAGGTCCTTCTCATAACTATAATCTATGGCTTGCTTCCAATGCTGATTTAACAAGGGGTAGGTTTGTCCTACCATGTATATGTGATCCTACTCATTTGAAGTTGTTTCCTAACCACTGATCTTGGGAAGTCCATGTTCCATGACTTGATTTGCAACATAACAACTACTCTCCTGGTGGAATTGTTCACAGGGTCTACACCATTGAATCACTTCCTCTACCATGTTAGCTGAGTCTAACTGGTTTGGGATCCTATGTTCTTGATGAGGGGATTTATTCTGAGACATTTGACTTTGCTTGGGCTGAATGTTCCTTGGTCCATTGTTCCTTTCCATCATCACCAATCTATTTTTCATGAGATTCAACTATGTAGTATGATTGGCCATTTGTTGATTTTGAACAGTGATCAAGGTTTTCATCATTTCTGCCATCTCTTTCATGGGATATTTGGAAGTGCCCTTCTCTTCCAACCCAACAAATTTACCCTTGGTCTCTTTGCTGTAGGAAGTGTTTCCCCTAGTGTAACATGGAATGTTGGACTTGCCTGAAGATTGCATATTCTTTTCCATTTTCTCGGCCAATTCCTAGACAGTTTTTAGATCGATCGGTTCTTTATCTCTCAACTGGTACCTTAAGTCATTGGTGAAGGCTTCAATGTAGGATATGAGGATAGAGGCATCTTTTGGCTTGGTGTCTCTAGGAAGGTTCTCAACCACACACTTGAATTTAGTGTTAAATTCATCCATGGTTTCATTCTCCATCTTTTTTATGCTATGAAGGGCAGTAAGAAGATGTCTTGGTTCCTTCTTTTCTCCCCATTTCTTCATAAAACTATCTTGGAATTCACTAATATTTTTATATGAATCATCATCTATGTCGAGGTACCACTCTCCAGCATCATCTTCTAAGGATAAAGCAAAGAGCTTCATTTTGACATCGTCATGGTCATGGGAAGCATCATTGCAATATCTGACCAGGTGCTTTTCAAACTTTCGAAGGTGAGACTTGGAAGTTGGAATTATTTCCCTGAAATATGGGGAGCTTCTTGATATCATCATTTGGAATGGCATGGGGAGCATATGCTATCTGAGAAAAGTCAAGGGGTTTGCAGAATTCTGTCATTTCTTGAGATTGGTGAAAATGACTCTCTATAAATATGTGATGGATATCTGAGAGGGACTGGTCTCCTAAATATTCAAGGTTTCTACGAGAAGTCTCCCTATTCAATATTTCTCTAATAAACCTTTTGGGATCAGGGAGAGGATTGAATAATTGCTCATGGTTTCTTTGGTAGAAATTCTTTGAGGGATCTTAGACAGTGGAGTCGCCAGATGGATCTAGTTTTAATTTTTATGTTTTTTAAAGAAAATATCAATCAATTTTTTTTATCTTTTTATTTCTTTAGAAAAAATTTAAGCTATCTCATACTCAGGAATACAAATATTTATCCTCGATAACGCAACCAAACATTATTTCCACCTTTCACACACCTAGGGGGACATGGCAGAAATATTCAAGCCTCTCGGTGTTTCCTTAGGGTCAAGTCTTGAGTCAAGGCTATCACCTTGTTCTTGATTCCTCTGTTTAGGCAAACTCCTAATGAAGCCAAGGGGGGAAGACCCTACAAGTTACTAAGGCTAATTACTTTAGTATGATGGTATTAAATTGAATAAGTTTCTTAGGAGTTTGAAATTAAAAATTGAGAACCCCAGATAACAAGATGAAAAATAAACACAAGTAAGCAAAATGCTGACACACACAATATATATATATATATCGAAAGAAGTAAACAAATAACTAGTGCCTTAAAATGGAGTCACAAAATGATTAAATGTGCTTGCATGTGGTTGAAGTGAAAGTTTTGCAATTTCCTCTTGGTACGTTTTAAGTTAATATGAAAAATGAGTGGATTAAATTAGGCAAGGGTATACTCTAGATATACCCGAGGGGTTCTTGAAGTATGTCTAAAAATAAAATCTTCACGACTACCCGCAAGGTGTTGGTGGGATTGATGGAGTCTCAAAGACTATGTTCATAATACACCTATTAGGGTGTAATAGAGATCAGTTCCTCAAGGTCACTTTCTAGTTGTTCCCACTCCTTTGGTTATTTTTCCACCGCTTACGGTTTGTTCGAGGTGTTGGATTTTCGCCTGACGGTGGTTAATTGGGGAAAGTGAAACCTAATTAATCTAGTCACTCATGTTTATTTTGATGTAGATTTAATAATCAAATTAAATATAGCCAAAATGTAGAGCATACACACTGAAGTCTTTGTAATTTTTAGTAAATTTTAATCGATGTGTTTTTATTAGAAAGAAACGCTCCAGGAACCTCTTTCAATCCAAGTGGACCTCAATCGGGGAATCATGGAGCGGGTTTATTTTAATTTATTTCTTAAAAAAATTAATAGAGAATAATGAATCAACAAAAATAAAACAAACCACAGGTTCTCTAATTAAATCTACCACGATCCTCTTTCACCTTTCGGTTCAATCAGAATTCGCGGGGTAAGTATTAAGGTTACTTTGAATTTATAATATGGAAGATATGATGAAATTAATCAAAGTACACTATTTTTCATAAATAAAACTAATCTAGAGAAAAAAAAAGGAAAAGTAGAAAAAAAGAAAAAAGGACGTGAATCCCCCCAAGGGGGATGGGGAATGGGCTCGAAAGAGCCTATTTGAAATATTTTTTTATTACCAGTGGTTATAATATCAGAAAAATGATATAATTCCTCTTGTTTCTTATACAGAACAAAATCAAGAGCTTACAAAGTGCAAAAATTAAAGATTTCAGAAAATGGGGAGACCCCTGGGGGGTTTCGGATGACCCAAACGTCACTTTTCGGATAGCACATTCTCCTCTTTTATATTATAAATTAAAAAAAAATCAATCTTATTAAACTTAAACTTATCCCAAAAATCACTTTGAAATTACCTTTGGGTCAACACACTTTTAACCGAAAACAACTAAGTTAAAACAAGTAAAAAAAAGGTGAAAAAAGGAACCAAGGAAAGCAAGATTTCCTTGGGATCTTGGATTCCATTTTGGGAATACAATATGATGTGAACTAATTATTATATTTATCTTTTAAATTACAAAAGAGAAATCTAGTGCATGGAAGCTACAAATTTTCTTTAAAATGCCATGCAAAAAGGACGATTTCCCTAAAGCTAGATCTAGAATGCTTATGAAACCTTTTTTATATTAATTTTTCATAGTGGTGTAGGAACTAAAAGTACAGTATTACAAATAATTCAGACAAATATGCATAAAATTGGCAAAATGGTGCTGCAATGGAAGTAGCAGCTTTGTATAACCAATGAATAATGAATAATACAATACAATGATCATGCCAAATGCATGAATGCCAAGACAATTTGAATTCCCAAGGAGGTCATTTGAATTGAATGAGTGATTCTAGCTGAAATGAATGTAAGACACACTAGACACTCAAGTTAACCACTGATCAAAACCCTAATTGACTCAACTGAGTCCTAATTGAACTCGGAGTGCAATAAATGACTGAGTCTAATTGAAAGTAGCTCACACACATGTAACTGCAAGCCAACCAATAAGTGGTAGCGCATCAATGACTCCAATGAACCCTGATGAGGTTAACTGAAGTTTAACTGACCATCAAAAGTGGTTGGAGGCACCCCTGTTGATTTCAGTTCATTAAATAATCATTAATTAATCAATTTAATGAAGGGAGGTGCCTTCACTACTCTGTTTAACTGATTGTAACCATCAGTTAGCAATAAAGTGCATTTATGACACTCAGATCACCCCTGAAGTGCTCCAGTTAGCCTCCCTGAATGAAGAAGAAGGCTTAGTTAGCCTCCTTGACTGAAGGTAGGCATTGGTGTGCTCATGATGATGTCATATAGTGCTCCTCTGATGTCAATTAAGTCAATAAAACTTAGGATAGTGGTTTAACTAGGAAAAATTGACCAAACTGAGTGTGTATGGTGGTAAATGTCTCCAACATGCCCCCTTAAGCTATAATCAAGAGGAGTAGAAAACATAAAGTGTATAAGAATGCTAGGGCCCTGGAAACAAAGGCCGTAGGTCACTTTGTACAATACTAAAACTCAAACAATGCTCAAAACAAACTAAGTGAGGAAAAGAGGGAAAACCCAGTGGGAAAAAACCCCATCAAGATGAACACTAAAAGTAGTTGTATCACCCTGATGAAATCACCCCTAATAGTGAAAGGAGGTAAGTGAACTTCTTTTCTGAAAATATCTTGGTGAAGATGTCTACAATCTGCTCATAAGTTGGGCAGTATTGCAGAATGATGATCCTGTCATGTATTAGCTCCCTGATATAGTGCATGTGTATCTCTACATGATTAGTCCTCTGCCTGGTAATTGGATATGTGGATATCTTAATAGCACTTTTATTGTCACAAAAGAGGACAGTGGACAAAGTATTACTAAGATCAAACTCTGAAAGAATGCCTTGCAACCAAATAACTTGGATGGAAGCATTCACCGCTCCTCGATACTCGGCCTTTGCTGAAGACAATGCTATGGAATCCAGATTTTTGCTAGACTAGAAAATGGGGCTACCACCAAACATGAAGACATATTTGGAATTAGACTTCTAATCAATAGAATCACCTACCCAATCAAAATCTGTGTATCCAACCAGCTCTAGCTCGAAGTTTGCAGCATAGTGAATGGCGTAGGTCCTGGTTCGCTGAATGTACTGGAGAATCATCTTGGCTACCTTCTAGTGAATATCATGGGGCTTCTGCATGTATATTGATATAGAATTCATGGCATAATATATATCAGGATGAGAATGATTTGAGTACAATAAGCTACCAATCAGCTATCGATAAATAGTGAGGTCCATGGGAGGTGTGTTTTTCATTCTTCAAGGTTGATCCCTGAAATTAAAGGGAATGGAGAAGCTCTACATTCATCCATGTTAAACTTGAATAATAGGTATGATATGTATTTGGACTGAGTGACCACTATCCCATCAGAATTTTGCTCAATTTCGAGCCCCAAAAATTGTTTTAAGAGCCCCAAATCGCTCATTTCAAATGCATTGTGGAGAGCATTTTTAATGACTGAAATAGAAGCAACTGTGGTACCTGTGATCAGTAATTCATCAACATATAAAACAATAATAATAAAATTACCATCATAATTTTTTATATACACATTTGTATCTGATCTACACCTTTGGAAGTTTTGCGAGAGAAGGAACACATCCATCTTGGAATACCACTCCCTTGGGGCCTGTTTTAACCCGTATAGTGACTTCTTTAGCTTGAAAACCAAAGATGGATAAAAATTGTAGCCATTAAGATGATTCATGTATATCTCCTCATGAATATATCCATGTATAAATTCTGACTTAACATCCATATGATGCACTTCCCAGTTATTAGATGCTGAAATTACCAAAACTAGGCGGATGGAGTCCATTTTTGCAACCGATGCAAAAGTCTCATGGTAGTCCACACCTTGGACCTGGGAGAAAATTTTTTCCACCAGACTTGCCTTATGTTTGCATTTTATTCCATCTACAGCAACCTTTTTCTGAGACACCCACTTGCATTGAACCAATTTCCTTCCCAGAGGAAGAGAAACTAGCTCCCAAGTAGTGTTTTTCTGAAGATAATCCATCTCTTCATCCATGGCAACTTGCCATCTCGGACCCTTTCGAGCATGGTAGTAGGATTTTGGGTCTAAAATTATCATCAAATAGAAATATTTAGACATCAAATAATTAGGACAAGAGAGTGCAATACCTGCTCTTTGGAAATCAGACCAGATTCTCCTTGGATGATCCAGATTTCCAATGTTATCTCCTGCGGAGGAGAGTGTCTGTCGGGCCCATGTTGGGAGATGATTTTTTACTTTAGGTTCTGATTTAGAATCTTTTTTTTCTACACAATGGTATCATAAATCATAGGATACAATTCAGGGTCATCACCCCCAATTTCATCATCCAAATATTCAATAGAATAGGAAGGAAATTCAACAGTTTTCTCCTTCACTAGTTCCACCTCCTGAAGAGGCTCATCGAAATTGACACTCCTTTTGATGATGATCTATTTTTTTCTGATATATAGAAGCTTGAAACATTTTGATTCATAAATATACCCAATAAACAAACATTCTATTCTTTGCAGTTGCAAATGCCTCATTTTATCAAGTGGAATTCGGGCCCATGCAGTGGACCCAGACACCCGCAGATTCGACACATCTGGCTTGTGTCCAAAGTATGCTTCGAAAGGGGTCATCCATTTTACGAATGAGTGTGGAGATATATTCTAAATTTATGCTACAGAATGCATGGCTTCATCCCACAAATTTGTAGCCAACTTCTTTGATTCCAACATACAGGTGGTCATCTCTTTGAGAGACCGATTATTTCTTTCTGATACACCGTTCTGCTAGGGAGTGTAGGGAACTGAATGATGGACCTGAATACCACTTTGGGAGCATATGTGCAGAAAATAATTACTGAAATACTCCCTACCATTATCATATATCAATATATTGATCTTTTGGGAAGATGCATTCTCAATCAAGGCCTTTAAATCAGTGAATTTTTCACGGACTTCATACTTCTTTTTGATAAAGAAGACCCATGTGTACCTGGAAAAATCATCAATAAAAGTCAAAATGTACCTTGATCCATTCATAGTTGTGATAGGAATGGGACCTCTGATATCAGAATGTATCAGTCCCAAGATTCATGATGCTCGGCTTGCCTTTCCCTGATCGAACTTGTGCTCAGGGTGCTTTCCAACAACACAGCCCTTGCAAATTCCAGTGGCTGCCTTGATGAACGGGAGGCCTTCAACCATGGAATTTTTCTGTAATTTATGCAAATATTTGAAATTGATATGGCTGAACCTCTCATGCCACAGTCTACTAACTTCATTTCCATGAGTCAGCAATGTGGTGGGCTTTGCATCTGCCACAAAATGGGAAAACTCATAGGCTTTTGCATGATGGTTTGCAAGGCCTTTTGTAAAAAAATTCCCAGATGCAAGTTCCATGATCTCTACATCATTCAGGTTGAAGGATACTCTCTTGGGCACTCCCGTATGTGTCATTTTATAAACACTAAGGAGATTTGATTCCAAATATTGTATATACAAAACATTTGAAAAATAGCCATTCTCAAGATCAACGGTACCTTGTCCTTTGGAAATGATGGCGGAGTCATCTCCCATGTGGATGGGGATGGATTTGTGTATCTCCAAAGATGAGAAGGAATCTATTTCAGCCATCATGTGCTTCAAAGCTCTAGAATCTATCAAGAGCTCTTTGTACTTCAAAGTGCTTGCCATGAGGGCATGACCTCTTTCATGTTGTGGTTCCCGATCTTGCTGATCTCTCCTCCGAAATATTTTCGGAAAATTGATGTGATTTCTCTCAAGGAGAGAGGTAGCTTCATCAATTTTATTCTTCATGTAGGCATGTTCAGGGTCGAAGCCCTTCCTGTAGTATGAACACTTGACTTTTTCCTTTCCATGATGCTCTTTTCCTTTGTTCTTCTTTGAACTACAAGACTCTTCATGCTACTTGTTTTCAAATTTAGGATTAGGAGATTCAAATTTAGTTTTTGGGTTCTTCTGCTACTTTCCTTTACCCTTCATATTTTTGGGCCCTGAGACATGGAGGGATTGATCATAGGAGGATCTGATGATCCCCATCTAGACAATCTTATCATGTTCACTTGTTAGAGACTCAATGAAGGCATTGAGTGAAGGAATCTTCCATCCAGGGGTTCTGAGCTTCCCTGCATGAAATGTAGAGACAAAAAATGAATAATCAGCTCCAAGTTTGGAGAGTATGGTGAGGATGAGATGGTCATCCTCCTTCTGCACTTTACATTGCTTCAACAGTAAGACAATGTGCTTGAACTTTGTGAAAAAATCATTCAAGGTCTTGAAATTGGAAGGATGGAAAGACATCAACTCATTCTCAAGATGGTATACTCTCAAATAATCCTTCTTTCCATATAGGGTTTCCAATTTGTCCCAAATTTCCTTTGCAGTCTTCAATCCCGAGATATGGAAAAGAAGATCCTAGGAAACAAAGAGGCACAAAAATATGAATGCTTCATCTTTCTTTTTCAAGAGTCTAGATTTGTTTGTAATAGAATCAGGCTCTTCTTCAGTGTCCATAATGCCCCTCTAGAGACCTCTGGCACAAAGCTGGATCTCCATGTCTCCTTTCCCTGAGTGGAAATTGAACAGAGTCAAGAGTTTTATGGAAGAAGCCATTTGAAACTGATGGAGCGAATGCTTTAACCTGATAAAAAGGCTACAAATCACAACAAAAGGGGCACCATAAGGTCGAACATCCAACACATTTTAGGCTTTCATCACACCCAGCATAGTTGATTAAGAAATCTTGTCGAACAATTTCCTTACTTGGGGTATTAAGTGGTAAACGTTGGCTTCTGGTGCAGTGCTAGAATTTTTGAGATTTGCTCAATTTTTCATGCAAGATCTGTCAAAAACCTTGTTTTTGAGAGATCTGAGCTTCGTCCCACTGTGAGCTCTGATACCATATTAATTTGTCACAGTGGTCTAGGAACTAAAAACACCGTCTCACAAGGAATTCAGACAAATATGCATAAAATTGGCAAAATGGTGCTGCAATGGAAGTGACAGCTCTGTATAATCAATGAATAATGAATAATACACTACAATGATCATGCCAGATGCATGAATTCCAAGACAATTCGAATTCCCAAGGAGGTCATTCAAATTGAATGAGTGAGTCTAGCTTAACTGAATGTCAGCCACAGTAGACACTCAAGCTAACTAGTGATCAAAACCCTAATTGACTCAACTGAGTCCTAACTGAAGTTGGAGTGCAATAAATGACTAAGTCTAACTAAAAGTAGCTTAGACACATGTCATTTCAAGCCAACCAACAAGTGGTAGCACATCAATGACTCCAATGAACCCCGATGAGGTTAAATGAAGTGTAGCTGACCATCAGAAGTGGTTGGAGGCGTCCCTGTTGACTCCAATTCATTAAATAATCATTAAATAATCAATTTAATGAAAGGAGGCACCTTCACTTCTCTATATAACTGATTGTAACCATTAGTTAGAAATAAAGTGCATTTATGACACTCAGATCACCCCCGGAGTGCTCCAGTTAGCCTCCCTGAATGAAGGAGAAGGCTTAGTTAGCCTCCTTCACTGAAGGTAGGCATGGGTGTGTTCATGCTGATGTCATACAGTGCTCCTCTGATGTCAATTAAGTCAATAAATCTTAGGATAGTGGTTTAACTAGGAAAAATTAACCAAAATGAGTGTGTATGGTGGTAAATGTCTCCAACATTTTAAGAAGAAAATCTAGATTATGAGCTTTAAGAAGAAAGATCTATGCTAAATTTCACTCTAACATGATAGATCTAAAAAAATCAAATCTATGAACCAAGTAATCGAGTAGATTTTAAATTTTAAGAGGAGAAAGAGAAGAAAGAAAGCTTGTAGCCATGAAGATCAACCGTGGACATTTCCGGTGGAATGTCAAGGGACTATGCCTTTGAGAAATTTTGGAGAAAGTGAGGAAGAAAACTAGATCAGCACCCTCTCCAAGCTATGAACCTGCAACTAATCCAAAGGCTTTCCAATATGCTTGCGAGATCTGGTTAATACATAAACACAGATATTAGAATAGCATGCATATGCTCTTATAAAGCATGTTAAATCTAGATCTCTAAACATGCATAAAATAAAAATAGATAGGCAATAAACTTATTAACAAATTCCTTTCCTATTAAGATCATAATAAATGTATTATTAAACTTTTAGCATTGGATACACAATATCAAAATAAGTAAGTTATGAACATAGATACAATTTACCTCAGTGAAACATGGTAATGTTCATCCACACATAATAACATGACACCATCTTGCCTCCAAAGCTTCTTTTTATTTCAATGAAAAATAACAACATTACAATAGAAACATCTCTTCAATCCAACTCTAACTACTTGGAAAGGAGGAAGCTATGCTTTATTTATAGCAAAAACTGAAACCCTAGTCTAGAGGGGGCGCTGTACTACCCTGGCTTTGAACGCGTTTGCATTTAAATATACATGACGTATATTTTGTAATTAATCGTGGTGTAGAGCTAAAGGCAAAAGCCCCACCATCGATTTGGTTGTGTATGTTTCAGCAATAGGGATAGTTACCGATGGTATATCGTGCTATCCGACACATTATAGTTTGGCATCATGGAAATACACACATCAATTAAAATAAACCTACATCCAGCTACGATGGTGCAACGTTAAAAATAAAAGGGCATGATTCCAAAGGATAAGGGTGGGGGATGATGAACCTTGGACTGTGGGGGGGGAATCCATGTGTCAACCACCTTCTTGTATCTTTCAGCAACCAAGTCATTTGGGGAAGGCGTTAGTTGAGGGCAGTTACTGCTTGAGGAAATGTGGGCATGGGAGGCGTCAATATGGCAGGCTACTGTCAGCTTTGACGGTATGCATTTCCAGCGGCAGAAGCCATCATTTCCCTCATGCAGGAAGTTGGCATGGTATTCACCTTCACGATTGGGGTCAGGGGAATTCCATCCTCACATAGACAGGCATTTTTTTTTCCTCGCACACAATTTTCCCATCATTTTCCTCATGCACCGGTCGAGGGGGTTCTCCTTTGGTTTTGTGCATGCAGCGAGCTGGAAGAGCAGCCTCAAGGGCACAATTTATACTGTGTATGTGAAATAGATATGGTTTTCATGCACAATTATGGCTTTCTATTGGCCTAACCCACAATTTGGGTTTCTTTCATTCTTCCCATGATTTTTGGATGTTGTTGAGAGTCCGATTTCTTCTTCTATTTTGGATTGTGTGTGTGTTTCCTTCTTCCATGTTTTGCCTGGGCTGTGTCTTTTCCTTTGTGCACAGGTTGAGATTTTTTTCTTTCCCCGTTTTTATACCTATGTAAGTTCTTCTGCCATTACATTGTCAGATTGTGTGTGCTATGGGCTCATGGATGTTGGTTGGCTGTTGATTGCCACATCCATTGGCTGAGTTTTCCCATGTCTATGTTGGGAGTTTTGCTTCTTCCCCAGCTGCGGACTGTGTAAGGCTGCCATATTTCTCATTGTGAGTTTGTGGCTGTTGATGTACCCTGGATTTGGGTTGCTATTGAGTTGTTTTGGCCATGCTAGGGCCAAGAACAACTCTGAGTTGTCTTGTTCACTGAATTGTGTTTCACCTTTTGTTTGGGATTGTCACTGGGTTGTCTTTTCCTTATTCATAGAGCTCTGAATGGGTTGATTTGTTGCGGTATGCAGTGGTTGGTATTTGGACTATTGAGAGTGGGATTAGAGGCTGGGTATGCTTGAGAAGGCTGGAGTTGAGGCCATCAGGTTAGCATTTAGCCTTTCCTAGCTCCTTGACGACCTGGTAAAACCCTACTGTGTGGGTTTGGCTGATTGGAAAACCTTAGCTATGTGTAAGCTTTCACTGACCCTTATTCCTTGAGGAATCATGCCCAGCTCAGGGGTGGCAGTGTTGCTAAGAGATTGATGAGCACGCTGTCCTATGGTTGGGTGGAACGTTGTAGTGACATAGCTAGTTGCGGGGCAAGTTCCTCATTAAAAAGATAAGTGCTCCTGACTATTTCATCTCTGCAATTATATCTACTGTTTCATGAATTATGATGAACATGTTGAATGCTGGAATGTATATGTTTTCTTTTACTTAATGTTGAGTAACTATGTATCCTTGTATGTTTCATGCATCTTAGTATGTATTATGTTAAGCTTTTTAATATCATCATTTATCCATGTTTATGTTCATGGGGTTGTTTTCCCATTTGTTTGGCATTAGTAGCGTCCTCTTCGTCGGTCGGAGGGACGGGGAAATTTCAGAGTGGTATCAGAGCTCATGTTGTAGCATGGGCCTAAATGGTCCATGAAAGATGTAGTGACAGAGGAAAGATTTATTTCTTCCCAGCATAGATCAAGAGTTATGATAGAAAACTTCCACAAAAATTTGTCTAAGTGTTTGAACTATCGGTTCATTGGAACACTTAGTGGGAAGGACTTCCAATGCAGCAGAGAGCTAGACAGAAGCATGCCCGATGGAGGATAGTTGGAGGAAAAAATGCAAAAAAGATTCTAAGAGTTTTGGCCATTGGCACATCGAAACACCTAGATAGATGGATCGTCGATGCTTAGCTGATTGAGCGTTGCTATTGTGGATGGCTAGACCACTATGCCTCCGACCGCCGAGGGCGCAGAAGTTCTGAAATTTTTCTAAGTATTGACTTCGTCAGCCATTGGAGCATGTTAGCAGTATTCATCACCAATGAACATCGATAACATGGAGCTGATGATGTGTCCGCCGTTGTGGTTGAGTAATGGGCTATCCTCCTGATGGATAGTTGCTTCGACAGCCAACGCGGCGGAAGGGAAAAAGGGAAAATTCACAAAAAAATTGCCTAAGTGAATAAAACATCAAGAAATGCTAGTGGATTATTTTTTTGATTGGAAAAGGATCGAAGTAGATGAGATTTTGTTACGGCTGCTTAGTCAACTATCTCACCGACGCACTAGTCCTTCCAGTCACCGATGTCAGGGTGTTAGTAAACAGTAGCTCCAGGAAGCGGTGGCAAACAATTGTTTGATCAACAAAGGATATAGGAAGTGTTCGCCAACGGATAAGAAATGGATCTGCGGAGAATAAAGGATGGTTGAGATGATGAAGTTCGGAAAAGAAGGTAGAAAGAGAAAAATTTTGAAAATTCAAAAATTCCTCCAAGTATGGAAAACGTCAGCGAAAGTTAGCTATTTGAGCAGCCGATGCGGCAGCAAGTAGCTGAAAAAAATAGAATAACGGATCTCTGATAATTACAGGATGAGGTTGCCGATGCAGTAGCAAAAGAGAAGAGAAGGTTTCCACAGAAATTAGTTAAGGGCAGAGCCACAGTTTTGGCAGAGATCTCCTGAAGATTGATGAAACATCGGTGAAGGTTAGATGATCAAACAATCGATGCGGCAGTGGAAGGAAGAAGAATTTTCTAAGTACATAAAACATTGAAAAAATTTAGAGGATTGGACCGCTGATTAGTGTCAGATGAAAGATGAAGATCAGACCGCCGAAGTGTCGGAAGCATAGAGAACTAGCTGTCCGGCAGGTAGAGGATTCGATCGTCGATGATGGTTGTTGCAACACTGATAAAGGACTCAGAAGCTTAGATATATGGGGATCTGAAATGGTGGAAGACGTTAGCTGTTTGACCGCCGAGGGATAGCCTTTGGCATCGTAGATGGAAGTCAAAAAATTTTAGTCAATTGTGAGTCTGCTGTTGCGGATGCCTAAGGAACTATCCACTTGATGGATTGTGGTTCTGGTCATTGACGCAGTGGAAAGGATTTGTTGTTCAAATCGCCGGTGCGACAAGAAATACTAGTGGATGGGATCACCAGAAGTCAGTCGATGAGACTGCCGATGGGTTGTCTACAAAAACCATAGTCGGTTTGTTGGTCGCAGTTGTGGCTACCTAAAGAAATATCCACCCGAGGGATTGCGGTTCGGACTCCCAATACAACAAAAATAATTTAGCTGACGAAGCCGTCGATGTAGTGTAAAATGATTGTTGTTGGGGCCACCGATGAGCACCGAAGAGATTTGTTGCTTAGATCACTGAAGTGTCGAAGTTGTAGATGAGATGAGACCCGATTTGATGAAGGAAATTTTTGGAGTTTCAAGTGGGATTTTTCATATATTTTGGGGGTTTTTCAGTGAAATTCTCAGTAGTCTTTCAGCAGCTTCAAGGCTGAAAAAGAGAAGAAAATCCTAGGTGGCTGGAGTTCGCATTCCAAACAAAAATTTAGTGGTGTATTTTTCCATCAATTTTGAAATGGTGTGGTTTTCACACCCAAGGCCAGAATGAAGCATGAAGATAGGCATTGGAAATATTATCCAGTAGGGAACAAGGAAAATTCGTCAGAATCCAAGTATGGAGTAGAAAAGTGATAATGACAGCCGCTGCTATCAAATGGAAAAATATGGGGAATCGCATGCCTAGAGGTAGCAAGACCATGAAGTCAAACTAGTGGTTGTGTGGAAGAGGAGTTCCATGCGAGGATGTGGGTCTTGAAAAATGAAGTTTCCCTAAACCCTATCTTGCTGATTATAATTACATTGTTGAAATATTGTAACTTCGAAGAATATTCTATATGTATCTTTTGTGGTCCTCGATGGTCCTACCGGGAGAACCACATGTATTATCTTGTACCCCGATGCTTCTAATCGGAAGAACTAATAAGATTCATGAGGTAGTCCCCTCTAATTGTAAAGGTGGGTCATTAGCACCCCAGTGTGGTTACTTGAGCCTACATGTGTAACTCAAGCCTACATGTGTGACTCGAGCCTACATGATTTAACTTGAGCCTACATGTCGAATGATTTAATTAAAGTGAACATATGAATATAAATAGAGGTGTGGTGCTCCTCATTTGAGACACACACACTCTCACTTGTGTAGCGCATTAGTGGGGAAGAGAAGAGTAGCCAGAGAAGGAGGAGGATCAGGCTTTGATCTCCTTGTTGGTTTTACCTTTTATCTTTTTGGGGCATCTATATTGAGGAAGCTTTTGCTGGGTTTTTCCCTTTAGGGTTTTCCCAGGATAAATATTTGTGTTCCTTTTGTATGGTTGTGCTTGTCTATATTTCAGTGATCCTGTTTATATGCTTTTGTTATGAATTCAAAATGAAATACTAATGATCTAGCTTAGCATATGAAAATTTAACATGGTATCAGAGCCACCCTGAAAGAAGACATTGTGCAGCTACAAAATCTAGGGCTTCTTTATTTTTGGATCTCTATCCACAATCAATCAAAAAAAGAAGGATAGAATGTCTCTCCATTGAAGGGCACATCTTTTTGTCGAAGCGGAATTCAATTCCGAGCATTTTTAGTTTTGGTGCGGATAATTAGGGCTTTCTATAGAAGAGGAATTTTTGAGTGATCCTGGCATAGGATTGTTCTCCTCATCAAAATTGAAGTTTAGAGACCTAGATCAAGAAATTTGGTTGGATGAAACTATGAAAAAGTCAAACCCTAGTTTGACCCCGAGCTAGAAAAACCCTAAATACTAAAACTGCTACGTTTTGTGTTCCTTTCATATGGTTGTGCTTGTCTATATTTTAGTGATCCTGTTTATATGCTTTTGTTATGAATTCGAAATGAAATACTAATGATCTAGCTTAGCATATGAAAATTTAACATACATTTCGTAAGTTTTCTGCATGAAATGCACGAGGATATGCTTTGCATATATATGATATTGAGGATTATACATTTATAATGAACCACTAATGATAGTTATTGCATTGGTGTTGGCACTAGTGGAAAAACCAATGACAACATGGCCCTGGATGAATATGTTGCTGATGCTGACTAATGTGACTAGTAACCCTCTAGAGGAAGGGATAAGGCAACCAGTCCATAATCAAAAGTTGGTGAGCAAATTCTGCAATCCTCTACAAGATACTGACTAAACTGGTAATGTTGAAGGTGTAAGTAGGATCCATGCAGGTAATTGTTTAATTATGACAAATTCCAAGGAGTGGTAAAGATAAGAGACCTCATACCATGTGGATATTTGAATGTTATACTACATTCATATAGAAAGGAGTCATGCCTGTATATATGGATTGAGCTTAGTAGCCCATGGAAAGTAAGTACTAATGATCTTGATTATAGTAATGCATCCTATATGAAGTAGTCATGGTTAGGCCATGCATGGTATGTTGAATGCATAGTATTCCTAAATCAATGCAAGGTAGCATTGAATGGATATGCATTAAAAAGATTTATGAATCTTGTAGTCATGCATTGAATGGATGCATATGAAGGGTGTGAGTGATTGATTGCATAAGTATAGGTGTAGATGTTGTGATGCATTGCATGAATGGATTGAGATGAGTGCATGTGATATTATGGATAAATAATGGCTGAAATGATGAATTGATGACAATTCAAGAACCATTTCAAAGGCTGTTATGAATGCAAGATAGTAAGTGCATAAAGAGGATAGTCATGATCAATTGGCTGCCAGAAATGCTCTATGGAAGAGCAAGGTGGTACAAATGATACACTTGTGAAGTAAGGAGTATCTAAACATTTCATTTAATTGCATGAATGATGCGACTCTACCTTGCAAATAAATGAAAAGGTTATATGCAACCAGACTTACCAAGTGTTTGGTTGATTGAAGCTCATGTTTCAGGTAGATTATTTAGAGCATGGCACTGAGAGTAAGACCATGACAAATGCCGGAATCTATCATGTGTAAGATCCAAACCTTATGAGAAGAGTCTCATGGCTGTGAAAATAGTTGGTATACATAATGGGTTGTTAAATTTGAATTGCAAATTTTGGATTTAAGAAATTGCTGACAACTACTAATCACTATTAGCTTGCATAAGATTGTGTCAGGAGGACGCATTGTAAGAGGGTATTCATATTATGCTAGAAGCATAAAATTATAATGGGCATAGTAGTGTTACTTAAAAGAGACCCACAAATGAGGATCACCTCATTGCTAAGCAAATCAATTTCTATAGTAGAAAGAGGTTCAAATTCTTATTAAATTTGATTACTGATGTCATTGCTTGGTTACGGAACAATCAATTTGGATTGTATTATTAGATAATGATTGACTATTTGTCTATTTGATGAATGTGCTAGGGGTACTGTTATAGCGGATTTCACCACTTTAGGTGAATCACACTTTGTATGGCCTTCCCCTGTCCCGCTGTAGACTTCTTAGACCCTATGGAACACTTTTTGTCCTTTGATGTTTCCTTGATCATCCCTAAAAACACATGAAAAATGATATACGTGACTTTTAAACCTATAAGCACGTACATACACGGGTTTTACCACTAAAACTACGTACATCAGGATGTGTGCATAATCCAAATCCTTTTGGAGTTTTCCTTGACATGGATCTGACTCATTTGACTCTTGGCCTTCCCTATGCCTTGAGATCGCTCAGATTCAACCTTTCATTACACCTTTGAAAAGCTATATAAGGAACCCCTTGGTACATTGAAGGAATAAGAGAGAATTGAGAGCAACGAAACTATAGTCCATTGTTGCCGGAACTTATGCTTGAGTCTGCATCCCTTTGTCCCTTGGAGCACTTTTGTGTTCTTCCCAAGCTTGCCTTTTGCTTGTGAGCTTGCTATCGAGAGATGGAGGATTGAAGTGGTGGAGGCCCAAGTGGGGGATTTAGTTTTTCCAGTTCGCAGACGTTGTATCTTGTAATCTCTGATTTATATTAATAGAAATATCTTTTCCTGTCCAATAATGTGTGTTTGAATGAATATGTTCTCCATTGGATTATGTCAAATGCTTATACATTATTGATTATATATGCTAGAATAGATCTAACACCATGATATGTAGAATGCTTGTATTGTTTACTTGTTGTTGAGGAAGTAATAGATCAATTCAAGCTGAACATTGGAAAGCTCAACGGGGATCTACTTCAACCGTCTGGAATAAGGTACGAGGTCTGATCCTTTAGTGTTAGACATTTTATTTCTATTGCATATTGAGAAATATTGATTTTTGGAGTCAAGTTGTCTATTATGGTACCCTAAGCCATAGGAATTTCTCTCCATAACAGAATTGGCGACTCCATTGGGGAGTTCCTAGTAGTTGTCCTTTGGGGGTTGTTTTCTCGGCATTCAATGAATTTGAATTGATTTTTCTCTCTTGTTTCTGTGTCGGGTCTAGGGGCATGTATTCCTGGTAGAGTCTGACTGGTGTGAAGTTTGTCTCGACCTATCTGTTTTCCTTGATTTTATGCACCTTTTCTTCCTGTACGAGGGTTTTTGATTTACAGTCATGTATACACGCATTTTCCTCTATGATTTCCATGTATACATGCGGGTTTACTGCGAACAGTCGCGTATGCCCTTGATTTTTCCTTTTTGGGGAAGATAATTGGTTTTTGGGTGAATTCTAATATTTGCTGAGTCTCCTTTGGCACTGTATGAGTCTGTTTTGACCTCTGTTTCTGACCAGAAACATTTTTTTTAGAATAAATTTATTTTTTAATATAGTTCTTGTCATGCCATTTTTGATTTGTTGTTTGACATTAGTGCATTAGAGTTCTTTTACCTTAGTGCATTACTTGAGTTTTTTTTGGGTGTGCTTGCAGAGTCTAGGGGTCGTAGAATCATTCTTTTGCTTTTTACATCTCTTTTATTTTCAAAAAATCCAAAAACATTTGCTTATCATCATGCATTGCATTTTGCACTTTGCATTGTACTTGCACTAGATAGATTTGCTTTGGAGCACTAGTTAGGACTTCATATATGAAATTTGCATTCATCATTTGAAGAAGAATTGTGCATTTCATGTAGTAGCATACCCTATTTTCATGGACACAATGCATTTGCATTGATTGTTAGGTGTGCATTTTACTTCATGTTGCATCATAACACCACTAGTTGCACGATAATATCCCTTTTTTGAGTAATAAAGCCAACTAAAATCAACGCTAAATAAAATGAATTACACTCTTTTATTTTCTAGGGTGCACCAACAAGCTTAGGTTTTAGGATCTTGGAATAGTTCATTGTAAGTCAATTGTCCAAGATCACTAAACAACAACATCTAGGTGTCTGTCCAGGTGAGTGCGTGAAATCCTTGATATAACCAGTGTTCTTAGGATCCTCCTATCAAAAGGGAGTTAAGCATAAGGCAATGTGAGCGGTTATTGATTGGGATGACCGCTAGTCATAACTGAGTAGCACCGAAGATATTTCCATGATTGTATTCGTATCTGGGGGCTCTTTCGAGAGTTTCGGGCTTTACTACCTTGCCCATATGGTCAATCCCGTCTGCAACTGCCCGCATGAGCATTGAGTATATTGAGGTGACCTTAGTGGCCTTACCTAGGATATCGAGGGGGTACTTGTAGAGGTTATTCTGCAAGTGTCCTGGCCAAATTGGGTTCGGACAACACAGTCGCTTTATGCGTTGAAGCTGAGGGCCACAATAATTGGTTATGTACCTCCGCTTGTTGTGTATGGGAGTCTCAAGCCTCTCCTAAGTGAGACATACCTGCTTCATTTGGGATATCACTTATCCATCCCTTGTTTGCTTGCATTTTGCTTTAGATTTTATTAGTGATTGCTTTGTGCATGCTAGTTGGCCTAGGGTTTACGTAAATAGAGAGTCTTTGCTATTTTTTGAGTCATTGTGGATTCGAGTGTGGTTCCTCACCATTCTCGTCGTTTAGCGGGTCTTCCGCCTTCTACTTCTCCTCCTCCTTTGGGAGAGAGACCTAGATAGTCTAGGCGAACTATGTCACACATTGATTCACACACCATGGGATACCATTCAGAAGATATTCCTGAACCACCTCGTCCCATTCGTGTAGACGATGGGGAATTTACTCCTACTTATGATCCTTCACCCGACTTAGTTGAGTTAGGTCCTGTGATTTTTGAGATAGGACCCTTGCGCAATAGACCTACTCACTCTAGTTCTGATTCCCCATTGACACGTTACCAGTATGGAATGCCAGAGGACGCCAAGACACATTTTGAACCTGCCAGCACTAGCTACGGTAGTTATGCTACATCTAGTTTCCCTACACATGATTTGACATTTCATGTCAAATTTGATTTTGAGCCTAGAACTATGCCTAGGGGCACTCTCATTCCTTACCATGCGAAGAGGTTTGGGAGCACTAGTCACATTGCACCTTCCATCCTAGTGGTGGAAGCTACATCGTATCTCCCTCCTAGGTCTAGGGTTAGTGATCCAATTATGATACCAGATCTGAGACGAGTGACTATAGGTATTAATACATATATTATTACTCAGGTTCCTTCATCCTCGGTCCCTAGTTCTTCAAATGTACATCCTCCACCTTATTCACATGGTCCTTCGAGCCAATATATGGCTATGAGTCAAGTCTGTACTGCGGTTACTAGGCCGATTGTGTCTCAAGTTCACATACCGCCCGCCGCATGAGGAGGCTATGTTCATGTTTCTAGAGGTCATCTTGCTACTTTCAAGGCATATATCCCTACTTCCAGAGCGTATCTTCCTACCTACGGATTGTCTCATGGGGCATCACATGCGATGACCTATGGACCTTATCATGGGATGCAGTATGAACAGATTTCTTCACCTTATGGAGGCGGGTATCAACAACCTGCTTACTCTCCTACTTATGGCTTCGTAGCTCCTACTAGCCAAGGTCCACCATACTATGGTACTTCCACGCCACCCTATACGGGTCAGATAGGAGGAGGACACTATGGCCAAGGCCATGGTGGTCATCAACCCTATATGAACCAGGGAGTGGTCCATCGACCTCATCATCCTAGGCTCCCTTTCCTTGCGATGCTTAATATTCTTGACTTATAGAGACTTACGAACAATCCTGTGGCTCATGACCTAGCTTGGCCGGCTGTCCCTACCAAGCTTCCTTCAGACATACCTAATTTTGAAGGCAAACCGGGAGAGGATCCGAGCGGACACGTTACTACGTTTCACCTTTGGTGCTCTTTGAATTCGTTACATCATGACTCAGTCCGTTCGCAACTATTTAAACGCACCCTCACAGGGCCTGCTACAAAATGGTATATAGAGTTTCCTAAGGGAGCTTTCGCTTTGTTCGATGATCTTGCGATGACTTTTCTTAATCACTTCTAGCTACCAGTGCGCTATGATGTTGGTACAGAACTCTTGTCAACATTTCGGCAAGATAAAGCCACACATATTTTTGATCATATTCAAGAGTGCCATAGATAGAAGAGATTAATTAAAGCTTTTATACCGCCAAAATTCCTCCTTGAGTGGTTCCTCAAGTCGTTATTTCCATATATAGCGAAGGATGTTTCCACATCCAGAGTGCAGAATGAGGAACAAGCGATATTTAGGGCACAGGAATTGGACTTGATCTATGCTCAATCCGGTTTGTTGTATGAGATTATTCCCAATGCTCCTCATTCCAGTTTCGATCCCAAAGTCAAACCTGGACCACTTCCCGATGGCATTGTGGGTTGTGCAAGTGCGAAACCTGCGGATTCGGTTGCAAAACAAGATAGTAAATTGTCAATCAACCAATCTGATTCATGACAAGCTTCAGCTTCATCTCAACCCACCCAAACGGCAAATGTACTTTTTATGCAATCGTCAAACTAGAAGGGTAACCAGCAGCACGAACGGAATAGAAGAAAGGGTAAAAATAATAATTGAAAGGGTGGGAATAAGAATGAGAATGCTAACAATAATGACAAGAATGGTAGAAATGCTGGGGGGGAAAAGCAAGTGAAATGTAAGGTTAAGTTACCTTGCAAGCTATGTAAGGATGATCACCTCACTTACTTGTGCCCCCGGATTGAAGAAGCTTCGATATTCTTAGCACAAGGCCCAGCTGTACTAACTAACCATTTACCGCATAACCAAAATATGAACTCAAAGTCCCATGACCAGTCTAGTGATGATGATCCACCAGAGGGTAGTGGCCATGGGTGCATTAACATGGTCCGTGCTGCAAAAGTTGTGACTCATGAGAAAGATTATAATTCATCACAACCCAGCCTAGGCAAAGAGCCTGATCCACCAGGATCCCCTTTGCGCATTGAGAAACCTACGAATAAACCTGAGGCTACACCTTGCATTCCTAAGGGAGTTCTTAAGCATTCAGGGAATAATCCAAATGCCCGAGCCACCCAGAATTATTCAGTTGTTGAGTATTTGGGACATACTCCTTGTGCGATGTTTGCATTGGAAGTGCTTTAGAGTTGTCCTTCGCAAAGGAAGGCATTGCTTTCTGCCCTTGGTGTGAACGATGATGATTCTTCCTCTGTGATCAAATTTGAAACCACAGGACATCAGCCTCGCTTGCCCTACTATGTGTCTCTTTGGTGCATGTATAATGTCTTTGTATGACCATCAAACGTACTGTGATTGACGAGGGCACTGCTGCTTCTGTGATGTCTTTGGCCTGTTGGAAGGGTCTCAGTTTTCCTGAGTTGTCTAAATCAGTGACTATGTTAACTGCTTTCGATGGGAGATCTTTTAGGCCGCACGGCATCCTTCCTTCCCTTAAAGTCTATTTGGGGGGGAAGACAAATGTGATAGAGGTTGAGGTGGTTGATGCACCCCTTGACTATAATATCCTGTTGGGTAGGAACTGGATGTACAGTATGCAAGCCGTTGCTTCTTCCTTGTTTCACATTGTAAGATTTCCACATAACGGGAAGATTGTAACGATTGATTAGATGAAATTCAAGAATACGTCTATTACCGCATCTTCGGGAGCTTCGATCCCGATCGTTGAGCACTCTCAGCTGGAAACTGGGAGTGTGGGTGTAGGCATGTATCCATCCCTTATGGGAATCTTTAGTTGTCCTACACTAATCCTCATGATAGGATCTAGTTTCGATGAGGCTTTGAATTCTACGATATAGATGTCTTTTCGCACGAATCATATGGAAGATCCTTGGATTCTTCCTACACCGAGTACTTCGAGTGAGCCTGTCGAGACACGCATGCCTTTGCCTACAGCCATGATAGCTTATCAAGCAAATCTCAAGAGTGTCGCAGGCCCTCATTCTTCCTCTTCGCAGATGGAGGAGGAAGACCCCTATGTGCTGCCAGCATGGGCAGTATAGCCTTCTCATGCCCATGACTGCCTTGATACGGTGTTCCTGTCAGATGAAGCGATTATTTAGGCTATGTTAGTAGTAGAGCCACCATGGGAGGAACTTCATCCTAGATCATACTTCCTTCCAACACTTGACCGTTTGGAGCATGAGGATTATAGGGAGATTCTTAGTGAGAGAGTTGCTAGCCCTGTGGTTCCATTAAGCTCTCCTGGTCCGATGGCTGATGGAAACATGGCGAACATATCTTCAATGATTCCTATCAACATCTTTCGCAATCCTGGCACAATAGAGAATGTGTATATTGGGGCGGAATGTTCCCAAGCTGATATTTTGGAATATACCGAGCTATTCAAGGAATTCCATGATATTTTTGCTTGGTCTTATGACGAGATGCCAGGTATTGACCGTCGTATTGTCGAGCATGAAATTAAGACTTACCCCAATGTTAATCATGTTCGACAATGATTACATGTGGTGAACCCTAGGAAAGCACCCACCATTAAGGCAGAGATAGAGAAGCTGTTGAAAGCCGGTTTCATCTATCATGTTCCCTTGACGGAGTGGGCTTCAAACCCCATTCTAGTGGATAAGAAGAAGGGAGCGATCCGCATATGCACTGATTTATGAGATTTGAATCGTGCTTGTCTTAAGGATAACTTCCCCACACCATTTATAGATCAGATTTTGGATGAGTGTGCGGGGAGCGAAGTGTTCTCCTTTATGGATGGCTTTTTCAGGTATAATCAGATACAGATTAAACCTGAGGACCAACACAAGACTGCATTTATTTGTCCTTGGGGAACATTCACATATCAAAAAATGTCTTTCGGCCTTAAAAATGCTGTAGCTACATTTCAGCAGGCGATGACCTTGATTTTCCATGATCTCAAGTCCATCATCTAGGTATTTTTGGATGATCTTGCTGCTCATTCTCGTATGAGAATGTGTCATCCCTATCACTTGAGATTGGCATTCGAAAGATGCCAGCACTATTCAGTTAGATTAAATCCTCATAAGTGCATCTTTTCCATGAAGTCAGGTCGTTTGTTAGGATTCATCATTTCGAAAGACGGTATAAGAGTCGACCCTTTGAAGGTTGAGGGAATACTTCAGTTGTCTCCCCCGAAGAATATTCGTCATCTTCAGTGTTTGCAAGGCATGGAAAACTTCTTACAAAGATTTGTGGTCAACTTTGCCAATTTGACTAGAGGCTTTATGCGTCTCTTGAAGAAGTACAACCCCTTTTATTGGCATGAGCGAGCCCACGAGTCCTTCGATGCACTCAAGCGAGCCCTAGCATCGGCCCCGGTGATTAGTCGTCCAGATTATAGCTGTGATTTCTTATTATATGTGGCCACATCCTTAGAGATGATTGGTATGGTCTTGGTTTAAGAGGATGAGGAGATCCAAGAGAATGTCATATATTATCTGAGCTGAAACCTTATTGACGCAGAGATTCATCATTCTCATGTGGAGAATCTTGCTTTAGCTACCGTACATGCAGTTCAATGTTTGAGACATTATATTCTCCTTCGCCAGACATTGGTTGTGGTCCATGTCAATCCATTTCAATTCGTCCTCACTCGAAGGATGATTGGGGGAAACTATAATAAATGGATTGTCATTCTGTAAGAATTTGATCTCGAATTTGTCTCGGCAAAATCAAAGAAGTCTTTAGCCTTTGCAGAACTCATATCGGATTTTCTGAGTGAGACTGAGGAGTTGGTATGTGAAGATACATTTGTTGATGAACACATTTTCTTAATCTCTACATTAGACCCATGGTATGGGGATATCATAGTATATCTGCAAATGCAGAAGACCCCTACTCACCTCTCGCGAGATGAACGACGATGATTACGTCACGTCTCTAAGAACTACCTTATAGTGGACAATACTTTGTATCGCCATGGGGTAGATTCTATTTTACAATGTTGTTTAACTCATGACAAGGTTGAGGTTGTGCTGAATGATTGCCACAGAGGGGCATGTGGTGGTCATTTATCTGGGATTTCTACAGCTCAAAATATTTTGAGAGCGGGTTATTTCTGGCCGTCGATCTTTAAGGATTGTATTGATGCGGTCAAGAGGTGCCACCCTTGCCAGGTGTTCGCACATAATATGTGTTCGAAACCTACCCCATTACATCCCATTATCACCATCGGTCCCTTCACTAAGTGGGGGCTCCATTTTATGGATTGCAACCCAGCTTCAGCTAGGGGGCACCATCACATTATAGTGGCTATTGATTATTTCACGAAATGGGCTGAGGCTATGCCTATAGTAAAATCCGACAGTGAGACAGCCGCTCATTTTGTATTCAACCAAATTATTACTTGGTTCAATATTCCGAAAGAGCTTGTCATTGACCATGGCTCACACTTTTAGAACCGTATGATGGAAGAGTTGGCATCCAAGTTAGGGTATAAGCAAGAGCACTCCTCTTCTTACTACCCCCAAGTGAATGGACATGTAGAGGCAGTGAAGAAATCACTCAAATCCAGTCTCCAATGAACCATTGCACAAAGCAAGAATAATTGGCACATTATGTTATATCCTACTTTGTGGGCATATCAAACCGTGGTTAAGACTGCCACTGGTTTTTCTCCATATCATCTTGTGCATGGAGTGGAGTTGATATTTCCGGTTGAATGTGAAATTCCTTCGTTGAAGCTAGCTCTAGAACTCTTACCAGACACTTCACCTTTGCAGGAGCGTTTGGTTCACCTCAAGCAACTCGATGAGCAGCGTTGGGATGCCTTGGTGGCTCTAGAGGTTAATAAGCATCATGTTAAGGTCCATTATGATAGATCTGTCTGTCCAAGAGTGTTTAGTGAAGGAGACTTGGTCCTTTTGTGGGATCAACCGAAAGAACCCTTGGGGGAAAGGAAATTTAATCCTATGTGTCATGGTCCTTACGTGGTCAAGCGTGTGTTAGAGAAGGGTGCCTATGAGTTAGTAGATTACGAAGGAACAGCTTTGGTGGAGCCTAGAAATGGGCTCTATCTCAAAAAATACTATGCATAATATTTAGCCAAGGCTGCTTGTTGTATATTATTGTACAGCTTTGCATAGTTAGGTATTTTTCTTATTGTGATCGAGTTTGTGATTAGTTTTCATTTCTTTTCACAGATGTCAAGGGAACATTCCACCTATATAGCATTCGCGGATGGTGCAAGCCGTCACACTCAACACTCAGCCTCTGCTACTTGGGTGATTTATACTCCTATGGGTCAGGTACTGTCTTCAGGAGGTGTATGTCTATGACCATCTTCCAACAATGTTGTTGAATATAGCACCGTTATTGAGCTTCTACGGGATGCCATTCTACATGGTGTTCTATATCTTGAGGTACATATTGATTCGGAGTTAGTAGTGTCACAGCTCAATGGTTTGTACCATGTTAGAGATCTGACGTTATTGAGAATATTCTTACGTGCGAGATTGTTAGAATGAAAATTTGACCATATAACATATATACACATTCCAAGAAATAATAATCAAGTTGCTAACTCATATGCTAACTACATGTTAGATTGGCATTTGTTTCATTCATAATAAATTAATCACAAAATTTTTTTTTACACATGTAAATAAATAAATCGATCACCATAAAACTTTTTATACATCAAAAATGTGATAATACATAGTGTCATGATACAAAATTGGGGCTTTTTAAGCCACCATCATATAGTACACGGTCGTACAAAATGTATACACTCCCAAGTTTCTAATCCTGGGGAGGAGGAGGAGGCTTGTGATCATGGAATGTCACTACGGATCTAGCTAGCCATCGAAATAAACGCACCCATGCGTGTGGTACACCCACCACCTACCACTACATGGCCTCAGGAAAGTCCTTGACTTGCGCCATGGGAACTCTATGAGTCAGTCTCACAAAGTTGGTATGAATGCTCTGGAGCATTCGCTCCACATCCACACCCATGATGTCATCTCCTCTTACGCTCCGTCTATGACGATGGAAGCCCTCTGGCTTCTATGGTCCCACATCTGCACACAAATGGTAGACGTCACTATGTGTTGTCATGCAAAAACATGTTTTTTTCTTCCATAAAATCATGAAAATACAAAAAAAAATTAAATAACTCAAAAAAATTAAAAAAGAGTGAGGGTAGAGATTTGTTACCTATATCGCCATATGTCGATCCTAGTGGAAATGGCATGTTCGTATCTCCCTGGAAATCTATCCCTGCATAGGGGGTAGTCATGAATGGCAACTATCTGTCATCACCACCATGGAAAGAAGTCAGCTAGATATGGGTTGGCTACCCTACCACCCCCGAGTTTGTGCATCGCATCTGCCCAACGCCGTTGGGCCGGATCTCGAACCCCGTGGAGAGGAACATCCACTCTAGGGCTCAATCCTGGAACACGCTCAAAGAAAAACATGCTCAAGATACTGTTGAACCTGAAGTTTTGTACCCTGCCTGCCTTACACTCACTCAGCTGGTGTTTCATGTTGCTCAGTAGCATAGTACTCCAGTCATAGATTGTGGGTCTCATGCACTCCACTGCATAGAACGTTAGAGGCCGTGAGGCCTAGTGGAGTGATGCTAAGCCGGCTATCTTGCCCAGTGTTAATAGTATGGCCTTTAGGCCTAGCACCTGTATAGCATTGGTAGGGACTTGAATCCCCACCTTCTCGGTGTCTGGATAGCAGTACACTGTAATGTACTTTTCGATAGTCATGCCACCCCCTAGCCCACCTCGGGAACGAAGGTTCACCACCTCCTCTCATCTAGAAAGACCAGTGATAAAGTATATGTCCTCCACCTCTATAGTGAGGGACATCCCATCAATACGGAAGGACTCTGAGTCTGGATCCCAATAGTCTACCAGCATCTGTAGCAGTCTTGGTTTGGCCCTCAAAGTACCAGGACACCAAAACTTGTATAGTCCACATGCATGAAGAGCTTGTTGAGCCATTAAGTTGGCCCTTACTTCTTCCTCTACTTCACCATGCTCACGCTCTCTCCACTCTAGCACCATCCTGCAAAAGAAATTGAAAATTTGTCCATTAGTTTAGTTGAAAGCAACCGCGTATGTACGCAGGTTTTAGGCCATTTTCCACGTATAGCCAGCCCTATACGTAGAAAAAACATCGATATCTGCGTGGGTTGCAGCACTCATTTTAGGATGGCCTTAAAAATTCATTTGACCATGAAAATCTATAAAAATTATGTCAAAATTCAAGAGGAGAGCATGAGTAAATACTTGGAAGAAACGGTTGTGAATTCTGCCAGCTGGATCTCCTGGAATTTGCAGTTGAAAGTCAGAGCTCAAATGGGTAAAAGTTTCAAATGATTTATATTTTTTACTATTTATAGAAAAATTTTCAAATATTTGAAAATTTTTACCCCCTTTCCTATAGTTTCGACATTTTCTAACCATTTTGGACCGTTTTTTACATAATTGGTGTTGTAGAAGACCTTTTTCAGTGCCATTTCAGCCGTTGGATTGACCCGTTCGTGCCGATCTCAGGTATCATGACTAAACTAGCATATAGGTTAGGTTTCACCATCGTTTTCATTTTGCATGACTTTGTGACCATATCACCATGACCTTAGGTACGAACCCACTCTATTATGTCACGGAACCTTCTTGCTGCTTTAGAAGTGGCATGATATGAGTGGTAGAGCTTCACCTTACATGGGTACCCTAGTTAGTTCCTTATTTGCATTTGGTGCCCATGCCGATGGTTTCTTCTTTAGGGTATGGGAGTCTATTGTATAGTACTTCCATGACATTTTTCAAGAGCCTCATACTCCTCTTGATCTTATGCTAGCCTATTTCCCTCATGACTCCCTCATGTCAAGTTGTGAATGCATTATCATGAGATTTTCCTGCCTTATTGAGATTTATGCCGGCTCCCCTGACATTGCGTTTCAGCCATATAGCCCGAGCTTGTCTCATGTCTAGCCATGCAGAGCCATTTTTTATATCCTTTGTAGCTTGATTCGCTTTTTACTGGTAGGGGATTTCCCCCCGAGTGTCGATATCATACACATGTATCCTTGCATTGAGCATAGGTATGTTCCACTGCTTGGAACTAGTTTGTTTTCCCTTATGACACTCGTCTCCTCCTAGTTTGTAACTATAAAGCTAGTTTATTCTTTTTTCAAGCTTTTCAAATAACTGAAAAAGTCCAAAAAAAAAAAAAAAAAGTCGAACAAGGAAATATTTTATCTTTGGCAGCTGTCGAGTGGTGTCACCTTCCAACAGAGCACTGTATATCACATCCATTGGTTGGGTTATAGTTTGAATTTAGGAGCTGTACTCATTTATCTGAGTTTATCTCCACAGACTGGTTAAGCTTCCAGTCCCTATGGAGCCTCTGCTGATGCCTCCTGTGTCACAGAGATGTCCCAGTTTGTATATCGAGTCTATGCTGCCTTAATTCAGTCACCATACATTGTTATGATCTTGTTCAAAGGAAGTTGAAACCTGAGTCGGCCATTCCTCAGTTATTTTTACTTTGCATGTTGGCCATTCCCAGTACAGTTACTGGTTCATGCACTTTATGATCGAGACCTTCCACATTATACATCTTTGCTGAGTACCTCATGTTGGATGATGGGGGATGCCTTAATTCCCTCCTTCCATTGGATTTCATCCCATTGACTTTAGATCATTTATTCTAGGATTGGAGTCTAGAGTCATTTTTGAGTGCCTTGAGACTTGCATTCATCAGTGGCAGGTCCTCTCGCCATCGACAGTTTCTTGGGAATACATCAATCTCCCCTGATCAATGGATCCTTTCAAGTTTTTGACCTCAACACATTTATTCACACTTGTTAGTTTGCACTCTAGTACCTTGATTCCCATTTTCATTATCGGTGGATGATCTCGGGTCTGTTAACGGTATACATTAATGACTGGTAATCAGACGATGGACTACTATGTTCAATCTCGACACCTCTATTCACATAGTAGGACATGTACTCGTAGCGGTTTGTGTAGAAGACTTTCCAGATTGGTGGCATCTCTTATATGCTAGCTCCTTGATCATGCCAGTGTTCATGAGATTTCAGCTCTCGTGACTTGATTCTAGTGTATGTCAGACATTTCCAGCCACTATGAAGACCTTGATATGTTATATATCTTCAGCCATTTTGGAGATCATGGTCCTTTGTATATCTTCATCATGGAGATAATGATCTATGTATATTGTATGTGGCGATGACCACATATGTGACATCATGTATCATGCCTATTCATGGCCATTGTACTCTTATGTATCCAGGACTGTTATATGTATTTGCAGTTATATGCAGAGTTGTATTATTATACTATGTTGATTGGGTGGTTGGTCTTCCATTTGGGATCCTTCATCACTCCACTTTTGGGATGGACTTATAATGTATTTCGACCATTGTATGACCCCTATGACCTCACACATTAGAGGGAATATGTTATAGCGGATTTCACCACTCTAGGTGAATCACACTTTTAATGGCCTTCCCCTATCCTACTGCAGACTCCTTAGACCCTATGCACCACTTTTTTTCCTTTGATGTTTCCTTGATCATCCCTAAAAACACATGAAAAATGCTATACGTGAATTTTAAACCTATAAGCACGTACATACGTGGGTTTGACCACTAAAACCATGTACATTGGGATGCATGCATAATGCAAATCCTTTTGTAGTTTTCTTTGACATGGATCTGACTCATATGACTCCTAGCCTTCCCTATGCCTTGAGATTGCTCGGATTCGACCTTTCATTACCCCTTTGAAAATCTATATAAGGAACCCCTTGGTACATTGAAGGAATAAGAGAGAATTGAGAGCAACGAAACTATAGTCCATTGTTGCCGAAACTTATGCTTGAGTCTGCATCCCTTTGTCCCTTGGAGCACTTTTGTGTTCTTCCCAAGCTTGCCTTTTGCTTGTGAGCTTGCTATCGAGAGATGGAGGATTGAAGTAGTGGAGGCCCAAGTGGGGGATTCAGTTTCTCTGGTTTGCAGATGTGCCTTGAGAGGTTGTGTCTTGTAATCTCTGATTTATATTAATAGAAATATCTTTTCCTGTCCAATAATGTGTGTTTGAATGAATATGTTCTCCATTGGATTATGTCAAATGCTTATACATTATTGATTATATATGCTAGAATAGATATAACACCATTGTATGTAGAATGCTTGTATTTTTTACTTGTTGTTGAGGAAGTAACAGATCAATTCAAGCTGAATATTGGAAATATCAATGGGGATCTAATTCAACGGTCCAGAATAAGGTACAAGGTCTGATCCTTTAGTGCTAGACATTTTGTTTCTATTGCATATTGGGAAAGATTGATTTCTGGAGTCAAGCTGTCTGTTGTGGTACCCCAAGGCATAGGAATTTCTCTCCGTAATAGGTACACACTGCAGGAATATCATGTGTGATGGCCTATAGGATCCAAACTTCATGGGAAGGTTTTCCCTTACTTTGGAAATGGGTTTCAAGTGAAACTCCATTGGACATTTTGGAAATGTCTCATCTGCACTACATGTTTGGTAAGAAACATGAGTGAGATGGTATAGATTATGTCGGTAAGAAATGTGTGGATATGAAATGTAAAAATGAATTGGGATGGCTAACCGAGGGATTGTCAACTGAGAGAAGGAATCCCCATTCCTCCTTAATGAAGGAATACTGCATCGACAAATGGATAAGTGTTATGTGACCCTAGCTAAGAATACACATGTCAAATTGTTAAATTCAATATGCAGAACATGTTTTGATTTAATTTCCATTATGATTGATTGCTTGAGTATGAATAGAGCTTACATGGCACACACCGGGAAATGGTGCACACTTTTTGGATGTCAAGTCATGAAAGGGTTTTCAATATTAACTACACCCTAGGCAGTGGACGCACTCCTGGTGTCTCAATACTTGATAGTGAATGATATGAAATATGATTACAGTTTTAGAGCAATAATCTTGATGAGTTTTCTTATATTGCTTGTGTTGACAGGATAAATAGATGCAGTTGGGTGTTGCACCCTAAAGAGAAAAGGCAAACAGTTGTTCAGAGGGGTTGTGGAGTAAGGGTTATTGTTGATATAAGTGTATGTATTATTGTTGATATAAATGTATGTTGGTATAAGTGTATGTGGGCCTGTTATATGCCTGGGGATCCATAGTAGATCTTGGACTTAGAAATGGTCGTGGTAAAGTTTCAAGCCCAGTCGACATGAGGGTGTACTGGCTAAACATTAATTATTTGATGTTGTGGAGCATCCTGCATGCTGACCTAGAATCCAAGTCCATAGGTGATCCCAAGGCTTGCAAAGCGAAGCAGGATCCTGTGGACCAACGAGGAAACACACAATACAGATAAGTATTGGATTATTTTGCTTATGAATGTACATGTGTATATGATTTGGTTATGATGTTTTAAGCTCTTGTTCTAGAGATAAAACCAATGAAAAAAAACTAAACATGTGAATCTATTCAATGTTTAAATATAGGTATCGCTAGGAGCGAGGACAATGAGAGAATCCTAGGGGTGCATGTGGACATGTGACTGTCCTGGAGAGCTCGGAATAAGCTGTAATGAAAAAGGTGCTAGTAAGACTATGGGGGTCCTAGAAGCCGAGACAAACCATGTGGAGAGACTCCATGGTTGAGAGGTCTAAAATAGACTGAAGACACTAACTATCATGACCAAGAGGGATTGGTCCATCATTCACGGTGAAGTGAAAGAGGCTGAGAGAATGAAAAGCTAGAGCGATGGTGTGGGTTCCAGGATGGAAAAGAACATTGAGGGGGAAAAACTCTTGCCTCTCTCTCTTGCCTTTTTAATTATATATATATATATATGCATGGTGAAAACAAAATATTGTTGAATGCATGTATGACAGAAAATGGAATGTGTGTTTTTGCTGAAAGTAAATTGTGAATGATGGAATAGTTAATTCCCTGCCCAAGAATGGACATGAATGAGTTGGTGTGCCTGTTGGGAAGGGATGAAAAATATGAAAGTATCCTTTATGAGACTTGGACTGTCATGCCAATTGGGTAATTGACTGACTGATTTTAATGCATATATTATGCTTGGTCTGATAGAATTTCAATGGTGCATTTCATAGGTGAGAAAAGTGAAACCCGGTGGTGCACATTGATCATGGTAGAAAATCAAAAGTTGCCGGACTTGGCTGGAAGTCTCCTTCGAATGATTGCTAAGAACAAAGAAAATATTTGGGAGATGCTCAAGATACAGAAAAGGTAGAATGAAATGAACCACCATATTTTGCAAGACTCTATTGGTTTGCAAAGGGAGGTGAAAAGCCCTTTGGGAGAAATCAGAAAAGGAAAGGAAGGCAGATCATTGATGGGACATTCATCCAAGCAACCCATTAAGAAATGATCTAGGCATGAAGACTCAAAGGAAATTGAGTAGGTAAACATGAAGCAGCCAGTGAAATGCTGGGAATGCAGAGGACATCATTTACGCTGGGACTGCTCAACGAGGGAACATGAAGAGGGCAATATCGACAAAGTTCCTAGACATCGAGATAAGATGAAAGATAAGAACTAGGAAGAGAAGCTTGTGGAAGCCGAGGGGCTTTCTCCTAAAATTTCAAGTAAATAATTGAACGTGGGACAGATCTGCAAAATTTTGAAATTTGATGTGCAAATTGTATATGTATCGGAACACCGAGGACGGTGTTATTCCAATGGGGAGGGGATTGTAATACCCCGGTTTTGACCCCATTTGCATTTAAAGATACATGATGCATATTTTGTAATTAATCATGGTGTGGAGCTAAAGGAAAAATCCCCACCATCGATTTGGTTGTGTATGTTTCAGCAATAGGGATAGTTGCTGACGGTATATCATGCTATTCAGTAAATTAAAGTTTGGCATCAGGTAAATACGCACATCAATTAAAATAAACCTACAGCTAGCTACGACGGTGCAACGTTAAAATGAAAATAGCATGATTCCAAAGGATAAGGGTGGGGGATGATGAAACTTTGACTATGGGGGGGAAATCCATGTGTCAACCACCTTCTTGTCTCTTTCAGCCACCAAGTTGTTTGGGGTAGGTGTTACTTGAGGGCAGCTACTTCTTGAGGAAACGTGGGAATGGGGGGCGTCGGTATGGCAGGCTACTGTCAGCTCTGACGGTACACATACCCAATGGCATAAGCCTTTGTTTCCCTCATGCAGGCAGTTGGCCTGGTCTTCAAATTCACAATTACGATCGGGGGAATTCCATCCTCACATAGAGAGGCATTCTATTTTCCTCACACACATTTTTCCCATCATTTTCCTCATGCACCAGTCGGGGGGGTTCTCCTTTGGTTTTGTGCATGCAGCAGGATGGAAGAGCGGCCTCAAGGGCGCAATTTTTGTTGTGTATGTGAAATAGCCATGGTTTTCATCCATTATTTTGGCTTGCTGTTGGTTTAACCCACAATTTGGGTTGCTGTCATTCTTCCCATGATTTTTGGACGTTGTTGAGAGTTCGATTTCTTCTTCTATTTCGGACTGTGTGTGTGTTTCCTTCTTCCATGTTTTTCCTAGGCTATGTCTTTTCCTTTGCACATAGGTTGACAATTTGTTCTCTTCCCATTTTTCCTTTGCGTAGCATTTATCCTTTCCTAGCTCCTTGAAGACCTGGTAAAACCCTACTGTGTGGGTTTGGTTGATTGGAAAACCTTTCCTATGTGTAAGCTTGCATTGATCCTTATTCCTTGAGGAATCATACCCAGCTCGGGGGTGGCAGTGTTGTTGAGAGATTGATGAGCATTGCTGGCCTATGGTTGGGTGGAACGTTGCAGTGATGTAGCTGGTTTCGGGGTGAGTTCTTCATTAAAAGTATAAGTGCTACTGACTATTTCATCTCTGCAATTATATCTACTATTTGGTGAATTATGATGAACATGTTGAATGATGGAATGTATATGTTTGCTTCTACTAAATTTTGAGTAACTATGTATCCTTGTATGTTTCATGCAAGTTAGTATGTATTATTTTAAGCTTTTTAATATCACCATTTATTCCTATTTATGTTCATGGGGATGTTTGCCCATTTGTTTGGCATTAGTAGCATCCTCTTCGCCGGTCAGAGGGTCGGGGATGTTTCAGGTGCAATTCCCAAAGAGAGAGGGACTGCAGCTGCATAAGCAGTCAATCTGAGCTTGATCTGAGTCTAAGTGAGTCTATCTAAGTGTAACTGACAATTGGAGTGCTGATTGGATTGACACATCAACCGGTTAACTGAAACATCAACCAAACCACATCCAGATGAGCCCACACATGTGGAGGAGAGAGAGAGGGCACAAATCCCAAGGATGCATGCTGTGGTGCACTCCCTCTTCAGCCCAGATCAACTGCTTCAATCAAGGCATGGTCAGCTCTAGTCAATTCAAAGCAGATGAGATTGATTTCAGTCAAATCAGAGCAAATTCCACTTATTTAGGAATTTGGATTTTCTCCATTATTTAATTAATTTATCAATTAAAATAATCAATATGTGATTTTTAGGGTTTTCTC
Organism: Pseudotsuga menziesii; assembly: GCA_001517045.1. Lineage (NCBI taxonomy): Eukaryota > Viridiplantae > Streptophyta > Pinopsida > Pinales > Pinaceae > Pseudotsuga > Pseudotsuga menziesii. The sequence goes on from LPNX010559722.1 coordinate 62,761, forward strand.
ACTTGATTTATGGGAAAATCACTCAAAACCTAGAAAAAGTGGGTTTATGGGTTTACCGGGTGCTCTGAGTTAGAAAATGAGCACCCCCATGACTGAATCCAAGCCCACTTTTATTACAAAACCAATTTTTCCATTTAGACTATCCAAAAATATCCTAAGTTTTGGAAAAATTAAAGCCTTACAAAAAACCTTAAAAAAAAGTAAAACCTAGGGGGACTTAGACATGTTAATATGACTCAACCATAATGCTTGGCATGTTTTTACATTGACACAGAAACTCTAATAACCTCAATAGGCCTAAATGTCAATCTGACCACCCTAACTTTGGAGGCATTTGGTGAAAAACTCAGAAATTATCAATCATTTATTCAACAACCAATAATAACCAATAGAAAAAACACCTTGGGGTGATCGAATTGGAAAGTCTAGGATACCAAGTATTTTACAAACACTACCATGCTAGAACATTTTATTACAACTCCCCTACAGGGTATGAACATGTGATATAGTACAACAAGCACTTCCCAGAAGCAATTCTGAAGGTCTTCTGAAGTCTGACCAAATCATCTTTGTTCGGCTCACCAGGTTCACTTGATAAAAAACAACTAAGTAAAACTTAGGTGGTAACACTGCACAACTTACTTGTAAAAAAACCTTTCCAACAGGCCCCCAACACAACCTTGTGGCTCTCCCTCGAGCCACGCTAGTTGGAAATGGTTTACTAGTTAATTTGTATCTTCAAGTCGTCGTACTACTAAGAAATATCTTATAGATGCATTCTGATTCTCTCAGCAAGGTCCTAACATCCAAGAAAATCCTTCTTTAACGGGTCCTTCACATTTTTTTCATTTACTTCCTTCTTACCATCCTGCACATCCTACAACGTAGCGACTACTTTTACCGAAAATTGGGATCTAATTTCTTGGAACTCATCTAGCTAGTTACCATGTTTCCGTTGTCACTCCTGTACTTTTCCAACACATTGTTGTAGCTCCTTTAACTCTGCGGACTGCATAATTGAAAAAAGTGGTCACATTGTCCTTAATGTCGTCTTCAACATTTCCAATTTCTTTTTGGCTTCCTAAAACTGATTTGTAAGTTTCTCTAACTATTCATCTTGAATGACACTACCTCAAAATTGCGTCCTTGCCTCAGTAATCTTTTCAGAATCTTGCTCCATTTCTTCGAACTATCCCACAATCTCATAAATGGAACTCTTTCATTCTGCAACTTGCTCTAGTGATTTGTCTAGGTAAACCATAGCATTCAATAAGATGTTGTCTAGCTGGAGCTTCCTCATGAATTATCCAAGTAAATTTTCCTTTGTGAATGCATCCAACTCTACCATGATTTCATGGATGTATTGGAAGGAATTCGTAACACCATCTTATACCTGCCAGCCACTATAAAAAATCTGTTCCTTCTCAACAACAAGGTGTTCAGTTTGTTTCTTCATCTCTATTATTTCTTCCACTGTGTTCTTGTTCAGCTCTTTCTATGCCTTCTTTAGTGCCTTGATTACCTGGGTTATGGATGCTGTCAATGTTTCCTTTTCTCAGAGCAAGTCCTCGACCTCTTTCCGTAGTGTATTTTATTCCTCTTGCGACCACAAGTACTAGTTCTCTGATATCCTTATGTCAATCATCCAACTCTTGGTTGGAGATCCTGCATGTGGACTAAACTCTGAGTGGTCAGCTTGTTGATTTCCAACGCAATGCTCCGTAGCTGCTGCAGTGAAGAATTCATGTCCTCCCGTTCAACAACAATTGCACTAGGGGGAATCTGAATATTCCTAACCTAGGACTTGGTACTAATTAATGTTGTGTCCTACATAGTGGAACTCTCTGGTAGTCTTTTTAAAACATCATATATAGAATCTAACTTTATGCGTACCTCAGCATATCCTTCCTAGGTGGACTCATGCATCTCTTTCATTGTAGTATCAAATGAGTTAGTGACAACCTTAATAAGTCACTATAGTTGCACCTCCATCACGGATATGGTACTATTACTTGCAACCTACCCCATTCTTCTTTTATCCCTTATCTCCTTCAGGATGTGTTGTGCCTCTAGGTCAGTGTGACAAATCGCCATCGGATTCATGGTGACTCTACTAATTAGCTCTTCATACTATATCATCGGGTTCATCTTCTAGAGGTCCTACTGATACTTTGCTGGAGCTAACTAGCTCTCACCATGTTGCACTCTAGTTATCAATCATCGCCTCTAATTCCTCATCTGTCACCTTATAATATAGTAGTAACCACTATTTATCTATGTCGCAATGATCTTCTACATGAATCATATGCAGTCCCATGGAAAATAGAGAAATCCTATGATATTTGGCTGTGGCTTGATTTGTTAGTCATGGAACTTTGACAGATGCTTCCTGTAGCTCTTCCCCGTATACTCAATAGTGGATAGCGTAATCCTCTTTCCTACTAGGCTCCTCGACCCACCACATTTTTTGATACCTTGCACCTTTACACGCCTTAAAAGCTTCAACATGCATCCTTTGGTAGTCCTCTATCTCCATCCAAGCCACTAATGCGATGAGAATCAGTAACCATCTATGTGTGAAAGGACGCTCTTCGGCCTGAATTGCTACCACGTCCTATATCAATTGGTTCAGTAAAATGAGGGACCAGTTCATTTGTACCCCTTCTCCAGATTGTTGTGTGTTAGACTTTTATCATTCAAGCTAGCATTATGATCTTAGGATCTTTAACTAAGAGAATAACATGCACAGCAATAAAACACCAGAGACAAGAGACACAAATAATTTTCCTCCAAGAAACCATAAAGGAGAAAACCCCACAACTTCCTCAGAGATAGAATCAACACCAAAATAGAAAATCCCATAGCAGTAAGATGATCTCCACAGCTTTTGTCTCTCTCTCTCACACTGAGAGAGATTCTCCTCTCTCACTCATGTGCCCCAATGAGTGAGTGTGCGTGTTGTGAGTGTGATAAATAGAGAGGCTCACTCTCTATTTATATTCTTTCATTCACTTTAAGTGCACTCCAACATGTCGTCCTCACTTAACAATTACTTACTAGAGACGACATCTCTTGGAGTGTCTAATAACCCTAGTGCCCCACAACTTGTGGGGACTTTGCCCTCTACTCAACAAGGAGGGTTAACCTTGAATTAAATGGTGGGGACTATTTCCCTAACTTACAATGACTCACCTAGGGTCAACTTCACTAGGATATTCTAATAACCCTAGGGCCCCACAACTGTGGGGACTTTAACCCTTGACCAAGAGGAGGGTTACCCACAATGACTTAACATGACTTTCACATTATAGAAACTTACCGATTGGAACATCAGGGCATGACATGACTCAAATACATCCTGGAATAAACATCAAGTTACAATACATAAGAAATATGAATGAATACACTCTGAAGTTACAAATACATCAACACTCCCTCTTAACTAGGAAGGTATTCTCTAGGCACAGTTTATCAACACAAGTCTTCTTCCTTGTATCATCGGAATCATAGTCAAGTTCTCATCATCTTCATCTAGATCTGGATCATCATCACTGGATCATCATCAAGTATAGATCATCACTTGATTTGGATCATCAAGTCTAGATCATCACTTGATATGGCTCATCATCAAAGCCAGATCATCATCACATCTGGATCGTCACTTGATCTTGATCGTCATCAAGTTTGGATCATCATCTCATCTGGATCACTTGATATTGATCATCATCAAGTATGGATCATCATCACAACTGGATCATCACTTGATCTTGATCGTCATCAAGACTAGATCATCACATCTGGATCACTTGATCTATATCATCATCAAGTCTGAATCACATGCTATCTCATAATGGTGCTATCTCGATTCTTCTCGTCACAAGAATTTCTATAGAGTCAATCCTGTAGGCCTACCCTTCATGTAGGTCTTCATCGGTGCTTATATCTGACACCTAAGTCAGAATGGCCCGACCAGCTCTTACATCTGACCTCATCATGTCAGAAAGGCATGCCCAGCACTCACATCTGACCTCATCTTGTCAGAAAGGCCCAGCACTCACATCTTCCCTCATCTTGCCAGAAAAGCTCAGCACTTATATTCGATCATGTGCAAGCACATCGCATTGAAAAGGATCTGCACTTACATCCAACCCCATCTTGTTGGAAAGGCACAACACTCACATCTGACCATGTGTAAACACATCGCACCAGAATGGCTCAGCACTTATATCTGACCTCATCTTGTCGGAAAGGCTCTACACTTACATTTTACCATGTGTAAACACATTGCATCGAAAGGGCATGCACTCACATTTGATCATGAAAGAACTAATCCTGTCATCGCATCAGAATGGCCCCTAGTCCCAGACTGAGCTACCTGGTAATTGACCAGGTGCCTCCATTCCTAGAATGGTAGTTTCCCTTACACCTGACCTACTCGTTAGAATGGCCAACACTAACATCTGACATGGGAGGAACCTAATCCTTTATCCATGACATAATGGTTCAGCCCTTACATCTGATCAAGTGGGAACACATCAGAATGGCTTCTCAGTCCTAGACTAAGTTTTCCTGGTAACTGACTAGGTGCCTCCATTCCCAGAATGGTAGTTTCCCTTACATCTATCCTACTTGACAAAATGGCCAGCACTCATATCTAACATGGAAGGAACCAATCCTCTCACCATGATAGAATGGATTAGCCCTTACATCTAACCATGGCAGGAACCAATCCTCTCACCATGTCAGAATGGATATGGATCTCAGCACTCATATCTAACATGGAAGGAACCAATCCTCTCACCATGATAGAATGGCTCAGCCCTTACATTTGAACATGGATGGAACCAATCCTCTCACCATGTCAGAATGGCTATGGGACTCATCACTTTCCCTTCGAGGAAACCTCGATCTGGAGAACACCAAGCTTGTCCTTGAAGTACTCGAATTTCACCCTAACCAATGGCTTTATCAATACATAAGCTATATGTTCCTCCATCGCAACATACTGGAGCTTCACTGCTCCCCTCTACACCATATCCCTGATATAGTGATACTTGATCTCGATATGCTTTGACTTGTCATGGAACACTGGATTCTCTGACAACTTCACGCAACTCTGGTTGTCAAAAGTAGCATCTGACTGGAGATCAAATATATCAGATAGTAGCTTTGGCAACCATAGTGCCTCAAAACTAGCTGAACAAGCTGCAACATACTCTACTTTAGCTGTACTCAGTGCCACATAGGATTGCTTCTTGCTAAACCAAGAGATCACACCTGATCCCATACTAAAGAAACATCCTAAAGTGCTCTTCCTAGTAATGGCACTGCTTGCTCAATATGAATCCACATAATCTTTTGATTCACCCCATACTTGATCCCATAATCAACTGTACCCCTCGCGTACCTCACTGCATGCTTTGCAACCATCCGGTGAACATGTCTCAATGTGTTCACAGCAAAGCAAATATCTGGTCTCGTATTGATTAGGTACATCAAGGAACCAATCATTTGATGATACATCATAGCATCAACCATCTCTGATGAAGCAACACTCAATAGCTTCAAGTTTGATGCCATATGTGTGGTCATGCAGTCGATCATCCTGAACCTCTTCAGGATCTCTACTACATACTTCCTTTTTCCACACCTCCATGCCTAGAAAATAGTGCATCAACACATAACAAGAGCATCACTGGTCTTCCACCTTCAACCTTGAATCAAAGGTTGGAATCCATTTTACTCTCAGTAAATCCTAGAGTCATCAGTAATCTATACATCCTGTCATACCATGTCGAACCTCAAGATCTTATGTACTCCCTCTGAAGTAGAGCATCAAACTCCCTCTATCTTATGTACTCTATGCACTAAAGCATTCTATACTGGAGTGACAAGTAGCTTCCTACACTACTAATATTCTATGTATCCATATAGTGTATGGAATTTCATCTTCAACCTTGTAGCAAAGGTTAAGATCTTTATCAAGCTCATTATGTATGCGTTTGAACTCTTGCTAGCTGAAAATGTCTCTTTGTAGTCTATTCCTTCTTTTCATGAGAAGCCTCGTGCTATGAATCTTGCTTTGTACGATGTTTCCATCTACTGCATGATGGAACTACGAACTTTCCTTCACATATCGATACTGTATCCTAGACATCATTCTTCTTGAACTGGTCTTCCCTTTCTTCTTGGTTACTTCTTCATAGATGGAAGGTTTTGCATCAATAATGTCACTGCATTCATCATATTATTCTTCATCTTAAACCATCATCACTTGTTCTTCGTAACAAGTTTCATCCTTCTTTCCCTATAGGCGATTATGTATGCGATCTTTGCTACAAGTCAAATTCATTTGTATGGTTAGAAACATTTCATAAGGTATATTCATAATGGAAAATTCTTATGCATAAATATATGATCATGCAACTACTTTAGCCAATACAACATTCATCCATATCTCACAAAAACTTTTTAGATGCCTTCCATCTCTACCAGGACAATATTGAGATTGTGCACTAATCCAATATGTCAGTAAAGAGGTTTCATTCTAGATAAGTAGTAATGGATAGTTGTATAGCACCATGATCTACTTACCCATCACATGCGTATTAGTAGTATAATGTCGTTAATGCAAACATCCTATCACGCATAATACATCAACTGAATACAAACAAATGCATAAAAAAACAATATCATGAAATGTCAATTTAATACTTATCTTTATTTGTCTTGTAGGTAGAATCCTTCTTGATCCTTCAGCTTCATTTTCTTCTTCATTCATAATAGCATTGTTTCTTATCCAAATGCTAGGATGGATAAGAGGTTCTTCAAGAGTTGAGTCCTTTGTATTCCTCATCGCTTGAGGGATATTCTTTGGATGATGAGAGCTTGACATGGATGATTTTAGGGGTGAATTTTAGCCCAATGGGTTATTTTTCCATGTTGTTCTCCCAAAAAAGATTTTCCATTTTGCATTTTTTGAAGCCCTGTTTCACCCAATTTTGATGGGGTAAATTTTTTTCACCCTAAAAATTGCCAAATTATTATATAAACGATATAAAATCCTTGGAAATTAAAATATTTTTAAAAAAATATTTCCAATCAGTTTATAGTTGACATTTTAAGAATTGGTAATATTCGCCAACATTTATACACTTTTCAATAAGTATGGTTCCTTAAAATCATCCCTGGAGCTTGATCTTCAATTGCTCCCATCTTCTCTTCTCTTCTTATGAGTCGAGCTTCTTCTTCTTCTCGGAGTCTATTGAAATTAATCACTTCCTTCTGGAACACATTCCTTGAATGAATGAATCCCATGATCCTGGGAGGCCATTCAAGGTGGCTATCACCACTTATGCATTCTACACTTTTTCTTTTACCGCTTCAAGTTGTTCTTTGATTTGAGATAACCTTGTAAAGTATGACTGTATGGCCTCTGCATTCTAGATATTCACTTCCTTCAACTAGTTTCTTAAGGTCATATTCTGATTTATGTTCTTCCCTTCAAATATCTTGGTCAAGGAATCAAACATCATCGGTGTCTTTAGGGAAGACAGTTATGGTACAAGTTGATCCGTGACTCAATCAACCATGATCTTTTTGGCCTTGACCAAGTTCTTCTTGTGTAAGGCTTCTAGCCTCATCTCCCTATGGAACTAGAACCTCTCTACTCATGTAGGTGTCCAATTCATTTTCTTTAGAGAGATCAAATACTTCCATGCTTGGAAATTTTCAACTTCACCAAGCTTAACATCAAGCTGATGTGATAGATCATTTTGAAATGAGAACCTCAAATGAATCTTACTGCTTTGAGGTGTCCATCCTGGTTCGGGAGCTAGCTGATCTAGGTTTGTCATAGAAACCCTACTTTTTAGAACTTGGAATCTTTTAGATATGATTGAATAGACAGATATATCTATTCAAATGGAGCTATCCAATATACTCCTTTTCTAAAAACAGTGGAGGGAAGCTCTCGGAACATGAAGCCCTATTTTTCCAATTTCTTCTGCAGAAATTCTTGTTTCTGTTTCTATGATATCTCTAACATTACTACTCCTATATGTCTAAAATTTCACAATGAGGTAACCTCGCATGTCCCTGATCCAACACCATAGGTTTCATCAGAATTGGTTTCACCAATTGGGATTTATGATATTTTTCCCAAGGTGACCTGTTACAGGACTGTTCAGAACAGCGAAGTTGTACGGACTTCCAAGTGTCACTGGTTCCTCTTATGAGTCTGAACTTCAGACCACAAAATGTACAGTCCATGCCTTTTTTGTAACATATTTATGAATTCCATTTCGACTATGTATCCCAAGATATTGCAATTATCCCCAAGTGTCCTATTTAGGGATGAATTCTGGAAGAGGATGGAACCCTAACTTGGAGGGATCAAATATCCTTGAATATAGTGAATATAAGGCTGAATGTTGGATACAGTTTTCATTAGGATTTTATATTTGGACCCTACAATTTTTAGCTCCTGAGACATCGCCAATCTTAGAATATAGCTAATGTACCAAACCTTAGTAGTTTTAGTATTTAGGGTTTTTCTAGCTCAGGGTCAAACTAGGGTTTGACTTTCGTGGAGTTTCACCCAACCAAAAATATTGATTTAGGTCTCTAAACTTTTATTTTGATGAGGAGAAAAATCCTATTTTGGGATCACTCAAAAATTCCTCTTCTGTAGAAAGCCCTAATTTCCGCATGGAAAACTGAAAATGCTCGGAATCGAATTCGACTTCAACAGAAAGATGCACCCTTCAATGGAGAGTCAGCCTAACATACTTTTGCTGATGGATTATGGAGAGAGACCCAAAATGTAAGAATCCCTAGCTTCTACAGCTACACAATTTCTTCTTCTCAGGTTAGCTCTGATACCATGTTAGATTTTTATCATTCAAGCTAGCATTATGATCTTAGGATCTTTAACTGAGAGAATAACATGAACTGCAATAAAACAAAAGAGACAAGAGACACAAAGAATTTTCCTCGGGGAAACCATAAAGGAGAAAACCCCACAACTTCCTCAGAGATAGAATCAACACCAAAATAGAAAATCCCAAAATAATAAGATGATCTCCACAGCTTCTGTCTCTCTCTCTCTCACTGAGAGAGATTCTGCTCTCTCACTCATGCGCCCCAATGAGTGAGTGTGAGTGTTGTGAGTGTGATAAATAGAGAGTCTCACTCTCTATTTCTATTCTTTCATTCACTTTAAGTGCACTCCGACATGTTGTCCTCACTTAACAATTACTTACTAGAGCCGACATCTGTTGGAGTGTCTAATAACCCTAGTGCCCCACAACTTGTGGGGACTTTTCCCTCTACTCAACAAGGAGGGTTAACCTTGACTTAGATGGTGGGGACTATTGCCCCAACTTATAATGACTCACCTAGGGTCGAATTCACTAGGATGGTCTAATAACCCTAGGTCCCCACAACTGTGGGGACTTTAACCCTTGACCAATAGGAGGGTTACCCACAATGACTTGACATGAATTTCACATTATAGAAACTTCCCGATCGAAATATCAGGGCATGAAATGACTCAAATACATCCTAGAATAAACACAGGGTAACAATACATAAGAAATACAGATGAATACTTTCAGAAGTTACAAATACATCAACATTGTGCACACCGAATCATCCTTGAAGCACACTGGATGGGGAAATTCTTCCTTAAAATCTTGCAGACAAGAATGAACGCACCAATGTGTATGACACGGTCATTTATATTATCTATTTGGTATGCCCTCTCATCAGGATGCAAGTCATACTTCAACTTAAATCATGCAGCTAACCTCTTATCACTATCCCTGCCTTTGGAATATTGCGATGGGTCTATCCCATCCTTTGGAAACCCCGCGATCTCTAAAATCAAATCTACCATGATTACGACTAGCATGTCCAACCACAACTTCCCTCCATTGAATCAAGCCAAGAGTTGCTTGACATAGGAATTTTCTTCATTTAGCCTCCCAAAATGTGGCATGTTAATAATCCCTAACAACCCATATTTATCCAACCCATGCATCCAAGGCTTTGGGATACACACTATGGGTTCTCTTGCAAATTAAGGTAATGAATCATAAGGATCATTCATGACATCTTGTACACCAATAGGTCATGGTATTCATACTTCATCTTCATCAGTGTAGGAATAATATTGGTGTTGCACACCATCCTTTTTGGAAGTAGTGGCATCTTCGAATGATACTTTTGGTTCTTGGTAGTCATCAGGGTTTCTCACCAGGTCAAGCTAGAGAGATGTAGCCCGAGATGTATTTAATGTGAATTGTTGATTTTATAGCCCCAGAGCTAGATGGCCCCATCTTGGCTGCTGTATATTTTTACGCCTTCATGGATGTTTGTGTCTGCCTTTTCATCGGCAGTATGGGACATGGATTCTTTGCCCACTCCATCTTCATCAAAATATACGATGATATGACGTGCATGCTAGAAACTTATTCAACAATTGTAACTGGTCTGATCAGCGAGTCCCTTTCACTAGAAATATCTATTGTTTCATGGTTTCTCTGCATCCCACAACAATTCCCCATAGTCATGACACACTCGCTTCTTTGCTCTACATCTCTCGTAATCCACTCAATAGCGTTGGAACTCAATTCCACTTCACCACTCTTTGCAACTTCAAATTAACACAATGGAGGATTCAACCTATGTTGAGCACCTTCTTATAGCATCCAACTGATCCATCCTTAATCATAATAAAATCAATCATGGTCATCATGACCAAATCATGCATTAACTACCCAAATTCATTGTCGATTCTGTCAACCCAACTATCGGATCCACCATCAATACACATTGCTTCAACAAGTGCTATTGCTTAATTGTTTTAACTGTGCTTCATTTATTTCTAATTTTACTATGTCGTGACCCTACAGCCTTCACAACAGATCTTCCTAATTGTGTTACTGAATTGCCTACTTACGCATCCAGTTCCTCTTGGATTTCCCTTCCTCTGGCCATCTATTCCTTTTTTTTTCATTGCGCAGTGCTTCAAGCACTATGTGATTCCAGCACTATCCTATAGGGCTTCAGGTGGCTACCATTCACCAGTTTTGGTAGCACCTCTCCATCTAATTGGTGCAGTTGAACTGCTCCCCCAGAAGTAATGGAATTCACAAGATATGGACCTAACCAATGTATTTGTAACTTATCAGGATGCTTCAAGAAATTCTTGTCATAGAATAGCACCAAATCTCCTTGCTGAAACTATTTTTTCTTTATATGGCGATCATTCCAAGACTTCTATCGATACTTCTCAACGTGCTGATCGAACCCTATAATAAATTGCTTCAATCTAGATCAACTGCTCCATGTTCTCTTCTAGCACTTCTTCATCATCCATGCCCATCGTGACAGAAATTCACAGATTGGGAACACTGTACTCCATAGCCATGATTACCTCTTTCGTATATACCAATTTGAATGGTGTTTACCCAGTCAATCTCTTGCAGGTGGTGCGATATGCCCATAATATTGTTGGGATCTTCAAATCCCAATCATCTTGGTTAGTGTTACATACCTTTGGAAGTGCATGCTCCAAGATCTTGTTGAATGCTTCTACAGTCCCATTTACCTGTAGATGATATGGTGTACTTTTCTTATGTTGTATCTGCAACTCCTCCATCAGTGCTCTTACTGTGCGGTTGATAAAATGGCTAACCTGGTCACTCATCATTATCATGGGGAATCCAAAACATGCCACAATGTTGTGAAACCAGAATATTGTTGTTGCCGTAGTGATGAAATCCATGACTAGTGCAGTCTCTATCCATCGTGTCAAGTAGTATGTTTCTGTGATGATGTACCATGCACCAGTTCATTTCCTCGGTGGATTGATTGGTCCCAAAAAATCCATATCCTATTTATTGAAAGGTTGAAAGGTTACCTAGGGTACTAGCAACATCTCATCCTGTCGTGATGGTTTTCGAGTGCATTGATAGACATCGCAAATCTATGCATAATCTGTCGCATCATTGTGTAAGGTGGGCCAGTAGAGGCCTATGCAAAGAACCTTTCACATAGTATCTCATCCTCCATAGTTTCCACTAGCAACTCCTACATGTGCCTCCTCTAGAATCTACTCTTGTTCATGTGGTAGGATGCACTGCTGTAGAATCTCATCTGGGGCAAGTTTGTATAACCTCCCAACAATCAGCTAAAAATTTGAAGCCTTGGATCTGAACTGCTTCTTCTAGCTTGTGGAAAAATCTTATGGCGTGAATCCTGTTTCCAAGAACTGGATTATTTGGGCATAATAATCATCTACTATGTAGAATCTAAATAGCTGCGAATTTGGTAATCCTTCCTCAATATTGGTGGGCTCTTTGCCCATCTATTGTTTATGATATTACACCCTTGTAACCTAGGGTCTGAGGTTACCAACTCACCACTAACTTGTAGACAATCAACTTTTACAGAGAATGGAAAGAGAATAGGAATAAAATCTTGGCTTACTTGATTATACGATGGTTGATCCAAGCTTGATCTTGGCTTGCTCCAATATTCTCCAAAGCCTCTAGGGATGCTTCTCTTGACCCGCAAAGAGACAATTCTTCAAGCAATATCTCATACATATATACATCAAAGGTTATATGAAAAGCATATTAATTATATAATTGAACATATTCATTAAACCAATATACATGAGATAAACACAATACAAGATTGGAAGAAGAATTCTCTTTATTAACAAGCGGTGAAATAGGAAGAATACAACCCAACTTCTGACACAAGGAATCCTCTACAACCAAAGGAATATGAGTTCTGCTGCTCTAATATTCTAAAGATATACCACAAGCATAACTTTGCTCTCCCAAAAATTTACTGATTAGCCCCATCCCAAGGCCTCTATTTATACTTTTTAAAATGTAGAGGTTTCGAAGGTTAGGATGGTTGAGACAGTTGGGATAGTTATGGATTAGGGCCCAACTAATCTCATATAATCATGACTTATATTTTTTAAGGTCGAACTAAGGTATATGTGAGTATTAATATAGGAAACTCACATATGTTACACATGTTTTTCAAAGGGAACTCGCATATGCAAGGTATACGTGGGTTTCAATGCACATACTCACATATGACACATGACCTGCAATGCACATAGTCACGTATGCAACCCAAAACTTAGAATAAAAATATATAAGGCTGGTTTGAGGATAATGCATCAAAGGTCATGCACATCTATAGTGTTTTGGCCACTTCAATCTTACTTTTTCCTTTTGTGTATCGACATGATGAATGTCAACACTCGGACGGAGAAGTTCCATTTTGGATGATAACAGATGCCCCCTAATGTGTGAGGTCACAGGGAAGAGATGGACGAAATAAATTATAGTCTTTATCTTGGAGAATTCAGAAGTCCAAGGAAGCAGAGAGAGTACCTGAAACAAATATACAAAATCATATCTAAGGATGCCATGTTCAATATACTGGAAGACTAGATCCTTTACAATATTGGATTACATCATATGATATGGGTAAAAGACCACGTATATTACAAAGGTGGATCAAAACCACAATATATAATGATGAGTCTTGAAAATCTAGAAGCTGTGTAGGTGAACACAACACCATCTTTCGCAACTTAGGTTATAGATTTGAACCTAAAGTCTTCGTCAAAATCCAAAGGAACTAGTACAATCTAGGCCATTTGAATATATGTGTTGAAGTCGAACATGGAAAGGACTCAACAGATTGTCAATCAATAGGTGTAAATTGAGAACTAAAGCAAAGTTGTTCACCAATAGTGAAAGTGAATCCTAAGGTACCATCATCAAAAATATCGGTCTTCATCTTCAGGAAGTGTTGATGAGAAAACATGGTGTGATGAGGAAGGAAATAGATCCTCCAGCATATCACAAGAGTGACTAGGAACTTGATAAGGGAAGGTAGAAACAAGTGATATCAGATATGATAATGATGGAATCAGGATAATAATCAGATGCAGGGATAAATCCATGAACAGTGAGCATGAAACAGAGATGACCCAAGGAAGCTTTTAAATTTACAAATATAACAACTAGACTTATATGTCATGTAGGATACATGATCGTATTCCCTAGGTATAAATGACAAGTGGAGGATTAAGAAACTCGAAGTGATATATGAGTTGAATGTGTCCACTGAAACATGAGTATCAAAAAGTTCAAAGAGTGATGTGTTTAAGGAGGAGATGTTGCCACCGACTGTAACCCAGAAAGAATACTTCTTCCTTATCTTTCCTTTTAAATTTTAATGAGTCCAGGAAATTCAACTCAAGACTCTCTTAATTTTTGAAAAGCTTGAAGAGGAGAGGGAATAATTCTTGATAACGTCACTTATTCATGGATTTTACAAGCCTAAACTAGTACATGATCATTGTTGTTTTCATGTTTAGAGAGTCTAAAAACTCTGAAAAAGACTCCAAAGGGGTCCTTTTTCATCCAATTTAGTCTCCTAAGGGATGAAGAGTATAAATTATACCAAATAAGAACTCTCTTATCTTCCAAAGAAGAAAAGGTGCACCTTTTAAGTATTTAGTCAGGGAGGTCCAAAAAATGTTAAATTACCACCTACCAAATGCTCCTTCAAGAGCAACTTATAGCTTGACTTTCATGAGTGTGAAGGAAAGCAATATCACTTGGAAAGATCCATTTGGTTATAAGGAATGGGGATTACAATAGTAAACTCGATGCTTTGTTCTTGGTGTTTAACGAGGATGACAAAGACATAAATTACACTCAGAATATTTTTCATGTTTAGGTCCTGTTACCACCTTTCACACACCTGGGTCACATGGCAGAAATATTCAAGCCACTCGATCTGTCCTTGGGGGCAAGTCTCGAGTCAAGGCTGTCACCTTGTTCTTGAGTCCTCCGTTTAGGCTCAACTCCTAACGAAGCCAAGGGGGGTAGACCCTATTAAGTTACTAAGGATAATTACTTAGTGTGGTGATGTTAAACTGAATGAGTTACTTAGGAGTTTGAAATTTAACTATAGACAATCAATGATGACAAGATACAAAAATGAACACACGAAAGCACGATGCTGAGACACAATATATATATAAAGCAAGAAAATAACCAGTGCCTTAGAATGGAGTCAAAAAAAAGGAAGAATGTACCTGCATGTGCTTGGAGTGAATGTTTTGCAATTGCCTCTTGGTACATTTTAAGTTAAATTTGAGGTGTGAGTTGATTAAAATTAGGTGAATGGGTGGACTCCAGATATACCCAAGAGTACTTGGAGTATGTCCAAAACTAAACCTTCATGGCTACTCGCAAGGAATATGTGGGATGAACGGAGTCTCTAGGGATTTTTTTCATAACGCACCCATTAGGGTGTGACAGAGATCGGCGCCCTAAGGTCACTTTTCAGAAGTTCTTGCTTCCTTTGGGTATTTTTCCACCGTAAAGGTTTGATCTAGGTGCTGGATTTTCATCTGATGGTTTGTCAATTGGGGAGAGTGAGTCCTAATTATACTAGTCGATCAAGTGCTTTTGATATAGCTTGACTGATCGGACAAACCACAGCCAATTGCAAAGCATACACACCGGAGTCTTGTCAATTTTAGTAAATTTTACAATGGGTGTTCTTGTTAAAAGAAAACCCTCTAGGAGCCTCTTTCAATCCAAGTGGATCTCAATCGGGGAATCAAGGAGGGGTTAATTTTATAATGCTTACTGAAAAAAAATATGATATCAAGTGAAACATAAAATATGAGCAAACCACAATTTTCTAATTAGACTACCACGAACCTTTCTTCACCTTTCGGCTCAAAGGAAGCTCGTGGGGTAAGTATTAAAGTTACTTTGAAAAACAATAGAAATGGAATATGGAATTTATTTTATGTTAAATCCCTACATATTAATACTACTCTATATTAAAAAGGATGAACGAAAAGCAAAAAAAGGGACACAGACGCAAATCCCTCCACGGGGGATGGGGAATGGGCTTGAAAGAGCCTATTCAAAAAATATTTTTATTAAAAGTGGTTACAATATCAGAGAACTGATATAATTCCTCTTGATCCTTATACAGAGTGAAATTAAGAGCCTACAAAGTGTGAAATTTAAAGGTTTTAGTCAAATGGGAGGCCCCTAGGGGGATTTGAACGCTCCTGAGGCCACTTTCAAGGAGAAGCTTCCTTTATTTTATATTAAAACTGATAAAAAACAGCAATAATTTTAGAATAATGTACACCCAAAATCACTTTAAGAGTACCTTTGGATCAGCCTACCTTAACTCAAAAAAGATTAAGTTAAAACTAGCCAAACAGGTGAAAAAGGAACCAAGGAAAGCAAGCTTTCCTTGGGATATTGGCTTTCTGTTTGTAAAGAAAATGAAATATGCACTAATTTCTGGATTTAATATTTTTAAAATAGAAAGGGAAATCTAGAGCATGCAACCTACTGATTTTCTTTAACTTGCCATGCAAAATGGATGATTTCCTTGTGCTAGATCTAGAAGGCTTAATGATATTTTTCAGAATTAAGATCTAGACTATGAGCTTTGAAATATCAGATATATGTAAATTTTACTTTGATATAACAGATCCAAATGATAACAAATCTTTCGAACACAGTAATCGGGTAAGAAAATTGATTTTAAAGGAGGAAAAGGAGAAGAGAAGTGCTTGTTGCTGAAGCAGATCTGCAATGGAAACTTGTTAGTGGAATACAGAGGGAAAATGTCTTCACAAATATTTTGAATGTGCAGTGGAGTCAAAATATATCCACAGCTCATCCAATCCTTAGATCCACAGCTCGTACAATCCTTGCTACCTGAAAACTAAACACACAATCCTGCACGAAACCTCATGAGATCTGGATATATATATGAAAAAGAGACAAGAATTACATGCAAATAAACTTATTAAACATGTATAATAAATATATTATAACATATATTATATGAGATATAAGAAAAACAAGTAACCTTACTTGCCCAACTATACTCCTATTGATTCGGCCGAATCGTTCAAGCCAGACAGGGTTCAGATGCAGAAATTGAGAGAAAAGTCGGCAACATCAATAGCCGTAAGACAATGCTTAATCCAGACATATGAGATCATTACACCATTTGGCCTACAAAGCTTCTTTATTTCAACAATCAAAATATTACAATAGTGTTACAATAGCAAGCCCTTCAATCCAACTCTAACTAGCTTGGAAGAGGCTGCTGTGTTTGGATATATAATAAAACTAGGAGATCCATCCTAGGGGGAGCGCAAATCCTAAGGAGACACATCAAATCAGCTGAAGGAAAGTCCATTAATGCTTGATCTGTGTCTAGCTGAGCTAGATCTGAGTCTCATTGAGTGCAACTGTCAATCGGGGGGCTGATCTGACTGACACCTCAACCTGTTGACTGAAGTATCCACCAAAACTCATCCAGATGAGCCAAAAATGTGTGGAGGAGAGAGGGAGGGAAAAATTCCCCATAAAGGATGCTGAATATCAACTCTGGATCTGATTTGATAACCTCCTTCAATCAAGGATTTGTCAGATCCAGTAAAACTGCTTTAGATCTGACTGATTTCAATCAAATCGACTGAGAATCCATTGATCTATGATTTTGGATTTGCTCCATTATTCATCAATTTATTAATTAAAATAATCAATAATTGATTTTTGGGGCTTTCTGACCTGAGTGATGGAAAATCCCTCAAAACTTAGGAAATAGTGGGTCCATGGGTTTACATGGTGCTCTTAGCTTGAAAATGAGCACCTACATGACTGAAACCGATTATTTGGCCCACTTTTATTACAAAATCATTTTTTCCAATTAAACTATTAAAAAATAGCCTAAGTTTTGGAAAATTTTAATTTTAATAAAAAACACTGAAAAAACTAAAAAATTGAAAAATTGAAAAACACCTAGGGGAATTTAGACATGTTCATATGACTCAAAAATGATGTATAGCATGTTTATACATTGACACATAGACTCTAATAACATCAATAGGCCTAAATGCCAAGCCGACCACCCCAACTTTGGAGGTATGGAGTGAAAAACTCAAAAATTATCAGTCGTTTGTTCAACAACCAATAATAACCAAGGGAAAAAACACCCTGGGCTGATTGGATTGACAAATGAAGTCTAAGAGACCGAGTATTTTACAGACACTATCATGCTAGAACATTTATTACAATCCCCCCCATGGGGTATGAACATGTGATATAGTACAACAAGCACTTCCCAGAAGTATTTCCAAAGGTATTTTGCAGTCCAAACAAGTTAACCTTTTCCGGTTCACTATGCTCAATTGATAAAAACCACTAAGTACAACTTAGGTGGTAACAGGTCCAGAGAACGAAAAAGAGAAAACTAAGCTCATACCAGGCACTCCTTTTCTATAAATTTAGTCCCTTAGGTCTAGAAAAGTGATAAACCTATGCCTAAGAATACTGTTCTCACTTCCATAGAAAAGAGAGCGATCCTTTCTCGTATTATTCCACATGGTTCAATAAAGTGATAACCTACTATTAGAATAATCAACCCATAGTTAGCTACCTTAGACATTAATTTCATTATTTTTGTCTTATTTTCCTAGTTCATGTGTCCCACCTTGTGCAAGTTGTCATTTACCTATCCATAGTGGTCAAAATTGCCTTATTTGACTCATGTAGCACTTGGGAAACCTCAAGGAATCAAATCTGCTTTATTCATGGCCTCCTAAGCGCCCTTCTACTTTTTCTGCTTTATTCCCTGCTTTTTCAGTGTTTTAGGGCAAATGGAAAAGCTTGACTAGGTGAGGTTGACTAGTTTTTTGTCCTACACATCCTCCTCTCTTTTCTCCTTGTAAAAGCATGTATTAGTTGTCATTCCATCACTCTTTAGCTTGCCTAAGCCTTTTTTCTAATTCGTGAGCTCCATGACTGATTTGGGATTAGCTTTTTGCACCTATGGGGGATTTGCTTAATTTTAGTAAGCCTGCTTTATGCTAGATTCGAATTGATCCTCATGCATTCAAATCCCTGATGTATTTTATTTATTCAAAAACCTATTATGTTACAGGGTTAGCTATTGTACACTGAGTTAATACAGTTTAGTGTTCAGCTCCAATTTCAATCTCTTTTGTGAGTGATTTTGCATGATCAATTGTTAATTGTTGTGAGTAAAATTAATCTATCACTGGGTTCAATTTCCACATGGTATCAAAGCCATTATAGATCGATTTCTCTCCTTCAAAATTGTTTTGCAGGTTCGACATCAATGACTGGGAGCCTTCTACTGACAATCGGGACAGATTTTCTAAGCTATGGATCAATCACAGAAAAATATCTTGACTCCCTTCAATTTATTTGAATGGAAAGTAGAGATGGAGATAGTATTGAGAGTGAAATGCCTCTACAGGGTGACTATGGCAACAGAAGCAAAGCCCAATGCAGCTGCAGAGAAGATAAAATGGCACAACAGGAGGGATGAGGCCTATGGTCTCCTGTGTCTGAGTATTTCCAGAGACCTCCTTTTCCATCTTGATGGATTGACATCACCGAATGAAGTATGGGAGAATCTTTCTGATCTTTTTGGAAAGACAGATGAGATGAGGGGACATCAAATAAAAAATGAGCTGATTTCTATGAGTCCAAATAGCTTTGAATCCCTGCATCTATATTTCTCCAAGTTCAAAGCACTTGTTTTGCAGCTGAAATAGTGTGGGATCGAAAAGAAGGATGATCAGCTCATCCTGGCCATTCTCTCGAAGCTAGGCCCTAACTATTTAGTGTTTGTTTCGACCTTCTATGCCACAAAACTGACAGCTCAAACCTGGAAGATGCCTAGCCTTGCGGATTTCATGGAATCTCTCACACAAGAACAGGATAAGTTGGTGATGATGGGAACCATCAAACCATCCAAAGATCAAGCTCTGATTGCTGGAGATTCGAAGGTGGATTCAAAAAGCAAAAAGAAAGCTAAAAATCCACTTGAGCAAAAGAGAGACAAGAAACAGTCTCCGGAGGAGCCACAAGGTTCCAATAAGAACTACCAGAAGAAGAAAAACAAAGGTGAAATGAACAAGTGCGCATACTACAATAAGGTAAATCACACTGAAAGCTGTTGTATGAAGAAGTAGACATGCTGACCCAACTCCTGGAGAAGAATGGCATCTCCCTTCCAAAAAGCTCAAATAAGAGAGAAGGAGGATCAAGTTCAGATGACAAAGAGAGAGTTCATGCATTGGTTGCTACCACATCAAGCTCACACAGTTTTATCATTGATTCTGGAGCTTCAAGACACATGGTTTCGACCAAGGAGGCCTTCTCCTCACTTGACATGTCGAAGGGACCACCTATAGTACTGGGAGATGACTCTCTCACTGAAATTTTGGGCAAAGGGAGGATTGATCTTGATCATGGTCAGTTCAGCAATGTGTTGTGTGTTCCTGGTCTTGCCTCCAACCTGTTATCAGTGTACCAGATGACTCACACTGGGTCTCCAAAGAAGGTCATATTCTCCCCTGATGAAGTTGAGATCACAGAGATCTCAAGTGGTAGAGTCATTGCAAAAGGAGTTGCGAATCATGCTTAAAAGGTATACATGTTCTCACACTTCCTACCCTACTCAAACCCATCTACTCTTCTGATTCATGCTAATGAAGCAAGCAAGATTTGGCATGAAATATTTGTCCACCTAAATTACAAGTATCTTTCTGATCTTAGTGAAAAAGAGATGGTCATAGGGTTTCCCAAGATAAAATTTTCCAAAGGAGTCTGCCAAGGTTGTATCCTAGGAAAACACCTAGAGCACAAATTTGAGAGAGCTAGTCATGAGAGAACCTCTACACCCCTCGAGCTGATCCACAGTGATGTTTCTGGCCCATTCCCTCATATGTCCATGATTCATGCCAAATATGCATTGACTTTCATAGATGACTTTTCCAGGAATTGCTGGGTTTACTTCCTGAAACACAAGTCTGAAGTTTTTGGCCTCTTCAAAGTCTTTAAGGATTTGGTTGAAAACCAGTCTGGGAGGAAACTCAAGGTCCTCAGATCTGAAAATGGTAGTGAGTATGTCAAGTCTAAGTTTATTAATTATTGTGCAGATGCAGGTATTCAGATGCAACATTCTATCCCTTACACACCACAACAAAATGGTGTTGCTAAGGGGAAGAATAGATCATTGAAGGAGATGGCAACATGCATGATGGAGGCCAAAAATTTGCCACCAAAGTATTGGGCCAAAGCTATAAACTATGCAGCCTATATTTAGAATAGGGTGCCTCATAAACATCTTGATGGTATGACTCCTTTCGAATCATGGAGTGGACACAAGCCAAATGTGACCCATTTCAGGATGTTTGGCTCAAAGGCTTGGGCTAGAATTCCAACAGAAAAGAGAAAGGATTTGTAGCC
This sequence comes from Pseudotsuga menziesii, assembly GCA_001517045.1. Classification (NCBI taxonomy): domain Eukaryota; kingdom Viridiplantae; phylum Streptophyta; class Pinopsida; order Pinales; family Pinaceae; genus Pseudotsuga; species Pseudotsuga menziesii. The sequence goes on from LPNX010559722.1 coordinate 84,141, forward strand.
CCAAAGAAAAGAGTGTCTTTTTGTTGGATACTCTAAATATTCAAAAGGTTACAAGCTGATAAATTTGAGCACAAACAAAGCCTTCATCGAAAGGTGTGTTCAGTTTGAAGAAGAACCCCTTGCAGCAGTGGAAGTTGGAGAAGCCTCTTCTCCACCTGAACCTGAGGAAGTAAGTAAAGAGTTTGTTGAACATGCTGATTCTGATTTGTCTGATGGATATGAGTTTATTGCAGACCATAACATCCCTACAAGGCCAAAATGGGAAGCCAAGACACTACATGCAGCAGGAGAGCTAGCTGGGGATCCCAATGACCCAAGGAGGACTAGATATCAATTTGAGAGTGGTATGTGCATGAAGGATCCTATGTTTGCTGAAAAATGCTATTTGATGGTGGAGTATGATTCTCAAACATATGAAGAAGTAGCAGTATATCCAAGATGGCAAACAACCATGAAGGAGGAGTTCAGCTCACTCCAGAAGAGCAACACATGGGAGCTAGTGGATCTTCCCCCAGGGAGAAAGTTAGTCCAGTGTAAGTGGGTCTATAAGACCAAATTTGCTGCTGATGGTTCACCACTAAAGTACAAGGCCATATTGGTATCCAAGGGATACTCACAAGTTCATGGCATAGATTACAATGAGACCTTTGCCCCAATGGCAAAGATGGATTCCATCAGGCTAGCCTTAGCCATTGCAGTCTCAAGGCAGTGGGAGGTACATCAAATGGATGTAAAATGTTCCTTCTTAAATGTATATCTCACTGAATATATATATATGCAGCAGCCTCAAGGTTTTGCTACTAACCCTTCTCTTGTGTGTAGGTTGAGAAAGTCATTGTATGGGCTAAAGTAAGCCCCCAGGGCTTGGTATGCCAAGATCGATAGCTTCTTGCTATCACTGAATTTTGTTCGGTGAAAATCAGATCCAAATGTCTATTTGAAGTTATTTAATGGTTCATTAATGATCATTGTGTTATATGTTGATGACCTCCTCATTATAGGAACCTCAAAGGATGAGATTGCTTCCTTAAAGGGTGCTATGAACCAAGCCTTCTCCATGACAGATTTGGGGCTCTTAAGTCAATTTTTGGGGCTTGATATTGCTCAAACCAAAGCTGGAATCAAGGTGAACCAGTCCAAATATGCCTTGGAATTTCTGAAAAAATTCAGAATGAAGGATTGCAAAGCAAGCAAAACTCCCTTCCTTTCAGGAGTGAAGTTGGAAGAAGCTGATTCTTCACCTATGGTAAACAATACATTGTATAGGCAATTGATTGGATTTTTGTTGTATCTGACACATACTAGACATGATATTTCTTATGCAGTAAGTGTGGCTTCTAGATACATGGATCAGCCTCATGAGATCCATTGGAAAGCAACCAAAAGGATCCTTAACTTTGTTTAGGGAACAAGGACACATGGGATCTTCTATAAAGCAAAATCTGATATTGATTTGATTGGATTTACTGACAGTGATTGGGCAGGTGATAGCATAGATAGAAAATCCACATCAAGATATGTGTTCATGCTTGTAGAAGGGCCAATCAGCTGGTCAAGCAAGAAACAGAGTGCCATTGCACTCTCATCTACAAAAGCAGAGTACAGAGGAGTTGTTAATGCATCAACTCAATTTTTATGGTTGCAGGGATTACTTGGAGAGCATGGCTTCAAATTAGATTACTCAACTACCATCTACTGTGATAACCAGAGTACCATTTGAATATGCAAAGATCCAGTTCAAAAGCAGAGAACCAAACACATTGAGATCCATATGCACTACATCAGAGAGCTTGTGCATGATGGCACCATTCACCTACTCTTCTGTTCATCTTCAGAACAAGTAGCTGATATCTTCACCAAAGAATTTTGTGAGGATACCTTAAACAATCTCAAATCACTACTAGGGATTGCTAATCATGCTGTGAAGCATGAGTGAAGACAAGATTTCCAAAATTTTTTTTACAGTCCATGTTTAAGGGAGGATTTTCCCAAGTTGGTTTTGCCTCTTTCCTTGGTTGTATGGACATGCAGTATGTAAAAGGGTGACTAAGCCTTGTTTCTAGGCCCTATAATTTTCTGATATATTACTCATAATTCAGGCTTAAGGGGGGGTGTTAGAATAATCAACCCATAGTTAGCTACCTTAGACATTAATTTCATTATTTTTGTCTTATTTGCCTAGTTCATGTGTCCCACCTTGTGCAAGTTGTCATTTACCTATCCATAGTGGTCAAACTTTTCTTATTTGACTCATGTAGTGCTTGGGAAACCTCAAGGAATCAAATTTTCTTTATTCCTGGCCTCCTAAGCGCCCTTCTGCTTTTTCTGCTTTATTCCTTGTTTTTTCAGTGTTTTAAGGCAAATGGAAAAGCTTGACTAGGTGAGGTTGACTAGTTTTTTGTCCTACACATCCTCCTCTCTTTTCTCCTTGTAAAAGCATGTATTAGTTGTCATTCCATCACTCTTTAGCTTGCCTAATCCTTTTTGCTAATTCATGAGCTGCATGACTGATTTGGGATCAACTTTTTGCACCTATGGTGGATTTGCTTATTTTTAGTAATCCTGCTTTATGCTAGATTCAAATTTCTCCTCATGCATTCAAATACCTGATGTATTTTATTTATTCAGAAACCTATTATGTTATAGGGTTGGCTATTGTACACTGAGTTAATACAGTTTAGTTTTCAGCTCCAATTTTAGTCTCTTTTGTGAGTGATTTTGCATGATCAATTGTTAATTGTTGTGATTAAAATTAATCTATCATTGGGTTCAATTTCCACACCTACCACTAATGTGGATGGCCATTCACATATTCTTAATGAGCCTAAATGAACACATTTACTTGGAAGTCAAGTCTATTTTGAGGAGTTAGACTTGGGCCTAAAGAAAATCCATAAGGGAGGGGAGCCTTATAAAAATGATAGCCTATAAAAAGAGACCAAAATGAGGTTGAATTTGGTGTGAAAACTAACTAAGAAGGTTCCCATAAACCTAGTGTTGATGTATTTGTAACTTCAGAATGTATTCACCCATGTATCTTATGTCTTGTACCCCAATTTTTATTTCGGGATGTGTCTGTAATGTAATTGAGTCATGATGTCATGCCTCGATGTTTCGATCGAGAGGATATATAATGTAAACAAGTCATGTCAAGTCATTGTGGGTAACCCTCCTATTGTCTAAAGGTTAAAGTCCCTGCAGTTCCAGGGCACTAGGGTTATTAGACTCACCTGGTGAAGTCAGCCCTAGTAGGGTTTTAGTCATGTCAGGAATCAGTATAAATAGAGAGGTGACCTCTCTATTTAACACACACTCACTCACACTCAGTTGTAGCGCATAGTTGAGGAAGAAGAAGACACCGGGGCTAGGAATAAAGAGGCTACTGTTGTCGGGAGATCATCTTACTATTTTGGGCTTTTCTATTTGGTGTTGATTCTATCTCTGAGGAAGTTGCAAGGTTTTCTCCATTTATCGTTTCCCTAAGGAAAAATAGTTTGTTCATTGTCTCTTGTGTTTGATTACTGCTTGTTATTCTCTAAGTTAAAATATCCTAATAATGCTAGCTTAAAGTTAAAAATTTAACATGGTATCGGAGCTAACCTGAGAAGAAGACACTATGCAACAATGGGACCTAGGGATTCCTACTTTTTCGATCTTCCTCCACAGATTTTTAGAAAAAGAAGTCTGGATTAACTCTCCTCCTTAGGGCACATCTTTCTGTTGAAGCAGAATCCAATTCATAGGTTTTTGAGTTTTGGACCCGGCACTACTACCAAAAATTAGGGCCTTTCACAGAAGTGGAATTTTTCAGTGAGCCAAGGCCTAGATTGATCTCCTCCCCAAAATCAAAGTGAGGGATCAATTTCAAAGAATTTGGTTGGATAGAACTTCGGAAAAGAAAAACCCTAATCTGCTCCTAAATCAGCACTGCAGGATTTCAGCTCCAAATCTAGATCCAACATCTTGACCTGGTAAGATCTAAATTTTTTGTATTTCTATTTGAGGTTCTCAATTAATATGTCTCATCATACCAAGCTTGATGAAAATCTTAAGGGATATGATAAGTTTCGAACCTGGAAGTATAGGATCTCCCTGGTTCTGGAAGAGAATGAGTTGGACTCCTACATCAATGTAGAGGTTCCAATTCCAGAGGGAGATGACGCTAAGGCCTTACATAAGAATAAGTTGGTTATGGAAAAGAGGATCATTGCTAATTCTATCAAGGATCACCTTATACCACAGGTGTCCTCCGCCAAGACACCTAAATCTATGTTTGATGCCCTAACCAAATTGTTTAAAGGAAAGAACATAAACCGGAAGATGACCTTGAGGAACCAATTGAAGAATGTGAAGATCCAAAATGGAGAAATCATCGAGTCTTACTTCACAAGGGTTTCTCAGATCAAGGAACAACTGGAAGCAGTAGATGAAGAAGTGCAGAATGCAGAGATTGTGATGACCACCTTGAAAGGTCTCCCTAGGACATGGGACTCCTTCATTCAAGGGATCTGTGCTAGGAAGAAGTTAGTCAAGTTCAGTAGACTGCGGGAAGAATGTTCTCAAGAAGAAGCTCGGATAGCAGCTCGAGAAGAGAAGATGGGAAGTGAATATCAATCTCTCACAGTACAATCCAAGAAACCTAGATCCAACCATCGCAAAAGTAAGTATTCTAATCAAAGGATTAACTTCAGAAATCCTAGAGATAAGTCTAAGTTTGTTTTCTATACATGTGATGAGAGAGGACACTTTGATAGAGATTGTCCTAAGAACAAAAGTAGCTCTCACAAGAAGAAGGGAGACAAGAGAATAAATCATGCTCATGCTGTAGAGGATGATGAACCTTCATCAAAGAGAACCATTTATGAAAGTGAAGATTCTTCAAGCAAGGAAGAATATGTTTTGATTTTTGCTCTCATGGGAAACATTACTCATAGAAGCAATGATTGGATTATAGACAATGGTGCTTCCAAGCACATGACTATATTCAAGGAATCCTTTGTGAAACTTTCAGAACATGAATCACCTCACAAGGTGAAACTAGGAGATGACTACCAGTATCCAATAAAAGGTAGTGGGGAATCCTCCTATAAGTTAGACTCTAGAAAGTCTATGACAATGAAGGAAGTATTGTTTGTACCATGAATCAAGAAGAACCTTCTCTCCATATCTATATTAGATTCAAAAGGAATGAGGGTTGCATTCATAGATGGTTAAGTCATCATATGGCCAAAAGGAAAGACTATTGATGATGCAATAGTGATTGGGGAACAAGGTGTTTTGTACAAATTGAAGGGCCATCCAGAAAAAGCCTTGGTCCATGAAAAAATAGAGCCAAATGAACTTTGGCATAGAAGTCTTGCACATGTGCATTATAGAGCACTATCTCTTGCAATCAAAGTTGTTGAAGGTCTTCTAGAAATTCAAGAAAAACATGATGGGGTTTGCAAAGGATGTGTGAAAGGAAAGAACACAAAGAAGACATTTCCAAGTAGCAAGAGCAAATCAAACATAATCTTGGAAATCATCCACTCCGATGTATGCAGTCCAATGTCATCAAGTTCACTAAGCAGGTATGTATACTATGTTTCTTTCATTGATGACTTTTCTAGGAAGACATGGATCTACTTCATGAAGAACAAAGATGAAGTATTCAACAAATTCAAGGAATTCAAAGCCTTGATCGAGAATCACACTGAAAACAAGATTAAGAACTTTTGATCAGATAATGGCAGATAATTCATGTCAAATGAATTCAAAGAGTTATGCAAAGACTCGGGGATTAAGAGGGATTTTTCCGCTCCTTATAATCCATAACAGAATGGGATTGCAGAACGGAAGAATAGAACTATGACGGAAGCCGCAAGAGCTATGCTTAATGATCAAGATATTCCTATGCATCTTTGGGCGGAAGATTCCAGAACAACGGTGTATGTATAGAACCGTACTCCACATAGAGTACTTGAGAACAAGACTCTTGAAGAAGTCTTCTCTGGCAAGAAACCAGAAATTAGCCATCTCAAAATATTTGGCTGTCCTGTGTACATACACATTCCAAAAGAGAAGAGGACAAAATTAGATCCTTTAGGAAAGAAGGGTATATTTGTGGGATACTCTGAAATCTTGAAGGATTATAGAATCTATTTCCTAGGATACAAGAATATTGACATTAGTAGGGATGTGACATTTGATGAAGACACAGCTTACAACAAATCCAAAAAGAAGCCTGCTGAAGAACCTAAAGAAGCAGAAGCACCCAGAATTCATGATACAACCATAAATGAAGAAACTCAAGGAGAAGATCGAGAATTTGAAGAACCACAAATACCTGTAGATCCACCTCTGGAGATGAATCCTCATAAGAGGAAACCTGCTTGGGTATGTGAAATTATCCAAGCTGCGGAGAGATATGGGGCTCTAGAAGAGAATCACAGAGAAATAAAGAGAACCAGATCTCGCTCCAGATATGTAGCTTTACAATGCAAATTTATCAATGAAGAACCTTCATTAAAGGAAATTTGAGGTCTAAAATGGGCCTCCTAAGGAAAATAATAAAATAATAGTTAAAATAATAAAATAATAGTTATTAATTTTGGAGGAAGAATGGAAAAAACTACTTTTTTGTTCATATTTTCGACATATCTCCCTATTTTTTTACTCAAATTCTGATCAGGAGAGCTCATTTCATGTGGAATTTAATTATGCATCCAATGAGCACCCACATTGCATACTTTTGACAGACCCCACTACCCCAAAAACAATAAATACCTAAAAAAACACATTATCATCACATTTTTCAGGTATTTATTGTTTTTGGGGTAGCGAGGTCTGTCAAAAGTATGTAGTGTGGGTACTCGTTGGATGTGGAATTAAATTCCACATCCAATGAGCTCTCCTACTCGGAATTTGAGTAAAAACACAGGGAGATATGTCAAAAATATGAACAAAAAAAGTAGTTTTATTTTATGACAAATATGTCAATTCAACCATTATGGTTGACTCATTTTATTGAAATTCTATTGGTTCTTGAATTCCAACTCACAAAATTTATTGTCGGCACATTTTCTTATAAGGCCTATTTTAGACCCCAAATTTTCTCTAATGCCAGTTATGAAGAAGCTACAGAATGGAAAGAATGGAAGGATTCTATGATCAAAGAGTATCAATCGATCATGAAGAATGATGTTTGGGATGTTGTCCCAAGACCAGAAGGGAAGTCAATTGTAACTTCCAAATGGATCTACAAGATCAAGCATGCTGTAGATGGTAGCATTGAAAAATATAAGGCAAGATTTGTGGCTCGTGGTTTCTCCCAGAAAGAAGGAATAGATTATGAAGAAACCTTTCCACCTATAGCCCGATACAATTCCATCAGATCAGTACTTGCCTTGACTACAGTAATGAAATGGAAGATATTCCAAATGGATGACAAGACTGCTTTCTTGAATGTTGTAGTGGAAGAGGAATTGTATGTAGAAAAACCACTTGGTTTTGACACACATGATAGGGAGTCTCATGTGTGCAGATTGAAGAAAGCCTTGTATGGTTTGAAACATGCACCTAGGACATGGTACTGCATAATTTACAGCTTTCTATCCAGTTTGGGATTTACAAAAACTAAAGCAGATTCCAACCTTTACTACAAGGTTGAAGATGGCAACCTTGTGATGCTTTTACTATATGTAGATGATCTGTTTGTAACAGGTATGGATGGGTTGATTGCTGATATGAAGAGAAAGCTTGCTGTTGAATTCAAAATGAAGGACTTGGGTATGATGCATTATTTTTTAGGCATGGAGGTGTGGCAGAATATAAATGGAATCTCCCTTGGACAAGGGAAGTATGCAGTAGAGATTCTGAATACATGTGGGATGATGGACTTCAAGGCTATGGCCACACCTATGGCATCAAACCTGAAGCTATTGAGCGATGCTTCATCATAGTCGGTTGATGCTACAAGGTATCATCAGATGATTGGGTCCTTGATGTACCTCACAAACATGAGACCAGACATTCACTTTACTGTGAACACCTTGAGTCAGTTCTTGACAGATCCAAGAAATGTTCACTTGATTTCTACAAAGCGTATTCTGAGGTACGTGAGGGGTATAGTTGATTATGGGCTCAAGTATGAGCCGAATCAGAACATTAACCTAGAGGGTTATACTGATTTAGATTGGGAAGGGATTTCCATCGATAGGAAGAGCACTTCAGGGTGTTTCTTCAATATGGGATCAGGTGTGATCTCTTGGTTTAGAAGGTAGCAATCCTATGTGGTACTGAGTACAGCTGAAGCAGAGTATGTCACAACTTGTTGAACTAGTTGTGAGGCAGTATGTCTAAGGAAGCTATTGTCTGATTTATTTGATCTCCAGTTGGATGATACTTGTATATATTACGACAACCTGAGCTGTATGAAGTTGTCAAAGAACCCCGTGTTCCATGACAAGTCGAAGCATATCGAGATCAAGTATCATTATATCAAGGATATGGTGCAAAGGGGAGCAGTGAAGCTCTAGTATGTTGTGATGGATGATCAAATAGATAATGTGTTGATGAATCCATTGGCTAGGGTGAAGTTTTAGTACTTTAGAGAGAAGCTTGGTGTTCTCCAAATCGAGGTTCCCTCCAAAGCGAAGTGATAAGTCCATGAGCCATTCTGACATGGGAGAGGATTAAGTTCCTTCCATGGTTATATGTAAGGGTTGGACCATTCTATCATGGTGAGAGGATTTAGGTTCCTTCCATGTCAGATATGAGTGTTGAGACATTCTGATATGACTGTAGGATTGGTTCCTACATGATCAGATATAAGGGCTATTGCCATTCTTGGAATGGAGGTGCCTGGTCAGTTACCAAGAAAAGTTAGTCTAGGACTAAGAGCCATTCTGATGTGATAGAGGGATGTGTTCCCACTTTATCAGATGTAAGGGCTGAGCCATTCTGACATGGTTAAAGGATTAGGTTCCCCCCATGTTAGATGTGAGTGTTGGCCATTCTGAAAAATAGGTTAGATGTAAGGGAAAATCCAATTCTCCGAGAGAATGGAGGCACCTGATCAATTACTAGGAATCCTCAGTTTGGGACTAAGAGCCCTTTCGATGCAATGTGCTTACACATGGTCGAATGTAAGTGCAAATCCTTTATGATAGGATGAGGTCAGATATAAGTGCTTAGCCATTCTGGCGTGATGTGTTTACACATGGTCAGATGTGAGTGCTATGCCTTTCTAACAAGATGGAGTTGGATGTAAGTGTAGAGCCATTCAGATGTGAGCTTCTTGCACATGATCGAATGTAAGTGTCAAACCATTCTGGCATGATGTGTTTAAACATGGTGAGATGTGAGTGCTGGGCCTTTCTGACAAGATGAGGTCAGATGTGAGTGTTGGGAATGACTTTCTGATAAGATGAGGTCAGATGTAAGAGCTGGGTGGGCCATTCTGACTTATGTCTCAGATATAAGCACTGATGAAGACCTACATGAAGGGTATGCCTACAGGACTATCTTTGTAGAACTTCCTATGACAAGAAGAATCGAGATAGCACCATTCCGAGATAGCATGTGATGATGATCCAAACTTGATGATGATCCAGATCAAGTGATGATCCAGATGTGATGATGATCCATACTTGATGATGATCCAGATCAAGTGATGATCTAGATGTGATGATGATCCGGTAGTTGTGATGATGCAGATTCCGTGATGAAGAAGACTTGAAGAAGAAGATGACTTGAAGATGAAGAAGACGAAAGACTCGAAGATGAAGAAGAAGAATTGAAGACTAAGAAGACTTGAAGATGAAGATAATAAGATGACCTAGTTGATATAGAGAAGAAGACTAGTGCTGAAAATTGTGTCAAAATAATACCTTCCTATTTAAGAGGGAGTGTTGATGTATTTGTAACTTCAGAATGTATTCACCTATGTATCTTATGTCTTGTACCCCAATGTTTATTCTGGGATGTGTCTGTAATGTAATTTAGTCATGATGTCATGCCCTGATGTTTCGATTAGGAGGACCTATAATGTAAAAAAGTCATGTCAAGTCATTGTGGGTAACTCTCCTATTGTCTAAGGGTTAAAGTCCCCGCAGTTCCAGGGAACTAGGGTTATTAGACTCACCTAGTGAAGTCATCCCTAGTAGGGTTTTAGTCATGTTGGAAATCAGTATAAATAGAGAAATGACCTCTCTATTTAACACACACTCACTCACACTAAGTTGTAGTGCATAGATGAGGAAGAAGAAGACACTGGGGCTAGGAAGAAAGAGGTTACTGCTGTCAGGAGATCATCTTACTGTTTTGGGATTTTCTATTTGGTGTTGATTCTATCTCTGAGGAAGTTGTGGGGTTTTCTCCATTTATGGTTTCCCCAAGGAAAAACACCGTGTTCATTGTCTCTTGTGTTTGATTGTTGTGCTTGTTATTCTCTCAATTAAAAGATCCTAATAATGTTAGCTTAAAGTTAAAAATCTAATTCCTACGACAAATGTGGCATGAGTACCAAAAGACAATAAATGTGTTCTAAACTAGGGTACTCATGGAAGGAATTCCCTATCTACAGAAGAACAATGGCACATACAAGGTACTAATGGTTAAACACCATAGTCCATGGTCAAAGTAGTCATCGTAAGGTTAATGAGACTTAGGTATAAATGCAAAAATGCATAGAAATGACAAAAAACCTATCCTATATGAGTGAATAACAACTTTAAGTAACCTTGAACCTATCGCATTAGGAAAACATGACATGGAATTAGTTTGATTTTGATAAAAATTAAAAAACTATAGGTTAAAAAGCCCACATTTTGAAATTATTTCTATAAATAGTTCAAAAATAGAAATCGAAATCACCATTTCATATTTTTACCCAATATAGGAAATTTTTACTTCTGTCTCCAATAACTCGATGTGGACAAACCAGTGGACGAATTTCAAATCCACAAGTGCCAGGTAATTCATCTCTTCATTCTCTTCCATTTCATCCATTCAAATTTCAATTTTATGCAAAATTTTAATGTTTTAAGCCAATTTTAAAGGGGTCGTGATGTATACGCGGGTATGCATCTTACACAGTCATGTGTGACACTTTTTATACATGAATTTCCTGAAAGAAACCTGTATATGATACGCGACATGTCTAAAATACAGTCGAGTATACTGTGTGTCATAGAAAAAATATAATTAGGGCCAAAATTAAAATTTTTAAATGAATTTTAATGTTTGATTGTGGCTTTATGCACTAGTATAAAATGAGGAATTAGCTACTATGTGACTAAAAATTCTAGTCACCACAGGTTTTTCAAGTGATTTACTACTAAATATGAGCAATTTTGATAGACCCAACTATAAATGAATAAAATTAACGACTAATTTAGTCATTATTTAACAAATATGACTAGATAATAAGTGACAGAGTTAAAAATGACTAATTTAGTCACGACATAAAAATGACTAGCTAGAAGAATATGAATTAGTCATTTATGTTAGTCATTTTTAATTGTGTCATGGAAAATTGCAATTGCAACAATGAAGTGTAAAATTTGTAAATTGCCTACCTTCTATTAGTAATATTGGTGCCCTGTACCTCGATATTCAGATATCCAACAAAGAAATTGCAAGAATTTTCTCTCGACCATCTTTATCCCTCATGCACCATTGAAGCAAACTGTTAAGCACATGCCAAAGGAAAATTAGGTTCCTACAATTACGAATTAGGTATAGCTATAACCAATAACATATCAATACCTGGAAGTATCATAGCTAGTTGTTGATCCTTCAATGTAAGAGTCTCAAGTCCCATAATGAGGTGCTTTTATAACATGACTATAACTATCATGATCTATGATTGTCGAACAAACTGCACCAGTCAACGTAGCTTCACCAGGATCAGTTCCTTTAAATGTCGTAACAATTCATCCAATAATAATTGAACAGGTGGAAGCACCAAGAACAATATTTTAACCAATCAAATACTCAATTATAATTAAACTAGGGTGATAACCCAGAACTAGTCTCATATCCATATGCAGTAAAGGTACCCGGCCCCATCTCAAAATTTTAAGTAAATATTTTGAGTCCTTGACCTCTTACAGGCGTGGCCTCACAAAATATGGTATGCGTCATGCAGTGATGACCCCTCCTTATCACTATCAAGTTAAACCTCATTTATGCATCACTGGTGAGGTAAATTTTGCATCTAACGTCACCACCCACCTGATTCACGATGTGCACAACTCTTCTCAGCCAACAACCTCGATCCAAGTTTATTATATACTACTATAACACAAAATACCATTAAAACAAATATTATATAATAATAAAACAAATTTAAAATTTATTTAAAATACAAATTATAATATTTATATAAAGCATAAATTAATTAAATTTTATATTAATCCTAATAATAATTATTAAAAAAAATTATAAAACATTTTTATTTGAGAGTTGGGGTGGACTAAGGCCTATGCTTTTTCATCTACGGATGAGGATGAGAGAAGTGTACTGTCGAGATGGATTCTATGGTAGTGGTTCAAAATTCGAAATAAACAATTATAAAAAAAAAATATAAAAAATAAGTGGTAGTCAGGTTGTGATTGGATAACTCTTGCAATACAGGAATAATAGGAAGAATGTGAAGATAACATGTAATTAAGCATAAATAACTAAAAAAATACAATGAATAAAAAAAAATTTCTAACCTATCTTCCATTTTATAACTATCTCTTAACCTTAACCATGTCCCATACCCTATCCCCATCCGACCACAAACTATGTACTAGCCTTATCAATTTAGAAGTCTACACACATACAAGACAATAAATCCTAACATAGGATTCAAATTTGAATCCTTTAGAGCCCTTCAAAGGCCATTTTAAATGTCATAGAAGGACACAAGGAATTTTACCATGCAAAAAAAATTTAGTTTCATTTCCAGCACTTATATAATGAAATTGAGTAAGCCTCGGTAAATTTGCAACAGAAGGGAAGCTACAAAATTTTCCTATCCAGGGATTCAATGGACTATGGGAGATTCAGGACTCAAAGTATTCCCAAGTCCCCTTGAATAGTCATATCATGGATGAGGATCTCATCCCCAATCGACACACACCATGGTGGGCCACTAGGATTTCTAGTGCCAAGTTCAAGTCGGTGAGTCAAGATTGTGAATCATGATTCGATGTTCACTTTCAAAGCATTTAATGGAATTAGCATGCATTACTGACTCACCAACTTCATTAAATATTGGTATGAGATGATGCCACCTTCCAACTCAATTTTCTATCTATCATCTTATTGTTCACCGAGTCACGTAATCTCACAACTTACAAGTCACTTGAGTATTTGAGTATATGATGTGAAATTAAATACTCATATGAGTCATATCTATGGATGGTGAATTGATTTGATAACCCTCCACTATTAAGGCTCTGTAAGGAAAAACTAATGGTGTTTATTTTTTGGTTACAACTTACAAGTTGCAATTTACAATGCATTGAGCAATATTTGCTAGATTTTAACCTAACCTGGTCCAATGGGTATGTAAGTTTCCAGAATGATGGTTTCACTGAGTGCTAGACATTTCTATAATGACAACCAAAAGACTGGGATGAAGGATCTTTGGTAGTAGGCTAGTAGCACACTGCCCTTTGTTTGTGCTCATGAATCATATCCTATGCTAGTTAGTCCAGGATTATAGGATTTATTCCAATTTCCATTCATTTACTGGGGTAAAAGTCATTTGAATCAACACTCCTAGTCTCCCACGTTCCACCTACACTACTTAGTTTACATGTCTCATCAGAGGAAGGGGGTTAGGCAGCAGAGACAAAGGCAACTAGAATGGAGGGCCAACCAGAGAAAATGGTTGTACAATATGCATATAGTCATCTATGAAAGAAACAAAAGAATTTGTCATATAACTAACTGATTATTATCATTACTTAATTTTTCTAGATGCTTACATGGTAACTCTTGTGCCTGATTTGTTTGTGAGGGTTTCCTATGTCTACAATGGCTATGATTTAGAGAGGCTTGTTCCAATCATTATAGCACGAGTGGGTTTCTCCTACAAATATCGTTATTATGTCTCCCCTCCTCACTCACCTCACCTTTTGACTTGAGTCCTCTTCTTATTCTTCTTCTTATTCCTCCCGTGGGCTCTTTGATCTACGCCCTGAGTGCCCCCATAACAAAGAATGATCTCTGAAAGTATTTGGAAACCTCAGGAAAACAATACCCATTTTTCCCTCAACTGCATAAATATATGTATGTTATGTAGAAGCAATTATAAAATGATTTTTTTTGTAATCATGTGAAATACACAAACATGCATTTGCCTACCTCGAGGAAGGTAAACCAACTCAAGAGCACCGGGATATTGTTGAATTGAGATGCCATTGCTTCCAATCATTTTTCTGTAGAAGGAAACAGTTGAACACTCTAATTCCTCATTGTCTTCTGCGGTGGGAAACTCAAAGGTTTCACCTTTTTCACAGGTAGGAGCAAAAGAAGCAAAGGTAGAATGTTGGGTAGGCTGGATTGAGCTTCCCCAAACATAAAGAGATTGGTGATGTCTATGGAAAAGAACATTATTTTGGGTTTACGAGTATAGGACAGTCGGAGGTCGGAACTCAGACTCTCAACTCTCCAATTCTATTCTTCAGTGTCTCCCAAATTTCTATTTCCTTCAGAAGAATATGCAGAGCTAAGCTGTCGACTTGGTTGTTGTGAATTTACAATTATGTATAGCATTTTACACTTGTGTAAAATTTACATGTGGATAAAAGTTAAATGTGTTTCTTGTTGGAGTTCCTTCTGGTTCTATAAATATAAGGATTTAAAATTTCTCCATCCAAAATGTTGTTTGAAATTTGTAATGTATTATGCAATTGTGTTTCTGCCAGTTCATTTCTCAAATACTCAATACATGTAACCTTAAAAAACCCAGTATTTAAATGAAATAAGAACCAAAATAATGTAAACTTTTCATAGTCTAGGATCACAACTTCATTTGGGCGGAGGACAAAGAAGAAAGAGCCTTCTATTTGAGTTCCAAATATGTCAATGTTATTTATATGTCATGAATTGTAAACATTAGGTTGAAAGAAAGAATAATGTTTGAATATAATTGTTTGAATTGTTCCAATTTCCTTAATGAAATCCAATAGTTGAAAGGATAAAATATTTAACAACCGACACCGTAAATGTTGTAGACTCTGACCCCTTCATTTTCCTGTCAGCCTTCTAATAATGGAAACAAGAAGTACAAATTGTCTACCAATATATCTAAACAAGGGAGTCCCTCGACGGAAGTTCATGAATGAGGGACTAGGAGTGCAATGATCTAGCGAAGAACATGATTTCAACATCCTCATTGTCACAAACCTCTAGAACGCGTGTTTATGATTTGTCTTCCTTGTTGACTTTGGTAGAAACTAGACACCCAACTTGTAGTGACATTTGTTGGAGAATTTAAAGTTCTTACTTATAGTGGACAAATAAATACTTAACCTTTTCTATAAGACTGATAAACTCAATATAGATTGGAAGGACTATCCATAATCTACCTAAAATTGGGTATTTTGTTTGATCACTTTGAATTGGGGTATAAACTCGATATACATTGGAGGGACTATCCATAATCCACCTAAAATTGGGCCCTTTGTTTGATCACTTTGATTTGAGCATGTGGGGAGGACATGATTCAATTCTAAAAATAACTGTTGAATTTAGGGTTAATAAAAAAATTTCTCTGTGAAAGAATTAGGTTTTACATTCTGGGGTTTTTCTGTTAGGTAGGCCCAATCACACTTTACCAATAGAGCCACCATCAAGCTGAATCAATCCTCCAGTCAAAGGTCCTTCCAAATTCCAATGTCTTATTTTATCAATGACCTAACAACCTAGTATTTCACCAGCTTGACAGAATTGTCCCTTATCTAAGTTCAATAAACTATATGCTCCAGGAACATGGAGAGTACATGGTTTACCTCACTAATTCCATGTAAATGTTGAATCACTGGGGATTTCTTCTTATTGTCATTTTTTTTCTATACATTATTTTTAATAAATAATAAAAATTTGTTGTAGACTTATAGTTTCAAATGAAAAAAATGATTTATTTTTACATGTCAACATTGAAGGGTTCAATTTCTCACAACCCTCCAAAGTGAAATGGGGCCCTACCCTTCAAAATTTGATCCTTGGTCTAACACATACAACACAAGAGATACACCACAACCAAATATGGACACACATACAAGAGACAAACGAGTGGCCAAATATGGATCTTAAATGGTCAAATTTATCACTTCTTATAAAGAAATACAGCCAACCAGTTCATATGGTTTAGAGGCAGAAAGATTTGAGAACAAAAAATGTTGATTCAGAGATGGAAATAGAAGCAGATCGCAAGGATTCTGGTTGATGGGTTGGTGTGTTTGATTTTAGCTAAGCTTCTACTTCGGGATATTGCGACAATGAGGATTGTATGCAAAAGATGGAATTCTCTGTTATCTTTGGGTGATGCCTTAGTAAAGAATCTATCCATATTTTTTAGTCAATTCCATCTCTGGATTTTTTTATTCAACTTGGTCGTGGCTCCCGAGATCCATAAATGTGGGTCATACAATTGGGAGACAGTTGTTCAACATTTAAAAATATTGTTTTTCCAATGACCAAATACTTGTGGATGCATGCCAGAGCATCTAATGCTCTCATAGACAGGGAGATAGGTTAGATCTATCCACAGTAAATCATGCTACCTAAACCTGGAGACAACTCCTTGGCCTTGCCCATGTTTACCCAGGATGGGATTTCATTGTAATGACCTTCAATTCTACCTTGAGGCATTGCACTATCTTGTTGGGTGAAAATAATGCCGATGAGTTTTGACAACAAACTGGGAATTCAATGTTGCTGAAAATTTATGATTCAGAGTCCAATGTTTGGACCAGGCTTTCCATGAATGTTCCCCTCTTCATTCAACCTAATGGAAAAGGTCTCTATTCGAAAGGAAACATTTACTGGGTAATCGAATGGAATGCCATCTATTTCATGGTAGCATTCACTATAGCAGAGAGAATCTAGATAGAAATTACATTGCCAGAGGATTGCACAAAAGTATGTTATGACCCAACATCTCTTTATTTAAGTGGATGTCATGGGTAAGCGGTGTTAATACAAAAGGGAGAGAAATCTGGATGTATGTGCATGTGGAGGTTAAATTAAGGCCAAGGCACTACAGAATGGTATGAAGTCTATGATATAAGCATCCCATAATGCAATACATTTTATTCGGTGGTAGAAAAAATCAGGTGGGCAATGATAGTTGATGGGGACGAGCAAATATATTTTTGCAACCCAAAGTGAAAATTGACCAAGAAAGTTTCGTTACGTGGGCGGATTGGTAGATCGAAAGGATCCTCTGTACAGTTTCTCTCAGCTTCGAAACCAACAATGTTTGGTGGCCTTAGGTACTGAGAAGTTTTTAATCAAATAATTGATCTCTAATCAAGCAAAGGTACCTACATTTCACACTAATTCACTCATAGGACCGAGGTTTTTCATCAAGCCTTGAATGTTATGAAATTGATATTTGATGTATGAAAATATTTTAAATGTGTTCAATAAATGGTAATACTTTCAAGGTGCTTCTTTTTCAAGCAGAAACCAGTGCCGTATTATGCTTCTTTTTCTAGGGAATGCAGCAATTTTGTTATTTCAAGTCGTGTTGATTTTATTATACTTTCGATAGAAAAGGCCAAGCTAAAAATCTCCTCTTCTCCTTCATTCTCTGGTGCTCCTCCTCCACTTTCTATTGTCCCTCCGGATCCCCTTGGAAAAATGTCCCAACCCTAAATCCAAATCCAAATTTTTGCAACCCTCTTTCCACTATCTAGAAAATTGCAGCTTTCCTTTGGTCACTTCCTCCTTTTGATTTAGAGATGGCCTTCTTGGTTGCCTTCTTCTCTACTAAAGAACTCCTAAGAAATTTAATACCGTCCCTATTATATTATGTTAAACTTATAACACTATTCTCTAACTCTTTTTTTTCCCTCCTGTTATTTTTCTCGTAATCCCTAATCATTGCCTCTGCTGGACTCAGCAAGCTCCAACACAGTCCTTTCCCTAGCTAAGGAGTCCTGTAGATGCTCATCCATTTCCATATATTCATGGAGATTATTTGAAAACTCATTTTGGTCTTTGCAAGATGATTTGGGGTCATCTGAAACAGATTATGTTGTTTGCAAATTTTGTGATTTTTGAATCTTTGATCATTAAGCATCTTCATTATTCTCTCGAGTAATTCATGATCTTTAGAAATGCAGATTTCTTGCTCAAAAAATATTTGTTTCTCAAAATCATAAGATAATCTAAGTTCCAAACCATTGACCTTTCTAGTAGTTTCTCGGGCAAATTCCTTCAAGAATTTAATTTTCTCTCTCAAGCTCGGCCTTCTGCTTTGAAATTATATCGAACTTGTGGGCAAGCTCTTACTATTCTTTGAGAGCTTCGTCCATTTTATTAATTGCATAATTTTCCATTATATAAATTCATTTCAACATGCAACACCTGCAACGTAATTTATCTATTATCCATCCAAATTGGTACATAGCAAGGGATTTTTGCATGAAGGTAGAGTTGATTTCTGGCAGGGAAACATATACCTTCACAAGTTATTGCCATTTCTATTATAAAAATATTTTTTGATTTCCATCTACCAGTCAAATGCAACACAAGTAAAAAAATATAAAACCACTATAAGAAAATTAAATAATCCTTCAACCCAACATTCAGAGCCTCTCCATGGCAAAGTACACTCCCATTTTAAAAAATCCAATAGCTTTATCCTCTATAACAATGAAATATCATCATGAGGCTATTCAAAAAATTTCAATAAATTGGTAAGGAATACCTATTCAAATAAGATTTACCAAATATTCATGAATATTTCCTTGAATCCCTCATAAAATTAATCAAGGGTGTTGAGTTTTTTAATTCCCATAGCATTTGGTTTAATCTTTTGATACTAGGTAAAACAATTACAAATGTACCTTTCATGTGAAATAGATCAATATTTTGTTTAATCTTTTGATACTACGTTTAATATTTGAAATCCAAAATTTGTTCGGGGTCTTCAATATGCTGGTTATCTTCCATCTCATATCTATCATTAAGTGTTGATCATTGATTGAAGCCAAATAACAATGCAGGGACTATCCTAGGTCTTATTCAAACATTGGAACTTAGCTGCAACATTGTTGAAGTCCTTCTCTCTTAGCCGAACCACTATTGGGGTTTATCTCTCTCATCCTTAGCCCTATGTGAACCTCTCTCACTCAACTGAGGTTCTTATTTTCCCCTAGTAGGGCTATTGATATCTATTCCTAGCCTTCCGAAACCTATTCCAGCCATCCAAGGGTTTTATTTTTCCCTAGTAGGGTTGACGATATCTATTCCTATCTTGGTGAGGACTATTCCAGTCATCTAAGGGTTTGATCATTTAGTAGTAGGGATTTTGTGGAGTTGTTGAAGCCTTAGCAGGGCTTCCATAATAGTAATCAGGGCCTAGAGGGCTGCCACTGATTGTTTGAAGGTTGACATCACCAATTTTACCTAGGATCAAAGATGCCATTATTTTGTTAAGGGTTGAGGGCTGATGTCATCTTAGGGATTTCATCCAGGTCGTATCTACCTACAACAGTCTTCAGTGGGATTTATTCATATTTCAGTGAGGTCTTTTTTTCTCTCTTAGCATGTAACAAGCCCTGGGGACTTCATTGTAAAGTCTACTCTAATTTTTCTCATGTAAAACTTAGTCATGTCATATTTAAGGAATAGTATTCTTGCTGGGGTTTTATTCCTTTAAAAAGTTTCTTGAGGGTAAAAAATATTGTGCCTATTGTGTTGATTGATCAATGGTGAATGTTTTAGTCTTCAAGTGTATTTGCTAAAAGTCCATTATTTTCGAGGCATACAACTTGTTATTTCAAATAAATTGCACATATGAGGTGTTGTTAAGATTGGTTATTGGATATTGTTATTTCTTTTAATTACCTATTTGTACCAAATAAAATACCATGCATTCTTTCTTTCTAAAATGACACAATAAACCAATAAAAATGGTACAATAGTACTATACAATTTGATAGGTAGTTACAGCATTCACACACAAAGTGTTTGTCAAAAATTACCTATAAAATGCATTCATAAAGTGGTCCATAAAGAGACTAGAAGTGAGGGTAATTAATACATATTTGTTTCATGTTTACTTGAAGTATATTTGTTTCATTTATACTTCTTTGATCACCTACTAGTTGTTTTTTGGCTCAAGTTGCAATGCTTAATTTTGGAGATTTTTATGATGCACAATTTGTTAAGATTTATACTTTCTTCACGGTGTAGTTATAGGTATAATTTATTTTGGTCACTGGTGTATGGGTTGTTGATGGATTTCCTATTTTATAAAGCTTTGTCACTGTTATTATATTATTATTTTCACATTCTTATAACTTTGTTGATTTTCCTAAGTGTTTGTTGATTATAAGATGCATTGGGGTTAGGCGATTCTTCCACGCGGGAAAAATATGCCAAAGGCCTATGCAAATGGTTCAATTGAAGAACAAGTATTTTTTCTTACATTGATAAATATTTGTTCCCTATTAGAAATTTATTTGTGTTTCACAGCAAAAAATATAACTACTCTCACTAAGAAACACCTTCTGTGATTTTAATTGAGGGTGTTGCAAAGGTGCAGTTGGTTGTTTTGTAATTATTATTAAGAAGAACACACTGCAGTAATGCATTTATTTGTTTCCTTATTTATAGGAATTTATTCAAAACTTGGCAATCTTTTTCACCTCATTTTACAAGGTAAGGTTTTTATCACTTTACAATAAAGGATTGTCTTACTTATTTGGACATCTTCATTTATTTTTGTGATGCATGGTTATGAGTTCAATCAAAATATTAATTATTTATGTTTGACTTAAACTATTTGTAATGTTCTCTCAAATACTAAAACTAACAGTTGACATCATGACTCAAAGTATTTTTAATGGTGTCATTGTTTCTTGCAACAATATTTGTAACTTTGATTGTTTCACTGTAGTCAAACATTCGCATACTTGAAACTACCCCTGAAAATTTGGCAGCACTACTTATGGGTCTTCAGTACTTAATCAGTATTTGTTATGTAGATGATACATAAATTTTCAAGGGAGGTTTTTGATGTGAATTAGTGTTTTATTCTTCAATACTACATGGTAACAAAGATGGGTTTCTTCTGAATATTTTGGTTTTGCTATATGTTTTCCTAGATGATTGGAATGCCTTGGTTTCAAAACTTTTTGAAGCACACAATTCTTGCTACAACTACCAATTTTATGGGGCTCTAGGTAAAGCATATTTGGTACTTGTAATTATCATGTTTTAATCCATGTCCTTTGTTCTTCTTTATCTCAAGAAAATTATTATTTGTAAAGAACATTAAAGTTTGTATGGTTCTTTTCAGTAGTATTGTCATTTTTCTTTGTTCTATGTTGTCAAGCATCCATAGAACTATTTAGTTCATTGACCTCTTAATACTCTTTTTTATTGCTTAACATATACATAATAATATATGTGTCCATGCAATAATAAATGGTTCTTGTTTGTCCCACTCATAGCAAATTCTTGGCAAGGACTCCCTTAGCCTGTCCTCAGCTAAGGGACTTATTTTGTATTTTCATTATAGCTGTCATGGATTTATAATTTATTTGGATTAGATTGGGGTCCTTGGTTCCAAATATTGACTTGTATTGAATATTGATAGTTTATAGTTTCTAATGGTTAAGTACTTCACTAATGATTATCTGATTACATGATCTTAAATTGTATGAAAACATTGATAGAAGTTTGACTATTTTATTTGTTGTGATATTTAAAAAATACTAAAGTGGCTTATCAATTTATTTCCCATGCAAGCTCCATTAATTTTAGGCATGGTTGATGGGTTAGGTTCTCAACTTACACAACACAGGAAGTTATATGCTGGACCAATGTCAAAACTCAAGATATTGATGATTTGTCATATGGATAAGACCGAAGAGGTTCTGATTGTAGAAGACAAGAAGGGAAATATTGTTACAGAAACTATGAAAGATAATGATGTCCTTGTACAATATACAAGGTAGGGATACCTTCTAATTTATAAATCATCCCCACATAGATTAATGATTCTCGTGTTCTGAATATTTTGAATAAACCAAGTATATTGTCTTTCTATTTGATTCACTTTCCTGGGTTCAAGGGGTATAAAGTTATAAAAAACACATATTCATCTATTTTCCTACTCATTTTTCTTAGCAACGTTGTCAAGCACATTGGGATCCTTTTATTGTCAAATTCCAAATAGGGAAATAGTTCCATAAAACATGAGGCCCATGTACCCAGCTGACAAGAACTTCCTAATGATGTCTTCATAATGACTAATACATGGCTTAACTCATTTGTCATGATCCAAACAACAATAAAATGATTGTCATAACACATCTTCCGATCACATGTACGTTCACTAAATACAATATATACCTTAAGATAAGATAATATGAGATACATTAGTTTCCAACAGATGGTTTCAAATAGGTCAATGTGATTGTTAAGTACAACAGTGAGGAGTGCAAAGATAACTCCTATAAAAAGATGATAAAATCATATCTATTCTATTCTAATTGAAGCCTTCAGGCTAAGATGAAGGAGCTAGTTTGTGTCAGTTGTATTAACTATTCTTGTGTTAAGTTTATACTAATTTCATTCTTTGTTGGATTCAATATATGCAGGTAATGAGAGAGACATTAATTTACTTATCACACCTTGATCATGAAGACAAAGAACAACATGTATTATTGTATAATCGAACAACATATTTAGCATGCATTTTCTTGTTTTTATCTTGTATGTCTATTTTTGCTCTAGTATTGAAAAATGAACATTTTATTTGAAAAAATATTGTTAAAAGATGGGGAATCACTTCCAGATGTTAATCATGTAGTCAATGTAATGGTATGAAATGTAACCTTATTGTTATAGAAATATTGAAACAGGATTTATGGTAATTTAATGCCTTGATAATTTAACTGATATGGATAACTGGGAGGGAAGCCCCAGTCCTTGAAATGTTTCTCAATATATATTCCCAAAGGAACCAAGTCTATTTAGAATGATCACTAAATCCAAAAGTTCAATCTACTGGATGAACCCTCAACAAACGTATCAATGAAGATGATGGTCATAGCCCTGTCAATCATTATAGACAACTACTTCGACTGACATGTAATGTAATTTAGTGCACAACCTGGGTTCCTCCTGTTACTGTGTTGTCCAACTTTTAGTGCTTTTATGAGATAAGAAAAGATCATTTTATTATGTCCACAAAAGAAAAAAATAGGTCACTGGGACTGGACAATACATCCAGTTGATATCAGAATATGGGACTATCAAGATCACAACTAAATGATAAAATATGAAAATATACAAATGAAAGTGTAATAGGTGAAATAAAATACTTGAGAAAGGGTGAACTAAAAAGGTAAATCCTAGAAAGGGAGGAACCATTTCTCAGAATGAGGGTCAGAAATGGAGGTGGAAGTAAAGAATAAAGGATTTCTTCATGTGAAATCAAATACTTTTCCAAGTATGTCTCCTTTTGAGCTCTATATATTCCTGCTCATTGTAAGAAGATGCTTAGACATAATTAAAATTAAGCAGGGATTGTGAACATAGATTGAATAGAAAGTATTCAAAATTTTATACAAATGCTATGCCTTAACTTGAGTAACCAATTGTTAAAGGGCAAGGTTGTAGTAATGCTCATTAAGGATGGTAGTGGAAGACCAAGAATAGCTAAGTCTCAACCAACCCTAAAAAGCAGGGACTGATAACCCTAATCTAAGTGTTTGGAAACTTAGGATTGAGTGAATCACAGTCTAACCATCACTAATTTTGGATCCATACAGCTTGTTAATGTGTACGAGTTATGCTATGTATGCTCACAATCTAGTTATTGTGCTCTAGATAGCACGATTACACCATAGTAGCAACATTCATATATGAATTTGAATTTGAATACATTCAATATGGAAAAAATAAATAATGAAAAAATTCAGTATGGCTCTAATACAGAAGTATACATCTCATAGATATGAAAAAATGTGTTTTGTTCCAAATTTTAGAAGAATTTCAGCTTCAAGACAGTCACATACAATAGTCACTTCCATTTTCTGTTACCCAATGACTATTTTCTCTGCAATTTTCATCTCTTCAGTGCCATTAGAGGAATTTTGGGGTCTAAAATGGGCCTCCTAAGGAAAATAATAAAATAATAGTTAAAATAATAAAATAATATTGATTTATTTTGGAGGAAGAAAGAAAAAAAAACTTTTTCTGTTTGTATTTTCGACATATCTCCTTGTGTTTTTACTCAAATTTCGACTGGGAGAGCTCGTTGGATGCAGAATTTGATTCCGCATCCAACGAGTACCCACACTGCATACTTTTGATGGACCCCGCTACCCCAAAAACAAGAAATACCTGGAAAAATGTTATGATGACATCATCATCACATTTTTCCAGGTATTTCTTGTTTTTGGGGTAGTGGGGTCAACCAAAGTATGCAGTGTGGGTACTCGCTGAATGCGGAATCAAATTCCCCATCCAACGAGCTCTCCCAATCGAAATTTGAGTAAAAACACAATGAGATATGTCGAAAATACGAACAAAAAAAGTAGTTTTTTTTAATGACAAATATGCCAATTCAACCATTATGGTTGACTTATTTTATTGAAATTCTATTGGTTCTTGAATTCCAACTCACAAAAACTTATTTTGGCACGTTTTCTTATAAGGCCCATTTTAGACCCCAAATTTCCTCTAATGTCTCTCCCTCTCTACCCTTTCCTCTACCTCAATTAGAGCCAACTCCCTTTCATCCTCTTTCCTAGCAATTTTTTCACTGCAAATACAACCATGCAAAAAAAATAAGCACAATGTTCAAGTGCATCTTCAATGACCGAAGAGATAAAACAAGAAACTTATCTACTTCACAAAGGAGCATTTCCTCCTCCTCTCTTCAGCCTGTATAGTACCAAAACCAGCCTCCATGTCACAGTCATCACCATCATCCATATGCTTATATTTATTTGGATTATACCTGAAAGCATTAAGCAATTATTAGGATCAATAAAGGCCAAGAAGAAATTATAATAAAACCATAGTAACAAAACCTCAAGGGCCAGATTTCAATAATGTTAATAGTATTTCACAAGGAAAAAAAGTAAAAGAGACATTACCCAAACATCTGTCTGATGAGGCTACTCACGTTTCCCTCATCTTCTAGATCATCATAGTCATCATCTAAAGGCCTCCTCTTCTTGGGCCGGTCATAACATGACTCATGAGATAGAGGAGCCTTTGTAGGATTTACCTATAAGATGAAATAAAAAAAAGGAGATATTAATTAAAAATTTGATAACAAGATGACATTGAACTGATATCAGAATGCACAAACAAAGAAGCTCAGAACCGAGATAGAATAGATCAAACTTGAGACTTAGGAAGCTGTTTTGGTGGTGGTCTTGGTGCTAGTTTTGGTGCCAGTTTGGGTGGGACTTTTGTTCCCAATTTTCGCACTGGTTTGGACAACTACTTTTCCATCACTGGAGGCTTTCTTTTCTTTAGTTGAAATGTCTGCGATGGAGCCTTAATAGGGACTATCTTCTGCATATTTGTAGGTTTGGAGTTTGATAAATGTTGTTGATCCTTCCCAAGTTTTCTACCATTTAGTATAGGTTCCTTTCTCTTAAAAATATCTAATTTTACACCATTTACAACATTACTCCCTAGACTTACAACCTTTCCACCATTTCTCCCTTGGTTACGCAAGGAACCATTAGCTTGAATAACATAATGCCCCAATCCAGATCCCGATTTACCAGCTTGATTCTTTGGATTAGATGATCCGTTTAGACTAGAACGTGGAGATATTGTATTTGAACTAGCCTTGGTAGACATTTGTCTAGAAGGTTTTACCATGCCTTTAGTTTCCTTGGAAGAAGGTACTAAATTACTGGATGCTGCAGATTTCTTACATCCTCCTTAGATTTTTTCCCAATTGTTTTCTTTTGTTGAACATTACCTATAAAAATAAATGATTTCAATGATTCATAAAAAAATTTTGAGCTAAAAACAATGGGGTTATCTCAATAATTACAAAATTTTCCTTACCTAGTATGGATTTAGTAGCATATTTAGGATCAGACGTGGACCCTTTATCAGGTACAGGAATTTCAGCATTGTCACAAAAGAGGAAGGAATAATCATGTATTGCTTTTAATTGCTATTCTTTTGTCTTGGTCTGTAAAAGAGAACTTGTCAATAGAGACACATAGATTATGAAAAAAGACACTTTTCAAGAAACCATACAATAATTGTAACTCCAGGAATGAGATAAATCTAGAACAAAGTTTAAAGATACTATTTTCATGTATTATCACACAAAGAATGGCTGCTTTGAAAACTATTTTGACCCAATAGCATACAAAATTGTAACTGTTTCCACTGCATTCTAGTTTTCATGCATACATCATCAACAACCTTGTATGGAGTTCAATCTTTGTCTTCAGATTTTGTATCTAATTTAGGTTCAGATACCCTTTAAAACCAACATGCAAAAAAATTAGTGGAAAGCCATTAAAACTAACATGAAATAAAACCTAAAAAGTAACATATAAAAATATATTTATAAATGCAAATAAGCAAAAACAACATTTAAATATATTTCTAAATGTTAATACGCAATAGCAAGAAGCGTTCGGAAAAATACTTTTGGGTCCAAGTTGGAAAATTTTGTTGCAATACAATTAGCATCTTTCCTTACACATGTCTCTACAATAACTCTTCTTGCAACAACTATTTCAGAAGGACCAAAGAAAGAACCACTGCAGATGCACTGTAAAATTAGTTACTGCATGTATTCAAGGAGTGTAGTCACGAGAAATTAAAATATATGAAAATTGACAGATGTCTATCTACAACGAGCATCGCCCTTACATTTTTCTTCACAAAACTGAGTGCCTTACTTTAATCTAAATGCCCTAATACTATCATCGAGTAATAATAGATAAAACCTTTTTCACCTTGTCTATTCTTCTGGTGATGGATCTACAACTACCATTTGTAAGTTAACTGCCAAAGTCCCATTATTCACCAAAGGAACTTGATCCTTATCTAAATCAGAACTCTAAGATTCATCATCTCTCTTCATTCATCGCGATGAAGTATCTATAGTTATCATAGCACAGGAACTACGAAGGTGGTTGGTTTCCATCAGGGAAATTGACAAGGATCACAAATCTTTAGTTCAGATAGGTGAGAGAAATAATAAACATGTTCACATATCTGATGATGGAAGTGCATCGCCAAGAAAATCTTCTTTGGTGAGTCTACTTGATTGGGAATTTGGGATTATTTTGTTATGCTATTTTATTTTCCCAGTGCATTACAAGTTCTACTTAATAACTCAATATGTGGAGTAACTGATTATTGTAGCTAAACATTGGATGGACTAAACGTTTTCATTAGTGCATTTAAGACATGCCTGCTGAAAATAAAGCAGCAATGGATGTAAAAAAGAGCACACTTCATGAATGTTTTGTAGACTGGACTATCTCATTATTTTACAGTATCATTTATTAAACTCTATATAATTGGATTTTATATAGTTCTAATTAATTTCTATCCATATGCTTCTATTTAGTCTGCACGTATAAAAATCCTGACTATTTCTTGTTCATGCCTTATTTCATTGAAATTACATGCTAATTCTAATCAAATAATTCTCTATCCTAAAGTATGTTAGATGCTGATGTGCCATAACTAATATGTTAACTAGTATACATAAGCCATTTCGTTTTCTATGACACTAAGAATAACTATTGTGTTAGCTAGATGCTGATGTCCCACTGGCATGACAACTAGTATACAAAAGCCATTTTGTTTTCTTTGATTCTAAGGATCTAAAACTTTGAAATTTATCCTTGATCATTGGTTTAGTGAAAATATATGTTTGCTGATCTTGACATCTGCAATAGATCAATTAGATCCCTTTTGTCTATGCATGCTCTTTGATGTAGTAGTTACGAATCTTAATGTCCATGTTTCTTGCAAGAAACACTATTTTTTTGAGTTCTATACACTACTGATTATCAGAAGAGAGAGACATGTCATGAAATTGTTGTAGGTTTAGATCACTGAAAATCCTTGTGAAATATATTGATGCACTGACTACTGCCTTTTACTCCGCGTCTTTTCTAAGAAACATGACAAGTATCCAAAAATATGAACTTTCTAAAACTAGGAACTTTCTTAAAAATCAAATCTTAGAAAATGAGAGTACCCTTTTGAAACTCTCACTTTTCCATAACGTGTATCTACAAAAATGATCAGTGTTTGAAAATATGAACTTTCTAAAAATAATAAATACAAGGTTTACCAAAAACAAAAGTCTCAGAAATCTAGAAGTACCCTTGTTAAGCTCTCCCCTTCCAATGCATGTGCCAAATATTGCATGTAACATGCAAGCATGACAAACCTGCTGAAAAAATAATATTAAATTCTATTGTGGTATGGGCATGACTAACCTATAAAATAAATTTCTAAGAGGATCCCATGTGAGAAACGTGTTCTAACTCTAGGAATGAAGCCATGAGAAATTAAAATATATGAAAATTGACAAATTTCTATCTACTGCAAGAATTTCCCTTATATTTTTCTTCACAAAACTGAATTCCTTACTTCAATACAACTGCCCTAATACTATTATCGAGTAATAATAGATAAAACCTTAATTTTTCAGTGAAAATATTTCCCAGTGTGGGCTTCCAGGTGATCCGCTGCCTTGAACACTAGAGTTGTTTCTTCATTTTCCATATCTCCATGTCTCTATTGGACCGTGCCTTCCTCCATATCCACTTCCTTTGTGGAGTTGACTGTCTTGATGGGGAGAAGTATTTGAATTTGAAAATTTTCCTAAGTCTAAAACTGCAACAATTTTCTTAATTTGTTCACCTTGTATTACCACTTTGACTTCCAACACTGAATTTTGAACCAGTTGAAATTGTAATTGTGAAAACAATATATTGTTGAAATGGGATACTACTACTTGAATATATTCAGTCTTGTGCACCATCCTTCTTATTACCATGCAATTTTTTGCTATTTTACATGAAATATGACTTTTATTCCTATGACCATCCATTGTAGAAGAGGTAGTCTCACAACTTTCTGAAGTTAGGAGGGTTTACACCCAGAGTAGTGATGAAATGTAGTCTAAAAATATTGGAAACCCAAGGTCTCAAATGTTCCTAAAAAAATAGAAAAATTGAAAATCAAGTTGGATTACCTTCTCCCATGTCCCAAAACTCCTTAGGTCAACAGGATGGACCACTGCAATGAAGAAGAGCCCAAATTGTTGCCAGTATGTTCTTACATATAGTATTCAAAAGCTAAACTATATATATATATATATATTCTATTTTTTTCTTGTTTACAAACAGCAATGATGTCGGCACTATCATCACTGGAATCAAAAGGAAGTGGGAAAATAGATGTAGCCAAAGCCAAGTAATTTCTTTCTAAATTTGATGATGAGATGATTATTTGTGCTACAGTTGCAGACTTGCTTCAGAAAAATAATGAACAAATGTAAGATTCTTAGTCACATATTTATGCATTGGATCAATTTGCAAGTCAATTCAATTGGATGTTGTTAGATTTATCCTTTTGGATATGTACTATTTGTAGAATATATTCAATGTTTCCAACATGTCTTCTTTTGATGTAGAATGGTCAAGCAATCCAAATTGAAGAAGAAATAAAGAAATGAATGGAAGAGTGAGATGGAACAAAAATGGCTGGAGTGGGAGTTGAAAAGGGAGAAGGCTCAATAGGTTAGTTGGAATTTTATGGAAGAATGCAAGTTTTAAAAGCCATGGTTTGGAGTTTTTACTAACATTTTTTATTACCTTTGTAGGAAAAGGATCAAGCTTGTGATTAGAAGGAAGCCATCATTCAAGTAAGATTCCAAGGCTACATCAATTTCTTTGATTGCTCATTGAAACACATTTGCATGATTTATTAATCCAGTTGTTGATGCAATTGCGAAAGTGAAAGTTGGCAATATCAACTTTATTTGTTAGATTATTACAACTATGAGGACATTTTATCCTATATTGATTTTATCGTGTTTTCTATTTATTCCATTTCATCAAGTTATTTATCAAAAATTTTCGTCTTCTACTTCTGTAGTATATGTGGAATATACTTGTCTTAACATTACAGTTAAACATTAAAATCATAAGCAGTAAACCTCTTTTTCCAATTTAAGATTTATATCATTTGAATAGGGAAAAAATTATACTCTATGTTCCATAATGCACTACTACATTTCGACCTAAAATCTGACGGTCGTATTGTCGGATTTTCTACACTTCCCTGTCGCATGTACGACACTATGATTTTTTTTAAGCGTCGATGGCTTTGCATCGGTTATCTGACATCTTTCGAAGTCATCGATTAAGCGACAGCTCAGTTCACCATCGGTTAACCGACACTTAACCCACACCTACAGCCGTCGCTGAAAAGCCACCGATGCTTAACCCACACCTTCAGGCGTTGCTTAACCGACACTATTGTATTTTTTTTTAAATGTGTCACTTAACCGACACCTACAGGCGTTGCTTAAGCAACGGTATGATATTTAAAAATATATATATATATATATATATATATTGTGTTGTTTTTTTTGGTAAGAAGAACTTATGTGGTGGACATAGTATAAATACATTTTTCAAAGAGAGATATTTATTTCCCACAATCGCAAAAGATGCAATACCATCTTACTCAGAAACACTTCCCCAACACTGTAAAACCAATCTTAGATCTTTTAATTAACATTTCACAATACAAAAGAACAGAGTCAACGAGCATATGTCCTTTTTTAATTAATATCTTAGTTATTTCCCTTATAAAATCCTACTTTAAAACTCAGCAAAATTACTACAGAGGCTGCCTGGGATTGTTCATAACTTGATTACATTATATGTAATCATCCATATTATCATATTCAGTGTATATCATTGAAGTCGGTTATAACAAGAATCAAATTCCATTTCATTACTCTTAATGATATGAGGCTTAGGTAGACACTCATGAACCCGGATTGTTTAAGAGATGAAAACTCTTCAGTTACAAAAAGGGGTTACATTGTCATTATTGAGTTTAGTAAAGAATTTAATATTTACTGCACAAAGCAATACCAAGCATTTTACAAATAAACCATGATGCTGAAAATCCCTTGGAAAAATGAGAGATAACCAAGTAAATAGCCATGGAGAATGGAAAAGAGACATCTGCACATCATTACCTCAAATAATTCACACAATTCAGAGTCCTCAACATTACTATTAATATTTCACGCAAATAATGTTCTGGAAGGATGTTCACTATAAGGATGCTCTCCCGGAACAGTACCAAGGCCATTTGAAATTCCATAGGTAACATTTCCATTTCCTGCTAAGTTATCTAAGATTGACCTATGTATTTTCCCATTCATACCTTCCTGAGAATCAAAATCTAACTCCATGCCCCCTCCACTGCTAAATATATCACATTCTTCCAAATATTCAACCTGGGTGGGCAATCCACTCAAATCGAAATCGTCCATAATTCCAGCCAAAAGCTCGTCTTCATCATCAGGAAGATTTCATATGGTATGGGACTTCATGTCCTGAAGAGGCTCCAAAGCCAATGCTCCTTGATGTAATTGATTTAGAAGAGAAGATGTTGTATCAGTATATTGTCCATCATTCTCCTCATCTGTAACATTCAATGTAAACATCCAAGAATAATAAGCATAAAGAAAATTTTCAATTGAATACATCCTCTCATTCCATAAAATGATCATAAAATTTGTACAATTGTAGGGAACATTAGACCTTACATTTCTCTTGGAACATTACAAGCAATGAACTTGCAAATAGACTTGTGTCACTTGAGGCATGGAATCCATCATTTTTAGTTTCATGACCCTTTATGGACCCCTCCTTTGATGGAGGAATTGCCACTGTTAAGTTCTGTACTGGATGACTTGAACTCAAAATCATTCTTGATCAGGATTTTGTCAAGTTGATAATACAATAAATGATTTGTACGAGAGACATAAGATTGGTTAAAGACAAGTTACCATAAAAATCCCTTGACTGGTCTGTAGAGTGATCCATTGCATTTCCTTAATTGTAGCACCTGTAAGAAAACTGAGACAAATGTCAAATCCATCATATAGTGATGGTAAGTGGAAATGAGAATAATAGCAAGAACGCAGAACATAGTGACAAATGGTAAGTGCAGATGAAAATAATAGCAAAGATGCAGGTAATAGTGACAAATTCGAGCATTAAAAATTTTGATGACTGAAAGATAAAAAAGGTGCATAGGCCTAAACCAATGAATCATAATGAAGTATAAACAGACAACCATCTCAAAATAGAACGTATCAACAAAATAATGTTGTCTAGAGTTCCTGCATACAACATATACAAAAATTTCATGAAACAAAAATGTGTAAACAATAATGAGGTTAAACATTCAAGCAGACAGGTTGACCCTTTTCCTTTCATATAACCAGTAATGTCTTAGTTTGAAAAAGCACAGAAGCTAGTTTCCTATCATAAGGTTGTCAAAAGAGAGGGAGAGTAAACACTAAATCAAAAGACTTTTAAGAGGGAATGTAAGTTTAAATGTCGAATGTGGAAGTTGAGAACACTAAATCAAAAGACTTTTGACCATGAAAACTGATGAAATCATGTTTTGAGTGATTAGAATGCAATCAAAACAAAAACAATTAGGAACCACCAAACATTTACCAAAAGTTGTCCATTAACATCCCTAGTGAGACAGAACTAGAACAAAGCATAATTTTATCTATAACAGATTACCAAGAGACTGTTTGCACCATAATGGTTGATGTGGAACACGTTGCTAATGATCTCCTCGCCATTAAATGAGGGTGATGGTCATAGAATAGTGGGTGAAGAGAAGAAGAGGACTCCACTGCTGCAGCCAATAGTGCTCCTAAAAGAATGTCTAACCCTCTCTCTGCTCATTGTTGAATATATAGGCCTTCAAGCCCTGATGCATCCCTCCTTAATTGGTTGCTCATGCATGTAATGCAAGTGCACCCCTCCTTTACTGTTTGATCATGTATGCAATGAGAGTGCACCCCTCAAGTGCTAGAGTGTGCATGCATGACTTGTGCGCCCTTTAACTGAGAATTAGGTGTAGTGTTCCCAACCTCTAGCGATAGGACATGCATGCAGAGTGCGCCTTTACTTCACCAAGGGTAATTGAAGTGTGCTTTATGGTAAAGTTTGCAATAGCGTGTTGAGTCCTTCAGTGATGCGCCCTTAACTGCTATTTTATAATTGTTCACATAAGCACTAGTTCACATGAGGGTTTCAATAAACTAGGGCACACTTACCTCTATCTAAGGTTGAATTCAAACTGTTGTTTACAAATTGCATTCTCTACCAGTTAAGACTAGTCTTTAAACCATGGTTCTGCTCTGCATGCGGTCCTCATCAATTACAATTTTTCTGCATTGTCAAGTGCGCCCCTCTTCACACATCAAATGCTTGTTAATTCAGGTGCGCTCCCTACTTGGACTTCTATTTACGGTCTAGGACCATTTTTTTAGTTCACTTTCAGTTATGCATGAAAGAAACATTTAGACCAGGGGTGCATTTAACTGCTTGTTTTAAGGGTGGCACACTTATGGATCAATCATAAACCAGACTATACTCTCCATTCATAATAACCTGCAGTGTACCGACTGTTCACTTTTGGTAAATGCGCCCTGGCCATATAGTAAATGTGACAACTTAAGGTATAGTGTGTTTTCTTGATTTCAAATTAATCACTCTTAACCTGGCAAGTGTGCCTTGTTGTCCCAATTCACCATCACTAGGCCGAGGGCTGTCCAGTTAGAGTTTAGAAATGGGAATCAAGTGGAGCAACACGACTTAAGAGGGTGCATGACTGCTAATTGATGGCATTTTTTCTCAAAACCCTCTGCTGTATCATTCTGTTTATTGGAAGAGAACTTTTCTTCCTATTTATTGGAGATTTTTTCTCACAACTTGTTGTTTGGTATCCTTAATCTCTGTTCTGATTCTCTCTTTTTCTTTCGACACCCTTAGGATATCTATTATTCAAGCAAACTAAATGCTAGGTGAGCTACAACTGGAAGTTTGTTGATATGATTGCCTTTTCCTGAAGGTCAATCTGTTGTTCATAGGTTTGTATTTGTTGTTCAAAGGCTTGTTTTAATGGGCCAAATCAATGTGGTTATATAGCTGCAACCTATAAGTCTCTCTTGAGGCTTACCATTAGGTGATGATATGTTTTAAAAGGGAAGCCAATGCCACATGGAGCTGTTCAAGCCACTTTTTCTTTGTCCTTGTCACTCATTTACGAGGTATTATAGGCCTAGGAAAATCCCAGGTGATGAGGTTTGTGCACAAAAGACCCTTCAAAATCTGTTCCAGGACATGTTTCGCAAATTTTGTTGATGAACAGCATACCCAAATTCCATATAGTACTGTGTCAGGTTCAGTATCCACTTTTCTCCTTGAAATACTAAGTTCTAACATTCTCATAAATATCAAATATAGAGG
Organism: Pseudotsuga menziesii; assembly: GCA_001517045.1. Taxonomy (NCBI): domain Eukaryota; kingdom Viridiplantae; phylum Streptophyta; class Pinopsida; order Pinales; family Pinaceae; genus Pseudotsuga; species Pseudotsuga menziesii. Next base: position 118,910 of record LPNX010559722.1, read on the forward strand.
AAAGTAGTGTAGTCGGCATTAGAAGTAAACAGTTGAGGTACTCTATGAGAAAAGACTAATGGAACAAAATCATACATGTGAAATATTACAGGATCTGCAATGAAGAGTTTTAAAATCTCAAGAAAGTACAGATAAAAGCTTGCCTCAATGTCTTCACAGCTCACATCTAATGGAATCACACATTCAACTACATCAACACCTAATTCTAGCAGTGCCTATAATTCGTAGGCACGTTGTTGCAAGTCTGTTGAGTGTGATGTCGATAATTCATCAATTAAGGAATGGAATTGCAATATAAGTCCAACATGAAACATGAACATCACAATAATATGATAGAAAGAATGGAAAATGCATATTTCAAACAAGAATTTCTGAGAGGCTAACTTGAAGATAAGTTTGTTAATGTCAAACAAATGACCAAAAGTAGGTAAACTAGACTACTCAGTACATACATTGTGATCCAAGTTGCCAGGAAACTTAGGTACAGGGACAGAAGTAACATAAAATTCGATAAATCATTGTACTAGGCAGCTGTAACAAACAACCAAACTTAGACCTGAAGGTACACTAGAAATCTTATTTCAAACACCTATTTGTACTATTGTTATAGGCAATAAAAGATTGCAAATTTCCAAATATAGTCTTGGGTTGATGTGAGTGTATTTCTAGTATTAAATACATATGTATATTTTTATGTGCACAGAATGTTGCAAATGAATAACATTATTACATGCTTGAGATGAAAATCCAGCCTTGGTTTCTGTTGAATAAATAATGTGAACACATATATATCAACTCTTCACAAATATTGTATGGTTCAGCCCACCTTTGTATTAGATAAAGTTTGAGTGCTCAATATGGTCTTTGATGAACAATTTTTCTTCTTTAAGAAATAAAATCCTATGAACCCCGACTGCCAAACAGATTTATTAAAACATATTTACAGGGAAATTATCTACCGTGTGCCATACTTATATGCATTGGATATTATCTCCCAATATTGATTTTAAGTTCCCAGTTCTCCATGATAAATTGTTTTCTCATCCTTTGCTAGTGTATGTGCACAAGTTTCATCACTTGTCCATTCCTTGTAAATAGAAAATAAATATTCATGTTGATTATGTGCCATTTAATTCATATGTTTAACTTCTTTGGTTCTGGTTTCATACCATAATATGAATCCCAATTAGACTCTAATCTAAAAGACAATAGGTTTGTTTCAACTTCCTACCATCCATTTTCTACTTCTCACCCAGCACATCCATGGTTCTTGGAACATATTATCACTGAGGCCCAAGAGCACCCAAGTACACAGCATGGTAAAAGTTCATGCTTTAGGAAACCTGTTGCTAGGGTGCCAGAATGTTGTAAATATGGGTTCATGTATTGTACAATTTGGCCATTATTATGGTGGTAAAGAATATTTCTCTTTCAGCTTGCCAATATATAATACATGCTTTTGTCATCTCAAAATATTGCTTCTGCTATCTTTTTTGTCTTCTAATACAGCCCCGGTTGGCCAATCATCCTACATTTCAGTTGCATGCTAAAATAAAAATATGTTTCCCAATTCAACAGTTTTCTTAACATGAAAATGTTAGATGTCTGAATTTGGAATTTTGCCACCTGATTCAAGACCCAGACACATACAACTGAAGATCCAAAATTCAAGGTTGTTGAAGCTCATATGGAGGACCAAGCTCTTGTTTAGTGGCAATCACACACTCAAGATGCTAGTTGCCTCCAATAGACCAACAATCACATCTCAAGCCTGCAATCCAAAAGAATTTTTACCCTCTTTTCCACAGACAAGAAATGTTGACATGACTGTTACAGTGTCAGCAGATTATTGGACAGACTTCACTTGAGCATGATTTCCAATTTGGGCAGAAGGTAGAGTCCAAATTCCAAGAGAGCACCTTCTAAACAGACTTAGTCCTCTCAAAAATAGTCACAGAAGGTCTTTGTTCCAAAGTTAAATTCTTCTTCGTCTTCTTTTTCAAAACCTTCAAACAAAAATAAAGGCAACAATGGACAGAACAAAGTTTCAACATCTTATTAACGTAATGTGCATTAGAAGTATTGTGTATATCACAAAGAGGTATGGTCACTCCAGTGATGGGTGCTACAAGTTCCAAGAAAAGAAGACCAAAGTTCCATTCTCTGAAGAGCAACAAGAATTAGGTGAAGCTGATGCTACCAATCCTAAATATTAAAATCCAAATCTGATTCTTATCACCAAGGATTAGTCCACAAACAATCCAGAAGCTCACTTTATGCACAACTGCCAAATCAAGAACAAGATAGCTAAGATGATCATTAATAATGTAGGTCAGAAATTCTGATTCTCAGTGGCCAGTTGATGAGCCTTGGATACATGTATATTTATGGAAAACTTATGTATTTTTACTCATAAAAAAATTATGTTATAAGAAAAAGGAAGCATTTCATTATGGCACTGAAGAAATTGGAAGACTTGGAGGAGATAGAAAACAAGAAATTGGAAAAGGGCAAGAGGATGCTAGGAAGCAATTTGATTATCAAGGAAACAAAAAAACTGATACAAGGACTTAGACATACTAAAAATAAGATGGGATCATCAGCACCTAGGACAAAGGGGGATTCAAGAGAATGTTATCATTAGTATCAAAGTCACCATTTGCAATTTTGCACTAGTAGTAAAAGTTGTTCTAGACATCAATATTCCTCCAAATAAAGTCCAAAAGATGCAAATATTGCAGTAGCAAATGTTCCTAATCAAACTTGAGTAGGATAGTCAAAAATAGAGAGATGGTAGCCTAGGTTTCAATTGATGTCATATTTAGCCTCTTACTATAGTTTGTCATTTAGTTCTTTTGTTATTGGCATTAACAACAAAGCACGTGGTAAAAAATGTCATGAAGTGTTCTCTAAGGGGTCACAGCTAGTTGGCAAATAGTTGCCCACAACCATTGTGTACAAGTCACCTCAATGAGTATAAAAGGCCCTCGTTTTTAAAATGAAGGTGTCATCAAGGACATTGGGTGGCAAACCTCTATTCCGTTGACCACCTTGTCTAAATGTGTAAACCATTGTTATTATTGATAAAGTTGTACCATTCTTGACAGTGCCTTAAATCTTACTTCATGTGCTCCTCCATTTATTTCACATGTATAGACTACGATGTTTACTCTTTTTCAATGTCATTACTCTAAATTTATAGCCACAAGGAAAATTTTATGCTTAATAAAGATTGAGAAATTTTGAAAAGCTAGTCTAATGGTAACCCTAAGCCAAGTTACACTAACTATAAAATGTGTTGGCATTACAGTCATATTCATATCCATGGGCTTATCCAGCAAAACATAAATCCACTATGTTGAATATTCTATATGGATATCTGGATGATTATACAGCAAAAGGTTCTCCTCCTAATTGTTGCATATAGATGGAAAATTTCTCAACACTGACTAATGAAACTCATTCGCTATGTTGAAGATTCTATATGGATATCTGGATTATTATACAACAAAAGGTTCTCCTCCTAATTGTTGCATATAGACAGACAAATTCTCAACACTGACTAATGAAACTCATTCGCATGTTATGGCCTCATGCTGTGTGACCTGTACAGCTTCAAGATGTAATTTTTAGATAGCAACTAGGAAAAGACGAAACTTACGAGCATAAGATGAAATTTTTAGATAGCAATATTGCGACCAAAGATGAAACTTACTAGCATAAGATGAAACTGCATGGCATCTTTTATGAACAGCCATATTCGAATGAACACTTAACTTTTACTATTTGAGTTTCTGGAAAGTAAAGTTCTTTCCATCCACTAAGCTTTTTATCTACTTCCAATCCAACATATCTAGAAGCCATAAAACCTCGCTATCGGAGTTCGCAGCATCGCAAAAGTCCAGTTCAATGCCAAAGATGTCCATGTTGTCGTCTTGAGCATCCACCAGAAGTAGTGCAAACCAGGCTCTGATCTCTGATACAAACGGATATGAGGGAGAAAATTGCAAATAATCATAATCAAGGGCCCTGTATGCCGGTCCATCAACATAATCAAATCCAGATTTATCAATAATGCAAGCAACTTTATCACTGTCTCTTCACCCTACGAGAAGAGAAACATGAATTCTCTCACTGAACACAACCCGGAACCTGTGACTCACGAGAATTGTCATCTTCGAAGTTAGGCTTCTCAAATGATCCCTCATCATATCGCAAATTCCGAGGGGAGGGTTTATAATCCCTGACTGAAGGAGCATACCGGGGACTACATCTGAATAAACCGACTTATCATCTAGCCATATATCAACATAGAATTCTATATCATCAAAGGACAATCTGGGAACCGGGTGGGGGCTACGCCGCTGCTTGCAGAGACTCATGTAAAGTTTATGGTAACCCTGAGAAGCCCCAATTGGAGGATATCCCTTGGTTTTTCAAATAGATGGCCATTTCTTTGCACACAAATTCTTCCAAAAATAATCATCTTTGGCTAGATCTCTCCACCGCGTGCATACACACATACAGAATGCTAGGTCTTTTCCATTCATCGGGGGAAAAACGACCTTTAGCACCTCTTCAGAGCACCAACCTTCTGCCATTTTTAGAAATGTCACTAATTTCCCCAAATCAATAAATACCCAAAATTGGACCTTACCCATATTTCTGCGCTTTGCAGAATACCTAAACCCTAACGAGATTTGTGGATTTTACAAAATACACGAACCCTGGACCTTTGCCAAACTTAGGGATTTTTCAGAAAACCCATTTTGTTGTAGCCAATCTTCATGACGGTCATTTTGTTTCCAGAATGAAATTTGTTACTCTTTATATCAAAGAAAAGCAGCCCCAAACCCCAAAAGTCAAATTTGTCACCTGCAAATGCAAGATTGGAATAATTCTAAAAGCTTTAGGTCTACTTTGAATATTCGGTATAAAGAAACCATAATTAACAGGGTTTTTTATCATATCATGTGATTGGTCAAAGCTAGTTTAAGGGCAAATATGTAAATAGCAGAGGCTAATACAAGATATATTCAGTAATCAATTTCTAAAATAGAATGTGTAAAATGGGCATTAATGTAAATCATACGATGACAGAAGTACTAACCATTGATTTTAGAAAGAGAGCATGCGATTTGATCTCAGAAAGCGGGCATGCGATTTGATCTCTGGTCCTCCATCCCAATCCATCAGCTATGATTGATCCAGTCTTCCATTCAGAAAAGAGAAAAAGAGAAATAGAAGAATCCAATGTTAAAAGTAAAACGAAAAGAGAGGTTGCAACAAAATAAATGTGGTTATTTCTTCAAGACTAATTGGTTTAGATGTTAAACCATCTCAAGAACAATGAGGACCAAATGAACATTATGGACCATACACATGAATGATTAGGACCAAATGAACATTCTGGCCATTATATTGAGAAAGATGGAATCACATCATTGATCAAATTGGAAATAGATAGTTTGATAGCCTTTATAATTACGTGTTCCAAAGGATTGAATTTTGATATACAAACTATGGAATACATTTTTTTTTCATTTTTTTAGAATAGACATTTAAAATCCACCTATATGGGATCCCTAGGAAACAAGATTTATTTTTCATTAGATTCAAGACATTCAATGGGAGAGTTTGTTTTGGTAATGTCTTTTCTTGTTCAATGGACTCATCTTTTTCCTATTATTGTTAAGGCAAGTTGTATTCTCTTTTAAGGAATATCGTTGATGGTCACTTCAACTCATAGATATTTTGTTAATTCATGGTAGTGTATTGACATTATGTATCAATACAAGGCTTATATATCCATGTCTATAGAAATATGTGACAATAAAACCTAAGCGTCGGATATGAGAGCTCAAATTTACATAGAGCTGAACAGACAGCTCAAATTTACATAGTAGAATCCCTTCTTCTCAATTAAACTTATAAATAGAAGAGAGAGGATGTTGCGGAGGAAATAATCCCTAGTTCACTAGATGGTTGAGCCATAGGTCTATTGAGTGCTCAAAATTTACTAAAGAGAAGTTTTTGTCTATGTTGAAGAAAGTGGGAAAAAGGTTATTCGAAGACTCTACAAAGGATGGTAAATGGACCTTGTGACTACTCTATTGGTAGTTAAGGATGTAACAAAACTCCCATATGATACTCATACCCCACCCAATGATTCAACTCTCAATTCAACATCAAGTATGCAAATGAAAGCATCATTCTTGCTTGTAAGTGGGCTTACAAAGTTGATAAGGAAGAAAATGTTTTAAAAGGATATATATTCGTGAATTTTATATCATGTTATTCTTATTTTCCTATATTTTGGGGATCCATAAACACTGAAATTCCTTCCTTTGCAAATGACTATTTCATTCATTGTTTGTCACTCTTGATCAAAAGAAACTTTCAAAAGGAGGTGTAAGGTTTGATGCAACACTCAACATTATGTAGGAAATGAATAGCACCGTCACTTAAGCGATGCTTTTATTAACTATCCGTCTCTTAAGCGACGCTTCTACTAACTATCCGTTGCTTAAGCGACGCTCGTGGCCAAATTTACAAAAAAAAATGTATCCTTGTGATTTTTGGTAACTTAAAAAATAGAAATCCACGCGTTGTCGTATTTTGGATTGAAATGTAGTAGTGATGGCACCATATACAATTTTTAACATCTTTAGTTGCCTTGAACCAGGAGAAGGAAAAGAAATAGAAGCAAGAGGAGGCAGAAAAAGAATTCAAGTGGTGTGAAAAGGAAGAAGCTAAGATGAAAAAGAAACTCACAATACAAAAATAGGCCACACTGATGGACCGATTTCTTAAAAATGATGCACCTAACACTGAAACAATTCCCACTGTATTGAATGAAACAATTTATAATTCTTTGTAGGAAAATGCACAGATTTGCAGTGGTGTTATGTTGTCAATTGATAAAATATTATTAAAAGCAATAGAGATAGAGATAGGGGATCTTCTAAGGTTGATTTTCTAGCTTTTATAAATGTCTAAATGTGGCATGAATATGTCGTGTTCTTTCTAGATTCTAAGTACTTTGAGTTGAATTGATTTGATTGTGTGATGTACTTAGGTCACACCTAGTATCTTGGCACCATCTTAATTGGCACACTTCTGCACAAAGACATCTAAGTTGGGGTATTTTGCATAAAACCAAAGTTACATTATTCAATGAACTTCGGTTGTAGGGGGCATCTTCTAAAGCTGTAGCATTGCCAAAAATGCAATCCTCTACAAACAAAAAATGAACATATAGTGAGGTTGAAGATCATGAGTTCATGTCAAAGAGCCTTGTAAATGATTGGGAAGAATTTTTGAGTGACAGTTTGCCTTGCAATAATGGAAATACCACTGTACAAAGAGAAAATAGGCTTCACAATAAGAGAAGAAAGATTTTGCAGTTTGATCACAGCCATAGACCTGCTTATTGTGGAACCTTATCAAATAAAAGGCAAATATACTTTGCATAATTTTAAGTTTATTAATTATCAAAGAAACAAGTTGTGTTTTAATTTTGATATCCCATGATGAGGAACATCTAAAACACCTTCAAGCTCATGGATTCTTAATATTGCAGTAGACAATAGGGAAAGTTTTGTTTCTAACTCTTTGTTTTTTATGCAATGATGGCATTGGGCCTTGAAATCCTTCTAGGAAGGACTCTTCTTTGGACTATGAGAATGATAGTGCTAAAGAATGGGAAGAGCTACTCATCAATAAATCTCTTTGTTAAGATTATTTGTAGTATTTTTATTAACTTTCTTACTTTGTTAAAAATTTCAGGAAGATCTCGGGGAAAGCCTTTCTGACTGTGACAAGGATGATGAGGAAGAAAAGAATGAGGTTGTCACAGATAAGTTTAAATCTGAGGAAGATGATAATAGTGATGTGTTTTTTGTACGTGATGGATATATTTTTGAAGATGAGGTAAATTCTATAGAAAAAAATTGTTTGATGGGGTTCTTTATTCTTGAGTACATAAAAATCCTTTGGTGTTATTTAATTGTTTCCTATTGCAATTTTTTAATTGGGGTAATTGAAGGTTCATCACCTTGTTTTTATTGTTTCTTGTTGCAATGTCCTAGTTTTATTGGGGGTAATTGAGGGTTCATTCCCTTGTATTGTTGATGGAAATTACGTCAAAAGAAGGGTTATTATAGAAGTATATAAGTTGAAAGAAATTATTTAACTACTTAGGGGATGTATATAGGTGAAGACATTTATTGGCCCTAATGATTATTAGTAATCTGTCGAACTATGCATCTAATGTATTTATAGGAAGGGATCCTGACGGAGCAGTTGTTGCAAGTCCTATTAGAAGAGACCATGGGAAAGCTACAGGAAGTTCTGTACTGAAAGAGGTCAAGGATATGAAACACTCTGCAGATCGATTGAAGGTCTGCTTGACGTTAATTATCCTTATTGCTCCACCTATACATAGCCTAAAATTATACTCGTGATTTGATCCAATCCAATGTTTAAAATGCTAACTGCCTTAGAAGTCTAACATAACTGCAATAGATGTTGTAGACTATGGGAGGTAGCGACCTTGAAATCAATACTAGTTGTTACTTTCAAGCGGATTTAAAATTTCTTCGTGGTGCTTCATTATTGGAGCCTTGCATTTCTAACAATTCAAAGCATGGAGAAACAACTCAGGCTATGAAGTTGTATACAGATACTGCTAGGCTTTGTGAGGAAGTCTCATAAGCTCTTAGAGTTTGGGTTGAAAGTTTTATCCATTTTTTCATTAGTCAATTTGGATGTGAGCACACTATATTAGCTTTACTTTTGGAAATTTCTCATGCAATTTTGAAATATAGTCATGCTAATTCAAATATTGATAGGCTATATTCTCTATTTATCAGAAATTTGTATGAATATCATCATTGTCAAGCATTAACAACTTCTTAAAGGGTGTTAGATCAATGGTATAGTTCCTACCTAATTATAGGCACGAGGTTGGTGGTTCGATTCCTCCGTGCCCTATCATAAATTTGTGACTACAAAAATGACTAAATCCCCATATATACAACTATTAGTAGCTAATTTCCTGTATCTTAGTCGTATTTAGCTTAGTAATTAATATGTTATCATCTAGTAGTTTATTTAGTCGTATATTTGGTCATTAATTGTTGCAATCAATGACTAAATCAATGACTAAATTCGTGACTAAATCAATGACTAACTCATTGACTATCAATGACTAAATCATTGACTATCACTGACTAAATCATTGACTATTAATGAATAAATCATTGTCTATGAATGACTAAATCATTGACTAATAAGTCATGCTATTAATGACTAAGCGAAATATGAATAGCTATAAGATAGTGGAAATTAGCTACTATTAGTCGCCGACTCAAAAATAGTCATTTATAGCCTGATTTTAGTCATTTTTTTAGTCATTAATTTCTCATTTTGTATTAGTGATGGGCAAGTTAAAACATGGCATTGGAGTGGAGGGAGAGGGAATATGAAACTATGGACAAAGATGCACTCCAAAGTGTCCCCACAATGCAAGAATTGTAGGAAAGTGACTTGCTCAAGTTCTTTTGTACCTCACGTATGCGGGCCAATGTCCATTTGTTGGAGTTTTTTATTAACTGCTGGGATCATGATCTAGGTGTTTTTGAACTACAAGGTGAGGTTCTGGAAATTGCATTGGAAGACATATATTTCATTGTGGGTTTGTCACGATGGGGAGCACCTACTAACCTCGAGGGTATCGGTAGAGGTGGTGACCTTCTAAATCTCTAGGACTATATCAACACTTACTACATGCCCAACACTAAAAAATGGGGAAATTGCATCCCTATTTTACATATTCATAGATTTCCATTGCAGGTATTCGTAAGCACAATAGTGAGGGTTGCAGGGCCGTCATCACTCCATCTTGCTACTCATAACCAGATGAGAATTGCTCCAGAGTTCCTACAGGGAGTTGTATTTGACTGGTGCTCTAGAGTAATCCTGATAATAAAGAAACAACTCTCTGACTCCAAGAGAGGCCGATGGAAGAACTTTCAATATTCTATTATATTGGTGACATTTTTCTTTGAGAGAGTTCCCACCCTTAGCCCTGTAGTACCTCTACCAGATTTCTCTCCACATCAGCCTAGACTGAGTAGGTGGCAAGAAATTTTGCTTCACCAGCGCAGTAGTGGCTTGATTCAAAGTGTCTAGGATGATCACTTCTACCTATGCTGGGAATAATAGCTACCAACACTGGAACAGTTTCCATACGATGGGATGGATTCTCAGGGTGACAATGACCTTGTCCTCCCTTGTGGAGGAGCATGGGGAGCATTAGGTATTTTGGTTTTTCAATTTTTTCAATTTTTATGAATTTTTAATAATAAATATATATACATATGTATAAGAGTTTTTTAATCCTTTTAATGTTTAAAATGCAGATATTGGACTATTCCTCCCTGATGGGAATTCTCGTATGTATGTACAAACATTCAGAGGAGAGGATCTAGGTTTGATCAGGGTACTTGAGGGGAAGATGGCCAGGCTGACCCAAAGAGTCCCAACTCTACGCATTGAACATATCCTTTCCATTATGCGAGAACTAGTTGTTGGTATTCCACCCACATGGATATGCCTTATGAGAAAGGTAGCTAGAGTGGTACTTGTCTACACAGATGTCACTGAGGCTACTATAGCTGAACAAGCTGAAGAGGCCCAAGAACAATATGACCATGATGGCGAGGGTGACCAGGGTGGTCAAGATGACCAAGGTGGTCAAGAGTAGACCTAGGGGAATTTTATTGATTACGATCCAATTTTGTATATTTTTTATATTTATAAAGTTATGACCGTATCTAAGGATCAATAACTCATCCTATCAATATGGACAGATATTCACACACACACACACACACACACACACACACACACACACACACACACACACACACACACACACACACACACACACATNTGTATCTATTGTGTATTTTTATGAAATATGTGTTAAGTGCCAATCGAGGATATACTTCACATATGCATCAGTTATTGAATTTTGATTTCTTGGAATATGATTAAATGTAATAAAATCAAAATTTCTTTCCAATAACCTAACTTGCATAAACTGACATAATAAAAGAAGGTTTCGCACCTAATAAGCTTGATTGAGTTGGGAAACCACCAATTGAGAGTCAAGTCTGACGTCCAGCTGGGTGATACCACATGACAAGGAATCCCATAAAAGCTCAATGATGGCCCTGTATTTGGCCACATTATTGGTAGCAGGACCTAGGAAAGTGCCTTTGAAGGAAACTAGTTGTCCCAAGGGTGAGTAAATAACCCATGTGGTTGAACCCAGGTTGCAAGTGCGATGACTAGTACCATCTGCCAAACCTACAAACCACTCAAAATACATTGGTAAAAACCAATAGATGATATAAGAACAAATACCGATGAACTATTTTACATAAAGTTACATACAATAAAAATACAATAAAAAGTGCTAAGCCTAAGCATTGTACTTCTTCAGGTAGAGCCCATTTCTAGGCTCAAGCACCTTATCCCCTTTGAAATCAATTAATTCATATGCCCCTTTCTTCAAAAAATTTGACATGACATAGGGTACTAACCACATAGACCTAAATTTCCCTACCCCTAGGGGTTCTTTGTCCTGGTCCTAGAGAAAGACAAGATCCCATTCAGAAAAAATCCTAGGTTTGACCGATTTATCATATTGATTTTTCACCCTATTTTTATGATCCTCGTTTGCAGTCAATGCATCTCTATGCTGCTCATCTGGATGTTCTAAGTGTAACAGATGTTCTTCTAGCTCAGTTGTATCAGGTAACACATGAATGGAAATTTTTAAAGATGAGATTTCACATTCGACCAGGGTTATTGCTTCCACTCCGTGAATGAGTTGGAAAGGAGAGAACCCCATGGAAGTTTTCAATTTAGTTTGATAAGCCCAAAGTGCATGATACAACATGATGTGCCAATTTTACCAGGTTGCGTTGATAGTACGCTTGAGAATAGTCTTCAAGGTCTTATTTACTACCTCGACTCTACCATTCTATTGTGGGTAGAAAGAAGACAAATGTTCTTGTTTAAACACTAGCATAGTGGTTAATTCGGTCATCATGCTCTTTTGGAAGTGGCTTCCATGGTTAGTGACAATATCGTTAGGAATACCCAAACATGCGGTAATTTGGTTGAAAATGAAAAAAGTTGCAGTTTCCCCATTAGCCTTATAGGTGGGCATTACCTCTTCCCACTTCGTAAAGTAATCCACATTGACAATGATGTATTTATGCCCCCCTACCGAAACTAGGTTGCATGTCACGTAATCTATCCCCCACTTGGTGAAAGGGCCCACTGAAATGATGGGAAATAATGGAGCAGGATGCGACCGCATATTTTCGATGTAAAGATAACAAGGATGACATCGCTTCATGACTTCAACACAATCTTTAAAGACTGTGGGATAGAAATAACAAGCACGTAAGATCTTCTAGGTCATTTCTAACCCTAATAAATGACCCCCACACTCTCTGCTATGGGCATCATTTAGGAAAATCTCAGCCTCTTCGTGGGTGAGGCATTGACGCAAAATAGATTCTACCCCTCTACGATATAAACTATCTCCAATAATGAGGTATTTTTTCACATGTAAGCATAATTTATGTCATTCTTCCAGTGAAAAGGTTGCAGGACACATCAGAGTTTGGAGATAGACAATTATATCTCCATACCAAGGATCAGAGGTGGAAATCAAGAAAATGTGCTCATCTGGGAATGAGTCTTCTTCAATGGCTACATCCTCTTCAGCTGAAAATTCTGCAATAAGCTCTTTAAAAACTAAGTATTTTTTTGGATTTCGTGGATTGAAAATCCAAGTCAAATTCCTTGAGAATGACTATCTATTTGTTGAATTTTCCTCCAAATATACGTCAATACAATACATATTGGAAAGGATTAACATCTTCCACTACTGTCATAGTCCTCAGTAATATGTAGTAACGTAACCTCTGAACAACATACATAGCTGCTAACACCAACTTTTCGATGTGGGAGTACCTAAGTTCAGGACCAGCTAAAGCACAACTAATATAGTAGACAATATGCTCTTGGAGCTCATCATCCTCCTAGACTAGAACTACCCCTATCTTCAACTCAGATGCAACTATATAAATTATAAAATCAGGAGAGTAATCAAGAAGATGCAATAAAGGTGTCGACAACAAAGCTTTCTTTAATGCCTCGAATGTAAGTTGTGCAGTTTCATCCCATACAAATGGCATGTCCTAATTCAACAGGTGCATGAAACCTTTGGTGATCTTGGATAATTCATGATAAAACATTGAAGAATGTTAGAATTTCCTTGCAGGCTCTGAAGCATCTTGATGGAACAAGGACGAGGCATATTTACAATGGCATCAACTTTCAAAGGATCCACCTGAATACCTTTGTTAGAAATAGTGAACCCAAGAAACCCACCTGACTCGACATAGAAAATAGACTTGTGGGGATTCAAGCGTATTTTGTAATGCCTGCATCTTTCAAAAATTAAATGCAAGTGATCTAGATGATTGATCCTATTTCAAGAATGCGTTGGCAGATCATCTAGGTAGGGTTCAACAATAGACTTGATGTCATGAAAGACAAAATTCATTGCCCATTGAAAGCTAGCCCCTGCATTTTTCAATACAAAAGGAATTTTCTTGTACGCAAATGTAACCCAAAGATAGATGAAAGCAATTTTATGTTGGTCTTCCAGCTTTATTTGAATATGATTATACCCGAAGAAACCATCCATAAACAAAAAGACTTCACTCCCCACACAAGAATCAATGGTTTGATCTATGAATCGTGTGGGGTAATTATCCTTAGGACAAGATTTGTTTAAATTGTGAAACTCAGTACAAACATGTATCGTCCCTTCCTTTTTATCGATAGGAAAAGGGTTAGATACCCATTCCATTAAAGCTATTAGGTAAATAAAACTAGATTTCACTTGCTTTTCAGCTTCAGCCGTAATGGCTGCTACTTTACGTGGATTAATAGGTATAATATTTTGTCAAACTGGTTTGGCATCAGGATAGGTTCGGATTTCATGTTCCACTATTGATGGATCTATGCCTGGAATCTCCCCATATAACCAGGAAAACATGCCGTGAAACTCCTTAAGGAAGGCGATATAGATAGAAATATCCTTCGGAGAGTAGTTTGCAACAATATATACATTTTCCACAATGTTGGGATTCACAGAGATGTTGATAGGAATAGTAATAGAAATATTGCCATATTCCACAAGGACATGACACATGTGGAAGCACCTTTGTCAACAAATGACCTTCCAATGGTTTTTCCTCCATGGATGACATCTATCGACAAAGCCACATGATACGGCAAGATAATTTTGACATCAGACAAATTAAACTTCTCCATCAGGCTCGATGAATCCATACTACCTAAGGATTCTAAGAGTGCATCTCGATGGATGGGACAACTCTATAACACCTCCAAATCTAAAGTCACGTAAGGGGTTTGGGATAAATCTTCAACTAAAGAGTAATTGGATAAAGCCCTAGCATTAGGATTGTTCAATGTTTTCTTGAAGACACCTTTTGGTATCTTAGGCATAGTTTCGGCAGGTTTTTCAATTGTGAGAGGGTTACAAGTTTCACCTATAGAATTACCCTTCTCAGGAGAATCCATCTCATAGTTCTTGTTTCTAGTTTGGAGTAATGTTTAGGGTCAAACCATGTTGATATAATTTTTGTCAGGGGCATTGGAAGTGCCCCTTTCTACATTAGAAGTTGAAGCTAAATTCTTCCCTTAGGGAAAGGGATCCTTTAAGATAGCTGGTTGTTGAATTTTGAGTAATTTTTGAGGTTGATCCATAAGGGGACATATATGGGTCAAGTGATATTCCTGACACAACTTACAAGAAAATTTCACCTTCTTCTTCTCTTGCCCCCCATCCATCATCATTATTTGTGGGTTTTGGCTTGTTTTGGTTTCCCTCACCTTTCTTCACCTTTTTAGTTTTCCCACCGGGATACTAATTTTCATTTTGGGAGGATTGAGCAAAAAAAATTTCATTTTGGGATGAGGGGGAAGCCATTGCTGCCTCCACCATAGAGTGCTTAATGGAAAACTCATGGAGCTATTTAGCCAAAGACTCCATGGTGGGATATTTCACTGAACCAACCATGCCATCAACATGGGGTCTAGGCTTAGGTTTCTTGACATTATGTGTTGGCCGCGGTGGATCAGGGATGATTTCATATAGAATCCCAAACTAAGAGTATATCAAATCCATCTATTGAGCCCTGAGGATAGCCTCTTACTCATTAGTTACTCCCGAAGTGGATACATCCTTAGATATATACGACAATAAGGAATTAAGGAACCATTCCAATAAAAAATAGAGAGGGATAGTGTCCTTAATGAGCCTTTTCCACCTTCACCACTCTTTGATGTGATCGAAAATGTGAGTGGCTTTGTCCTGCAGAAAGGTGGACAATAAGTTTATGTTGGCATCACATTGGACAAGATGTTGAAAATGGTTAAGGTACACATTAGCTAAGTCCCAAAAAATACCAAATGCAATAGAGGGTAGTTCAATGTACCACTTTGCTACGGAACTAGTAAGAGTTCTTTGGAACAATATCAACTAAACAGTGTCACTGTTCAATGAGTTGGAAGAGCACCACAACTAAAAAGTGGTGATATGAGCTCCTGGGTTTTCACTGACTTTGCCTTCAAATTTTGGAGTATCCGAGGGTAACTTGGTAGGGACAGGTGGCTAGGTGGCATCATGTCTCACTGGGTCATTCATTAACTTGGACAAATCTGGCAAGTTCAAAGTTGCCAGGAAATGAAGTTTGGGCCTAACTGTAGCCTGAAAACTACCAGATTGGGAAATAGATGGACTTGCCCCTTGGTTCCCATCTATAAAGACGGGGTTTCCCCTAGCTATTGATTGTGAAATAGTTGGACTACTTTGAAAAGGATTACAGCCATAAGCCAATGGATTATTCATATGTTGTGTAGTGTATGTGATTTGAGCCACTCTAGTTGAAATTAGAGTTTGGAAAATATGAGAAGGTATTCCTACTCTAAAAAGAGAGAAAGGAGAGCTCGTGAAAGGAGCCAAAATTATTATTTTAAAACCTTGACCATAAGGGTTAGTATTTCTGAACTGCACCCCCACATATGCAAGTGTGGAGCCTACATATGGATTTGATGGGGGAATGTGCTCCCCATTCCAAGGAAAACCCTGGAAAAATGAAGAGGATCCAATAGGACCACTCTGAGCACTGTGTGCAAAAGAAGGTGAAGCAGAAGGTACACTGGGAATCCCAGTGACCACCCAACCAGAAGTTCCTACTACATTTGTGGAAATCGATGGTTGAACCACCCGACTAGCTAGAGTTAAGGGAGTAGCAGGTATATTTGTTCTAGGGGTACCAATTGGGGGAGGTGGCACTCCTTCAACCAGAATAGCTGAGATGGGGATAGAAGGACTCTCTCTTGCACTAGGCATTAGTTCTTTTAGTGTTTAGAGGAACACTAATCACAGGTGAATTGAAAGGATGAACCTAGACAATCACATGATCATTTAATTCAATAAGAGGTGAATTAAAGTTTCTCACAAACTCGTCATCCTATAATTATTCTATCTCTACTATGGTTGTATCAACCTGGTTTGTCCTAAGTTCTGTTTTGCCCAAAACTTCACTAATTCCTACCGGTTCAAAGGAATCGCCTTTGTCTAATCTCTCCCTCTGAGGTTGTGGTGGAGGCTCCACTGTGATAAACAGAGGAAGGTTTTGTAGCCTTCTTGACCTTCTGAGAGGTTGGTACTCAACAATTGAAAATTGACTCTTCACACACCCTAAGGTCAACTAAACACAAAAAAACCACACAACAATCACTACAAAATTTCCTAAATCCACAACATACACAAGGGGTATAATATATGCTTTATAAAATAAACCTAAGAGACAGTTACTTGGTGTTATTGTAGATGTTCTTAGGCACAAGTGAAGTAATCACCCACTTGCCTCCCACACCTTCTACCAGGGTTACCTTCCAAGCCCCTCCAAGGTCAACCAGAAATAGCCTTTCGGTGTACCCATGTATGAACCCTAGATGTCAAAGAGACTAAAGGCTACCTCAACCATATTTCTAGCCTAGGGTGATGGATGCAATCCTAGTTCGTACCCATGGGTAGGGTATCAAAGCCCAAAACCCTGTCAACACCAGGCATGGCATGTGATTAGGAGGGTGGTATTGACAGAACTCCCCATATGCACAAAAACCTTTTTCTACACTTTGACAAGGAATCAATGGGTTATATCCTCAGTCCAAGCCTCCACGCAGCCTCATGCTTAACTCTCGTTTGAGAGGAGCTTCCTAGATACAATCAAC
The DNA here is from genome assembly GCA_001517045.1 of Pseudotsuga menziesii. Taxonomy (NCBI): domain Eukaryota; kingdom Viridiplantae; phylum Streptophyta; class Pinopsida; order Pinales; family Pinaceae; genus Pseudotsuga; species Pseudotsuga menziesii. The sequence goes on from LPNX010559722.1 coordinate 136,331, forward strand.
ATGGAAGAGGGTTTACCTATTGATTGGCCAACTACGTCTGAATTTAAACACTTGTGGAGAGTTCAAACTCCCTATTCCACAAGTCTAGGCTAAGCTAGTTGGTGTATGAGCCTATAAAATAAAACTTACTAATAATTTTTAAATTATATTGTTCCTTTTAAGGGCTATTCTTAGTCAAAATGTAAATGGCATGAAATACTGTGATGGTATAGACTCGATAAGAAAAAGAAAAATGATGTATAGATCAAATTCCAAAGTAAATTGCAACTAACCAATTTTCTTTTCTTTTTACAAATATAAGTTAATGAAATTGAAACTAATTGCAAGAAAACTAAGACTTATTTTTATAATTTTTGAAATTTTATTTGAAAAATACTAAAACAAAAATGACTAAATGCAACTAAATGGAAAAGTATAAAATATTTTTCTTCACCTTTTTGAATTCTTCAAAAATTATAATGCACCTAAATGCAAATTTTTGACCAAGTTTGAATAATCAGAACATATAATAAGCAAAATGAAGTATAAAGGACCCAAAATAACCAACTTCAACCAATCAGGAAAAGAACTCCGAAAAATCCCGACTTGGAGAAACTATTGAACCCAAACAGCCCACCAGATTCACAAAAGAACAAGGGACAAATTGATACTACAAAATGCAGTACATAGTATAAAGTATCTAAATCCCTGATCATTGAATCATACATAAAGCACTAAACTTATAAACTAAATAGGAGGATCAAATTCAAATTGCAAGATGAAAGAAAATTCAAACAATGAAAGCTCAAAGGCTTGAAGCCTAAGAAAAAGGTGTGACAAGAAAGAATTTAGACTCATAGAGTCACGCCACCTAACAAAAAACCTCCAAGCAGGAAAAAAACCAATGAAGATAGGGACAAGCAAACCCTACCCAAATTTTATGCTGCTACAGGATATGCGCAACTGTGTATTCAAGAAAGTCACATACCACACACGAATTTCTTGTTAAGCAACCTGCGTATCAAAAGTATTATACGCGACTGTGTATAACAACAACCCACGTATGGAACTAAAATGTTTTCAAAGAAAAAAGAATAGTAAAGGTTTTTGGACACTCTACACTACACTGTAAATCCAAGGCAAGATAAAAATGACTACACATAGAATTAGAAAAAGAAGAAATATTGGTAAAACACCTACAAGATTAACTGACAACAGGATGGACTCCCCAGTGGATTCGCCAGTTCTGTTGTTTAGGATATTGCATCCTTCTATCCTAGGGTCTGGGGTTACCAAATTACTACTAATTTTCATACAATAAGCTTTTACAGAGAATGGAAAGAGAATAGGAAGAAAATATTGGCTTACCCGATTATACAATGGTTGCTCCAAGCTTGATCTTATCTCGCTCCAATATTCTCCAAATCCTATAGGACTGATTCTCTTCACCTGCAAAGAACTAATTCTTTAAGAAATATCTCATACATATATACTTCAGAGGTTAGATGAAAATCATATTAATGATATAATTTAACATATTCATTAAACCAATATACATGAGATAAAAACAATACAAGATTGGAAGAAGAATTCTCTTTATTAACAAGCGGTGAAATAGGTAATAATACAACCTAGCTTATGACACAAAGAATCCTCTACAACCAAAGGACTATGAGTTATGTCGCTCCAAGATTCTTAACGTATAGCACCAGCATAACTTTTCTCACCCAAAAATTGATTGATTAGCCCCATCCTAAGGCTTCTATTTATACTTTGGAAAATAGAGAGGTTTCTGACGTTAGGGTGGTTGAGATGGTTGGGATAGTTATGGATTAGGGCCCAACTAATCTCATCTAGTCATGATTTATATTTTGTAATGTCAAATTAAGTTATATGCGAGTATTAACATAGGCAATTCACATATGATAGGTGTGTTTCTCAAAGGGAACTCGTGTATGCAAGGTATACGCGGGTTTCAATGCACATACTCACATATGACACATGAGTTTCAATGCACATAATCGCGTATGAAACACAAAACTTAGAATAAAAATATATAAGGCTAGTTTCAGGATAATGTATCAAAGGTCATGCACATTTATATTGTTTTGGACACTTCAATCGTAATTTTCCTTTTGTGTACCGACATGATGAATGTCAACACTCAGATGGAGAAGTGCCATTTTGGCTAATAACACCATCTTGATTCTAGACAGATGATCAGGGCCAACATTCAAGCGACCCAGATTCACAATTATTTCAAAATCAAACTCCTGATAGAGAAGTAGCCAACGACATATATTCCCTCCCAACACAGGCTTACTGACCAAGTAATTCAAAGCAGAATGGTCAGTAAACATCTTGAAATGACTACCTAGAAGGTAATTCCTGAATTTCTGCAGTGCATCTACCATCACCAGAACTTCTCGTTCTATGGCCGTATAGTTTTACTCAGCAAATGACTTCTTCCGACTAGAGAAATAAATCAGGTGATTGATATCTCCTTCTAATGGTTGCATGAACACTACTCCCAGTGTGACAGATGATGCGTCGAGATGAACGTGGAAATCTTTGTTCCAATTTGTGAACACAGGTATTGGTGCCGAAGCCATCTTAGTCTTCACTATGTTGAATATTTCTTGACCTTTTGGACTCCATACGAATGCAACATCTTGCATCAATAGTTTCTCCATAGGGGAAGTAATTGCATCATATCCTTTGATGAATTTACAATAATACCCAGTGTGCCCCAGTGTCACCCTAAGCATCTTCACATTTTTCAGTGGTGGAAAGCTCAAAATGAATGCAATCTTCACAGGGTCGACCAACAATCCTTTCTTCCACACAATGTGACCCAACAGTCTCCCAAATGGTGCGTATAAAATAGATTTCTTGGAGTTCAGCGTGAAATGATGTTGTCGACATCTTTCCAGCATTAGTCGTATATTTTCCAAATGATCTCTTATTAGAGCATACATTGTCTAATCATCCATATATATGTGTAGGAACTTCTGAATGAAATATTTAAATTCCATGACAAAAAACCTGGAAAATATTGTAGGCACATTCTTCAACCCAAAAGGCATCAATGTGTATTGGAAGAAGCCCCATTCAATAACAAATGTCATTTTATGTCGATCCTCCTTTGTGCTTCATATCTAGTGGTAAGCAGAAAATACATCTATAAAAGAGTACATCTCATGGCCACCTACTCCTTCAAGTACTTCATCTATGAATGGTGTTAGAAATGAGTCATGCATACAAGCATCGTTCAATTTTCTTAAGTTGACACATATATGAAATTCACCTATTTTCTTGTCTTGGAACACCATATGACTGATTGATTCTAATTCTTCTATGAGATCAATTATTCCAACATCCAACATTCGATCAAGTTCATCCTTAACTCTTTCGTTGTATCGTAGATTCAAGTGATACAACCTCTATCTTACTAGTTTCACATCTTGACTTAATGGAATCTCCATTTCTCCTAGATCACCCAGTATCCCCTTCATTTATGAAAACTTGGTCGAGAATAGATCTTGAAATTCATGCAAGAGATCTGTGATCTTGGTTAGGGTATCCTCATCGCAGTAGTCCCCAACACTTGCAAATTTTGTATTCTCCTCCATTCCGATGTTAAGTTTCCTAATCTTCAGTGGTTGAGTAATGGGATCGGTCACTAAATATGGTGCTGCGAAAAACCTACTCCCTTTTGTTTCTAGAATATTGATATTCCATGGCTCATCATCACCCTCAGGACCACCTGACACATTATAACATTCCATTACTGATTGTATGTGATAATGCACATGTGGATCTACTTGATATAAAATGACACTACTTTTAACACCACATCCCGAATGATATGAAGTGCATTGTGGACATCAACATTACTATCCATGAAAGTAAAGGAATTAGAAAATAAAATATTCAACTCCTCCCAAGTGGTTATTTCTCAGTGCAACTCTATGGATATATACCATGATCTAGACATCTCATCCAAGGTGTGTATAAAGGAATGGATCCATTCATCCTTTGGTCATGATGCCCAGAATGTTTCGAATTCCATAAAATAGTTGCAAGGGTCATTCCACCCATAATAATTCCTAGTGTGATATAATTTTTGTGTCTCCAAAGAGAAATGTCATCAATCATCAACACTGCACCCATCCAATAATTGTCTTTTTATGAGTTGCCCAAGAGCGTACTGAAGTATCCTTCAATGCTTCCTCCAGCACCAACAATCGTTACTGTTCTCATACCTTCTCTTCCAACACCATTAAGAATGCATATATTTTAGGTATCCCCTCATAAATTTGTAATTCAATATTTTTAGTTGCAACATGGCACAATGAATGCATGATCAAACCACACTTCCTAAATGACACCTCATCAATGAAGTTTTTCTAGTTCTCTAGCGCATCATCAAAATTAAAGGATGGATAACTAGCACTGTGACAATCAAGTTATTCGTCAGCAGTTGGGTGGATATAATCCTCAGAGATGTTGTAAGCATGATCCCAGCCCCTAACAACTTCATCATTTACAGGTTCCATATATCTTCATCCTTCATTCGGATCCATAGGTGCAATGACTCTAATATCTTGGTTCTCAAATGTCATCATTCACTTCTTGAAGTTAATTACAACCATACTATCATTGGCCCATCCAATCCCCAATAGTGAAGGATAAGAGCCTTCACAATTAACAACTTTAAATGCATCAAAATCAGCATAGGTCTTCATACTTTCAACATCTATGACCAGGTTTGATAGTCGTCCAATCGGTTGTACTTTCACCTGATTAGCCAAGCGCAACTTTCTAGGAGACCAAACCAATGTTGGCCTCCCTATATTCTTCCATGTCTACTTTGTTAGGATGTTTACATATAAACCCAGATCTAGAATGACTTAATCGATTTCATAGTCCCCAATCTAAATGTTCATGCGCATCTCTTTTCGCGTCTTTTTCTTATGTAAGCAGTTCACTACGGAATCCTTCTGTTTCTTACCTAGGAAGTGCAACAAATTTACAATATTGGCTAGAGAATCAGGATCTCCTTCCAGTGACAAACAACTCTCAAAGAAGTGCTGCAAGGTACAATGCTTCCATGATGGTCCTGCTTTTAGTGACGAATCAAAAGAAGAGGGAATTTTGTAGACATACGACTTACCAATATTTCTTCCGATCATATCCCGAGTTTCAAATAATGTATCTCTTTAGTTGTGATATAAAACACCACCTTCCTCTTCCCAGCCAATCGAACCTGGGGTTGGGGCCCATCCTCTCTAGTCGTAGCACCTATGCAAGCGACGATGGAAACATCAACATCCTTTGTTCTAGGTTCTGTTGAGATCATGCAACTATCGGCCCTTGATTATTGTTCATCAGTGGGTTCTGATTCAATGGTGGATTTTGATTCAATGGAGGTTTCATGGGTTGATTCTGATTCTGAAGTCGAACTTGATTCTAGGCATGGTTCCACATCTGGTTCTGGTTTTGTAGCTGATTTTAAGTTTGCAACTGGTTCTGATTCTGGAACTAAGGAAAGTTCTAGGCCCGCCATCTTGCAATTAGCTATGGGAATATCTCAACAGTATGATCAATGGAAGTAAAGTATGTACATGAACAATGCAAGTGAGGAAAATCTCTCTCGTAATGTCCAAAAACCCCACAATTGTAACACTGGATAGATCCACAACCTCATCCTCCTCCTCTTCCTCGAAATCCTCTGTGAAATCCACCTTGTTTCTGGTACTATGGCTAAGCCATCTATTGTGGTGGGGGATTCAACTACTATTGAAAATAGTGCTCCACTTGAGCATACTGTGGCTGCAGCTCAACATTTGATTATACTGCGGTTGTGGTGCTAACTATGGCTACGACACAAACTTTGGTTGCGGCCGTGATGGTATAAATTGCATCTGCACCAGTGGTGTATACTTCGGTTGAGGCCGAGAGCTTACCACCTTAGGTTGCGACTATCATTTTTGTACCGCATGATGATCTTCACCCTTCACAAAGTTTGAATCATATGTTCTTTGTTGAAGCACATCATATGCATGACAGTATTTATCTGGATGCCCCACTGATTGAAAAAATGAACAATATAGGTTGTCTAGATTTGACACTATCTTCTACATGTAGTTACATTCTTCATGTCAGTTCCCATCGACTTGAGATATGAAACACAATGGGATGTAGTCAAAACTTATTGGGCTCAACACCCTATATAGAAGCTAATTTTGGAAGTCAGGGAAAATATCTTTAGCGTGTCCATCTTCGCAACGTGTGCATCAAATACATTCATGATTCTCTTTCCCCTTCTTAATGTATTTCAACTAGAGCGTCAATTTCTCCATGTGCACTTAAATTTGGTTCATACCAAATGCATTATCCCCAATTGGTTAACCTTTTAACTTCATTGTAATTTCTAGAGCTTTGCTCTATGTCGCGATATTCTGCTGCATCAGTGGTTGTTGGATATGAGGTACCAATGCTACAATAAACCATACTTTATATTGAACATCTCTCATATCAAAACTGACCCTCTCCATCATTTTCTTAAATATTTGATCGAAGTCGCAAATAGTCTCATTAGGAAACTACTTAATCTCTTTTAACTCAGTAATATGTTGTGCTTCAGATTTGGGATTTCTGAATTTTCCAATTACTGTCTTCCTAACTTCATCCAATGTTTTTGCAGGTGTCCCCATTAGAACTTGTATAAATTTCATGTACCAATCCAACATACAAACCCAAAGAGTAGTCTCCAATTGGCCTTTCTTGAAATCATCATCGGTAGTTTTCCTGACTGTCCACACTACTTCGCATAAAAACCAATACTGGTCAGGATTGTAAGTCTCGTTTTCATGCAACAAAGGTAATTTCATATCATCGCTCGCCATCCTGCACCTTCTTCCTATAGATACTGACCTACCCCTCGAATGTTGTTGGAATGTCGGGAAAGCTAGCGTGGAACTTGTGTTTCTTCCTGAATTTGGGGTAGTGCATGGAGGCATGGGTACGTTGCTACTAGGGTTTGATCTTACCATTGTTCTGGGTGTAGTTTGGGTCTAGTCATCCACTTCATTGTTGTAGGGTCACTTTTTCCTATGTGGTATTCCTTCATCGTCTTGCATTTCAATCACAATAGGACCTTCCCTTGTCCTCTACCTCTTCTCTTCTTTAAACCTTGCTCCTCCCCTCATAAAAATATTTTCTTCCATGCCTTCCCTCACAGTCTCATCAAAACTTGCACCCATCTACCCCTTATCTTCCCATTTGTCTACCCCCTTTTGTTGCGGTATCCACTGCATCTGCACACCAGAGTTCTACTATTTAAGATGCATCTTTAGTATACCCTTTTCACAGGAAAGCATTTTAATTGACAATTGTAGAGACAACAAGAACCTATTTCTGGGTCCATTGAAAAACCCCCTTTCTGATTCGTTGTAGGACTTGGTATTGTAAACTATAAAATCAGTGATATATCCTTCTAGCATGCTATCCATCAAGACCTCAATATCTTGTGATGCTCTATTATCAGTTTCTTGTAGCTCCTTGATCAATTTAGGGGTCCAGGATGTTTTTCCTCCTCCTTGGAAATTTGTCTTCTTGTAAGTGAACTACAGCAACCACTCATACAATATGACAGAAAACTCACATAAAAATTACTCATGAGGACTGTTGTGTATGTATCTCTCCAATCACTTATCCTTCGTCAGTCTAGGGTTCATATTTTATACTTCAGCAAATTCTCATAGCTTCTAATCAAACCAATCTTGAATTTCTGGTCATTTCATATGCCACATATCCTCCTCTTAGTTGCAACAAGAGCGCAACAATGGAACCATTTGTTGGTTCAAACCAAACTAAAAATCCTAGTCGACAGGGGTTCCCACTCTGTCGACAATCGACTCATCCTGATCTCCTTGAGCATTGGCCTAGGCAGGTTTTACCCTATTTGGTAACACCCACAATGAAGATGAAGTCTCACCCCAGATGTTCGAGGGAGGGCTAATGGAACCAAGTTTTTGTAGAATATAAGAGGACTATGGGCCTAAAAAATTCATCAAATTATTTATCATATCTAACCAGTTGTTTAACCATTCATAGAGCCATTGATCATCACTCTTCAACTGATCACATAATTCCTTCATAGAAGAATTAATTGCATCATCTAACAAAAATAACCATGCTATCGCACAAACATATCTAGAAAAATAACATTATTCATAAGCAGTAAACATTGCATCATACATCCATGTCGCACATTCTCACCATTAGATTCGAGAGACAAAAATAAAATACAGGAAGAGACAAAAGATAACGATATTCATATCACCTTTCATCTTTTCATATTGCTTCTGCACAATCAATCACAAATCCAAAACAGATAGCAATTCAATTCTTTGTCTAGGATTTTCCATCATGAACAACAACTGTCTCCTCTCTTTGCATTCACAATTATTCTTCTATTTATAGGATTACACCTTTACATTCATGGTACACTTCTAACTAAATCCTAACTGATTCTACCAACTAATGACCAATATCCACAAAATATGGTTCAAAAGTACAAAAAGTGACATAAAATGTTCAAAATTGTCTATTTTCTGCCTTATGCACCATATTTTCCTTGTGCGGGGTATTCTAAGCTTGCACAACATCTGCGATGCTGCACAACTAAATTTTCAAAACCCCTTGCCAACATGATTGACTAAGACATTGGTTTAGCTATATTAGTTGCTTCCTACTTTAGAAACTCTAATGCCATCCTTATTAGGTGGCATATGGTATAGTTAAAAAATATACTAGTGTAAAACTGCTACTTTAGAAGATTTCGATGATATGTTTGTGTTTGGAATGTCTATGCCATCAAATGCAGAAAATACACTCGTATGTGATTTTAAAGGATTTATGCATTCATATTCAGTTTATTGGATCATGCACAAAAATAAATTTCTACTTATGCTCGGGTTTTATTGAACAGGGTGGTGAAAGAATGATTGGCGATTGTCTAGGAAATCTTAGAAAAGGGGGGAGTTTAAACTGAAAAAAAATTAAAAGATATTCCATAATCACTATAGATTTCAATGCAAAACATGATTATGAGTAAATTGGGCATGGATTACTCATTATGGATTAAATGATATTAGTTCTTTCTTTGAGCTTCAAATTTTCTTCTTGATTTCTATTAATAATTAGTTCAAGTACTATATTATTTATCAATTTCTTTGAAGTTTTATTTTGTATTTATGTTTCCAAACAAGTAAACTTGCTTCACATGATCAGCAATACATCATGGTTAATTTAGTATCAACTTCCATGTTTTTTGTCGTTTATAAATGTTACAAAAGATAACATCTTAACACTAAAAGATCTTGTTGGAGATGTTTGTTTTCACCATTTTTGTTAGCTTGTTTAGAAGAAATTGTTAGGGGAGAGATAGTTATTAGTGGTGCACCTCAGTTTTCTAAAGATGGGGCACTTAATAAAAACCATGCTGATACAGTTTGCAGTAAAAGGAAAATAACTGATATTTTTTTTATTTTTCTTGTTTCTTTGACATGAGTTGTTTCAATCATGCAAAAATTCCTATCAAGAAATAGATCCAGGAATTACAAGAAATAGACAATAAGGAATTGTGAGTTGTTGAGGTGTGGTTGGATATTATCTTGGAGGGATACATTACTGAGTTTGCAGTTGATACCAATAATTCATTTAGTGAATTAGAAAGGGAGTTCTTCAATGAACCGCGAGGTATATTTTTGCTGTCTCTGCAGCTATCTATTAAACAAATTGTCTACGAAAAAGGTATTTTGAAAATGGACCAAGAGTAGTGGAACTCTAGTGTGAGGAGGATGTAGGCAGCACGTCGAAAGGAGGGAGATGCATGGAAAGGTAAGGGGTAAATGGGCATGAGTTCTGGTGAAAGTGCGAAGGTCATCGAGGAAACAAGTGGTTGTACAAGAGGAGGAGCAAAGTTTCAAGAGAAGAGGCAGAGGATGGGAGAAGGTCTTGTTGTGATCGAAGTGTGATGCTGTGAGGAGCAATTGCACAGAACTAAGTGACCTTTCAGTGACAACAAGGATGACCAAGCCCAGGCTACACCCAAAAGGACAACATGATCGAACCCCAGTAGTAACGTGTCTACACCTCCACACACTACTCCACCACTAGGAAGAAATGTGCATTCTACATTGAATTTCTTGATGTGTTAACAACAATTTAGCAGTAGAGTACCAGCTGAAGGAAGAAGGCCCAGAATGGCGGGTGAGGAAATGAAGCTACCAATATTTCATGGAAATGACACTGACGAACCAGAGAAATACTGGTTCCTATGTGAGGTGATCTGGACCTCTAGATAGATAGTAGATGATGGTGTCAAGAAAATCAAGTTAGAAACCACCCTTATGGGTCGTGCGCTGGAGTGGTATATGAGATTCATGTTGATTCCTTCAGGAGGTACAATGAAAACATTGGATGAAATACGTAAGGGGTTTTTTGAAGAATTCAAGAAGCTGAAGTCTGAGGATCAGTACATTACCAAGTTGAAAGAAATCAAGCAGTTGCCTAATGAAACAATTTGGGACTTTGATTAATGATTTAAGGTGTTGATGGCTCAAGGAAGCTTCAAGATGAGCAACGTTTAGAACAAGGATTGGTTCATCGCCGCACTTATCCAACATATCAAACAACTACTAATGCAGCAAAAGATCATGACACGGAGCGAGGCTCTGGAAATCGTGATGAAATTAGAAGCATCACCATTAGGAGAAACTACGGTTGGGATGAACCAGATTTAAGCGCAGTTGGCCAATATGACACTCCAATTGTAAGATATCAAGAAGGGTAAGGAAGATCATAACAACCTTTGGTGCATCCAGTGTCATGTAGATGGACACACCAAGGATACATGTCCAATGTTCCGTACTTATTTTCTTTCAGGAACCCTGAACCCGTTGAGCTGTGCTAGTATACCATGGTGCCGCATATCTCAGGTCTATGGGCTTCGACATGAGAAATACAAATACATGCAAAAGATGGTTACCCAGGAAGAAAATATGTACTTTACCTTTTGTCAGTCAATAGGACATGATGATAAAAAATGTCGAGGTTATGACTTGCTCCAGGAACAAACATATGATTAATACTTTGTGAAAGGTGAGGACCCCCAGGAAATGCAAGTGTAGCCACAAATGGCACAACCAATAGCACAGATACGGTATACACCACCACCCAAGATGCAGTTTATCTCGTCGCAATAGTAGTATTAGTTTACAGTGCAAACATATTTTACACCTTAGGAAGAGATGGTAGCACAACCGCAGTATGCGCCATGACCATAGTATAATCAGGCATCACTCATTCATTCTCATCCACAATATGTTCAAGCTGCACACTATGTTCAATAGCAACCAAACTGCCTGCAGCAGCAGATGGCCTAGCCTCAGTTTTAGCAAGGAGGATTCTGTGAAGGATTCATAGGATGAGGAGGAGGCTTCTGTCGAGGAGGAGGATGAGGTCAAGAATCAATCAAGTTTTATACCTATGGAGTATTAGGGCACTATCGGAGGGAGTTCCCTCATGTGTAGTGTGCATACTATGCAACCAACGATCATAATGTTGAAAATTTCCCTCAGCTGATTATAAAATGGCAGGCTGGAAACATTCCTCAGTTGCAGAATGTGCAGACTTATAACTAGCCAACATTCCAAGTACATAAACATCTGATGATGCAGAATCATATCGCACCATAGAATAAAAAATGAAACCTACCACAAACTCAGAATCAACCGTTGAATCAGAACCCACCATTGATTCAAGATCAGAACCTAAATCAAGTATCAATGGTTGCAACAATTCAAGATGAGCAACATATGAAGGATGTCAACATTGGGGTTGTCACTCGCACTGGTGCGACAACTAGAGAAGACACACCATGGTAGCAATTTCGGATCACTGGAAAGAAAAAGGTGCCATTTGATATTGCGACCGAGAAAGACACCTGCTTCAAGGCCAAGCATGAAGTCTTGAGAAATATGTGTAAGTTATCGATTATTGACATCCCATCTGCTTTTGATCCATCTATAGAGGCAAGAACATTGTGGCAGAATGGTACTTTGCAGCAGTTCTTTGAGAGTTTTGTTTTTTTGGGAAGGGACCTTGAAGCCCTTGTTGAAATTGAGATGTTATTGTACCACCAAGTTAAGACATTGAAGGATTTCATGGTGAACTCCTAGAAAAAGAGGAAAACAGGCAAGGAGATGAGGATGAACATCTAGATCGGAGATTATGAGGTTGAATCGGTTATTCTGGATCTTGGATCAGACGTAAACATTCTAACCAAGAAAACTTGGTAGCTAATGGTGAATCCAACATTGGGATGGTCGCCGGTGCAGCTGCAACTAGCAAATTAGGAGAAAGAACAGCCCATTGGTCGCGTCTCAATCCTAGTTGTTGATATTGAAGGTATGAAAACACATGCTGATTTTGATGTGATAGAAGTAGTTGAAGATGGGGGTTCTTACCTTGCAATGCTAGGGATTGGATGGGATAGTGATAGCACGATGGTCATGAATTTCAAGAAATGGGTCATGATGTTTGAAAACCAAGACGTCATGGTCATCACTCCCATGGACCTTTACGAAAGACACCCGTATATCGAACCATTGAAGGATGAAGTCGATGGAATTTGGGATCATGCTTATAATATCTTTAAAGACTATATCTATCCTACCATTGATGGCCAACTTGGATGGAACAGTGCTAATTATGCATCCTCTGATTATGATGATGCTCTGGAAAATTGGCAGAACAGGTTGCATGAAGTGTCATTTAGGAAATGCAGTTTGATTACATAGTCTCTCCATCATGTCGTGACTGAGATTGTTGAGTTTCCAATTTATGAAGGGCTACCAGCGTTATCAAAATTCCTTTGATAATTTGAAGAGAAAGTGTTTTATCCCCAAAAGGTATTGTAGCTAGATGTAGCACTAAAGGCTACCCCAGCCCGATGGTGGGCAACGCATAAGAAAACGATCCATAACTGGGAACAATGTTGAAGATTGATGATGGTGCACTTTGGATATTTGGAGGTATATCATGCTGGGAGATACGATGAGTGGAAGGACCTCACCAGTCATTTGATAGATTGTTAGGCCTTATGGGAATCATGACCCAAAGATACTCGAGTGGGTCCGTGCTTTTGTTCACACTCTGGATGAGATGTCGAGATCCTGGAATGTAGCGAAAGAATTGCACATAACTATAACCACTTGGGAGGAGTTGACTGTTCGCTTTATGTAGACGTTTAGTTTCCGGGATTCCAACCCAGAGGTACATAATGCATTAGAAATCATCCTCGACATGGTGTTGAAAGTCATCCCTGTTGCATACCCAGTCGATCCACATGAATACTACTAAATAAAATCCATGATGACATGATACAACCTATATGGGGAACCTAAAGATGATGAAAACCTAAAGAATGTTAATATTCTCGAGTGCGAAGGAAGCCTCGACATCGCAGCACCCAACATACCGATGGATTTGATGAGTTAGTCGCTAAAAATTAGGAAAGTCAACATTAGTTTGGAAGAGAACCCAAAATTTGCCAATGTCGGGGACTATTGGGATGTTGAGACAATGACCAAAATCACGGACCTGCTGCATGAATTCCAGGATCTTTTTTCGACGTGGTTTTTAGAAATGAAGGGGATATTGTTGGACCTAGGGGAGATGAAAATCCTGTTGAAACTAGATGCAAAATGTGTACGACAGATGCCATATCAACTGAACCCATGATACAAGGACTGTGTGAAGGATGAGATAGACCAGATGCTAGATGCTGGGATCACCGATCCTGTAGAAGAATCAGAGTGGATAAGCACTATGGTGGTCGAGCATAAAAAAGACCGATAAAAATCTGCATTTGTGTCAACCTAAGAAATTTGAATGATGCATGCATCCATGATCTGTTCCTGACTCCTTTTACAGATGAGGTCCTTGAAGGAGTAGGCGGTCAGGAGATGTATTCCTTCACAGATGACTATTCAAGGTATCACCGGATCCAGATTGCAAAGGAGGATCGTCATAAGACCATGTTTGTCATTGAATGGGGATGTTTTCAATATACAGTCATGCCTTTTGGGTTGAAGAATGCACCAACAGTATTTTCTTGGGTATTCATCGTTATGTTTAAAGACTTTATTCAAAAATTCCTGCAAGTATATATGGATTATTGGACCATCTATGGGCTAATTAGGGACCATATTGACAACTTGTGATTGATACTTGAAAGGTGTCAACAGCACCATATTGCATTAAATTCTAAGAAGTGCATTTTCTATGTGCCGTTTGGAATGTTGCTTAGACACATAGTATGCAAGGATGGTCTATTGGTTGATCCAATGAAAACTACACTAATTCTGAGTTTGCTGACGCCAACGAATGTGAAGATGCTTTAGGAAACCCTAAGGAATATGGGGTACTATTGTAATTTTATCAAAGGAGAAGCTATTAAAAAAACATGTTGCATATGAGTGGACTGAGGAATGTCAAGGAAATTTCGACACATTGAAGGTGAAGATGGCCTCTGCGGCCATAGTGGTTTTTCTTGATTGGAATAAGGAGTTCCATGTGCACATCGATGCCTCTTCTATTGCATTAGGGGTTGTGATTGCACAACCAAGTGAGGGAGGCCTACATCACCTAATCACATATGCAAGTAGAAAGTTTTCCTCTGTTGAATGAAATTACACAACGACTGAAAGAGAAGGCTTGTCCATGGTTTATGCCCTGCAAAATTTCCTGAACTATTTATTGGGAGAACATTTTGAGATGTTCACTGATCATTCCAATTTGCAATACTTGGTCAATGAGTCTATGCTGGGGGGGGAAATCTCTCAGTGGCTACTTCTCTTCTAGGAATTTGACTTTGAAATAGTTGTGAAACCATGACGGTTTAATGCTGGTCCTAATCACCTGTCTCACATTGAGACCAGTGAAGAACTGACCAATATTGATGATGGATTACAAGATGCACAATTATTCCATGTTGACATTGTAGATGATCACTATGCCTCAATCATTTAGTTTTTGATCACTGGTGTCACCCCAGACGACATGTCGACTAGTCAAAAGAAGCAGTTGGTAGTCAAGGCTTCATATTTCCACCTGATTGCTAGGAAGCTATATACACTTGGACCAGAAGAAATATTGTGACGGTGTATATTACCGCATGAGCAGAGACCTGTTCTAGAAGAAGCACATGTAGGAATCATAGGAGGTCACTATGGAGGAAGGGCTACTATGCGAAAGGTGTTGCGCGTGGGGCTATGGTGGCCTACGTTGCATAATGATGTCGCAGAATATGAGAAGAGTTGTGATGTCTTCCAGCATGTTGGTAAACCATCCCAGCATGATGAGATGTTATTGGTTCCATCAATCCAATGGGGAAGAGGATTGGGGCGCGATACATCATTACTGCAACCGACTATCTAACTAGGTGGGAAGAAACAACACAAGTTGTGGATTGTACTGCTGGGACAGTAGCTAAATTCATATTTGAAAATATTGAGACACAGTTTGGGTGCCCCACGATATTGATGAGTGACCATGGTAGTCACTTTATCAACCATACTGTGAGAGCTCTAACTAAAGAGTCACAGGTGAAACATAAGAAAAGCACACCATACCATCTGTAAGAGAATGGGACGGTTGAAGCATTCAATAAAATTTTGGAAACAACATTGACAAAGGTATGTAATGCTAATCGTGATGATTGGGACTTGAAATTTCTAGCAGTGCTATGGGCCTATCACACGAATTGCAAATGGATCCCAAGAAAGACACCATTCAAGATGGTATATGGAAAAGAGGTGGTCATGCCCATGGAATCTCTTGTTCCTAGTTTGTGCATCACTGCAATGACTGACATGGATGATGCAGAAGCATTAGAAGAGTGCATTGCGCAGTTGGGACAGCTTGAAGAAGATCATTTTATTGCAGGCTTCAACCAACAGGTTGCAAAAGATCAATAGAAGACATGGCATGATCGCCACATTAAGCAAAAATAGTTTGTGGAAGGATATTTGGTGCTGTTACACGACAACAAGTTCATGAAACATCTAGGTAAGTTACATGTGCATTGGTTAGGTCTGTATCTCATTAATTCCATTATTGTTGGAGCTACAGTTCAGTTACAACAATTAGATGGCACAGTCTTGCCACCCTATAGGACAAGGATAGAGCTGCGCACTGCTTGAGGAGATGTGAAAAAAAAAGGTGGGGGAGCCTAGGGGACAAGGCTATGCAAGGATATGATTTAGTAGTGACATAAAGGAGATCACCTATGATAGCTACATGGATGTGGGTTAGTTAAATTAGTAATAGATACAAGTAGTTAAAATAGTTAGCTAGCGGCGATTATTGAATTGACACGTATTAATGGTTGATCCCACCATTAGAAGGGTAACATCATCGATGGATTTGGTGTCATTACTGTTGGATTTCATCATGATGGAGATAGTAGATTTGGCAATGATGATTTTGGATTGGGAGGTTCGTATAAAAAGTGCACGGGACATGGGAGGAAGGCACTATTCAGTTGAGCAAGCATAGTGTTGAGAAGTGTGCAATTTGTGTAGTTGTGTTGTGAGATTTTGGTCAGTTGCAGATTAGAAGAGTAGAATCATTGGGTGCATTGTAAGGTTTGGGGCATGAGGCATGTTGAGCGACCTCGATGCAATTGATATTTCCAGTGAACAAGAGCCCCCTATTTAACCCACTCCCATTAAAGAAGAAGTTATGAGCATGTAACACCCCGGTTTTGACCCCATTTGCATGATGTATATATTGTAATTAATCGTGGTGAGGAGCTAAAGGCAAAAGCCCCACCATCGATTTGGTTGTGTGTGTTTCAGAAATAGGGGTAGTTGCCGATGGTCTATCGTGATATGTGGCACATTATAATTTGGCATCATGTAAATACGCACATCAATTAAAAATAAACCACAACCAGCTATGGCAGTGCAATGTTGAATGAAAAGGGCATGATTCGAAAGGAAAAGGGGGTGGGGGGATGTCAAACCTTGGTCTATGGGGGAAACCCATGTGTTACCCTTGTTTTGATTTGCAATATTCCCTTGTCTCACCCTTGTCAACCTATTTATTGTTTCTGTTGAGGTAGTTGGGGAATTTAATGCTGAGTGGTGGTGGTTGTGGCAGGACTTTCCATCCTTGCCCACGCGCCCACTCCACTAGTAGCCCTTCCTCTTCATCATCGCGTGGGGCAGAAGAAATGGTTACTCTTCTCTCCCACATTTCCAACCTTCATGGTGGTGGTCTGTTCGTCCTCCCGATTTCCTGTTAATCCTCACGCAGGATTTGGTATGTTCATGTCTCACGCAAAGACAGGTTTGGCTTCCTCCTGTGCACTGTTGTTCTATTCATCCGCGCGCTTAGGCCATTGTCTGTTTGCCTCATGAAAAGAGACGTGCTGTTCATATTCACGCAGGTTGGGATTCTTGTTTTGTGCTCCTCATGCACCAGTCGTGGGTCTCCTTTGGTTGTGCACACAGTGCATAGGTAGAACAGCCTCAAGGGCCCGATTTCTGTTGGTATGTGTCATAGCTGTGGTTGTAATCCATGATTTCTACTTGCTGTTGGTTTCACCCACGATTTGGGTTGTTGTGGTTCTACCCATATTTTCTGAGTGCTGTTGAGAGTCTGTCATTCTTCCATTTTGGACTGTGCATGTGTGTCTTCTTCCTCCGCTTTGGACTGTGTCTTTTCCTTTGCGCACGGGTCGTCATAGTTTTCAGTGTGTGCTATGGGCTCTTGGATGTGGGACGGCTGTTGATTTCCCCATCTGTTGGCTATGTCTTCTTCCCTGTTTTGGGACTATGCATAGCTGCCATCATTTTCATTGTGTGTTGGGCTGTTGAATTGCCCTGGTTTTGGTTTGCTGTGGATGCAATCATCTTCTGGGTGTTGTTGCTGAGTTGTTTTGGCCATGCTAGGGCCAAGAATAACTCAGCAGTGTGGTTGGAATGGAGCTGTGTTCACCATTGGTTGGGACTGTCAAACGATCATATTTGCCTTCTTCACAGGGTTGTGAAGGGATTGTTTTACTGCGTGTATGTAGTGGTTGGTCTTTGAACTATGCTGGCTTGGCTGGTTTGTTGATGGCCTGATAAACCCAGCTGTGTTGGTTTGCTGATTGTGTCCATCGGCTATTTGTAAGCCTGCATTGGCCCTTATCCTTGGAGGAATCATGCCCAGCTCGGGGGTGGCAGCGTTGCTGAGAGATTGATGAGCATGCTGGCCTATGTTTGGGTGGAACGTTGCAGCAACGTAGCTAGTTGCAGGACTCTTCATCAAAAGATAAGTAGTGTTGCTAATTCATCTCTGCAAATATATCTATTGTTTGTGAATTATGATGAACATGTGAATGCTGTTTTATGTATATGTGTGCTTCCATTGTATGATTGAAGATTTATGCATTGAGTAACTGTGCATGTATGATGATGGATTATTCATCTTAGTCTACCTCTAGTTATCTAGTATGCATTATGATTAAGCTTTTAACTCAGCATTTATCCTTGTTTATGTTCATGGGGATGTTTGCACGGTTGTATGTGGTATTCGTCGCGTCCTCTTTGCTGGTGTAAGGGTCGGGGACCTGACAGAGCATGTCGGTAGGCTCATTGTCCATCCCCAATATAAAGTGGTAGGCTCAGAAGCCTAGTTCCATGCTGCTGCAGAAGAGCCACACCCACACTTCGTCTAGAGTGCAAGGAGAAGGGACTGCATAGATCGGGCTGTTGAGATTGAGAGATATAGAGTCTGTGGTGCCCAAGGGTGTCTTTGTTCAATATATCTTGGGATATGTCTCTCCTACGCGTCCAGGAGAAAATCCAAGGTATCCTACGAAGAATTAGAAGTATCCACCAAAATTGTTGCCACTACCGAAAGGGATGACTTGCTTGTTCTATATCATCCCTTCCTTGATCAAGTTGAAGTTTGAGGACCATGATTTGCCGTTACTTAAAGATGTCTGAGATGAGCCCTACCAGTCAGTTCCATCATTTCTCGGTGCCCCAATTCAACGGATTCCTCAACCTTGGGCGAGTGGGTTGGACAACTCTGGATTTTTGGGGCTCATCAATATGCCTCACTTTGGGCGACTGAACAGAGCCCATGCATGTGTTAAACAACTTTTGGCCTATTTTCATGGTAGGACGCTCTATTTGAAGGAGCCCATTCCTATCACAGTAGACTTAATTGTGAGCATTACAGTCTTGTCGAAGGCTCGGGAAGATTCGGTGTAGTATATTCGAGGGAGGGATACCAATAAGAAGCTTTCCAAGTTGCTGAAGGAGCACTTTGTCTTACATTAGGATAGTTGCACCTATCATACTGACAACATCAATTCACAAGCGGTACATATCGGTGCATGGATTTTGGTGAGGAAGGTTTTTCGGGGGAATTGACCGGTCTAGTGCAACTCGAGCACGGTTGCATGTGCCTAGAAATCTGTAGAAGTCGCGCAAATGAACTACTCCTTCTTCTTGCTTAAGCAGTTTCTCAATGATGCTCTCATTGCTCAGGCTGGGAGGCCATTTTTATATAGTTGGCTATTAATTGTCATTACACTTGTCACCAAGATGGAACCCAAAGATTACCAACCAATGGCAGTTGATGCAGCAAAGGCGTGTCACAGAGCATGATATAAGAATTTGTGGTGGGTTGAAGAGCCCATTTGACATGTAGACTGTGAAATTCCATTTTGGGTCTATTGGGAAGCACTGAAATCCGTAGCTCTCATAGTTCCCCAATTATCTAATTATGCAGCGGCCAAGTATAAATGACTCATTCAGTTTGCTATCAGGGCACATTCCATTTACATTCAGGCACAAAGGGACCCCGACAAGTAGTGGCTACCTCTAGCTTACAAAGTCATAGATGAGGAATTGGATGCTATTGTTCAAGAGTGGCCGGCTGAATGGTGCAAACTCATGAGCTTGGAGGAACTCTCAATGGAACCGCCACCTAATGTCCTGAATGAACCTCTCCATAAGGATTAGAGTGTTCCCGAATCTGACAATGAGTCATCGAAAGACCCCGAGGATGAAGCACAGTACATGCAAGAGGAGACTATCACCAAATGGCACCAAGAATACGATGCAGGAAACGGTATCCAGTTAGGGATGGAGGACCAACTACAGCGGCTCATTAAAGTGGTCACTGAGTCCTCTAAGGCTACGAGACAAGTGATCTAAGAGTTTAACCATGAAGAATTTGGTGCAGTAAGAGATAGATTGAATTTCATTTTTTATATTATTTCTAGGAAGACATCCATGAGACATATGATGCAGGATGTCCCATCGATTAGCATCGAGCCTGGGATAGGAATGTTCAATATCCCCTAACTATGATCGACGTGGGGAATAAAGAAGTGAACTAGTTACTGTTGCCGATCCAGAGCGTTTCCTTGGATATGAAAAATTTACCGTCTAATGTTTTGGTGGAGATACAGCATGTTGCCACCCAGGAGTTGGTGGATAGACAATAGGAGTTGATTGATGGATACATACAGTCATAGAGTGTAGCCGAGAATCTGCAAAAAGAAGTGGAGGAGCTACATCAAGTCAGGGTACAACTGGCATAAGAGAAGGTATGAGAGATCGATGTATTGAATGTAGCGCAGGATGAGCTACAACATAAATCTACTGAGGAAATTACTAAGAAAAAGAAGGCGCAAGACTGGATAATTGTTGAGAATCCATAGCTATGTGCTAGTGTTGGTGAGATCGAGAAATCTGTTGATGAGGC
This sequence comes from Pseudotsuga menziesii, assembly GCA_001517045.1. NCBI lineage: Eukaryota > Viridiplantae > Streptophyta > Pinopsida > Pinales > Pinaceae > Pseudotsuga > Pseudotsuga menziesii. Next base: position 157,157 of record LPNX010559722.1, read on the forward strand.
ATGCCAAAATATTTTTGAAAACAAGGCCGAGCTTACTGCAATCGCTAGGGCCAAGTGACTTGGGGAATTTATTTCCCAACTCCAGGACACCAACCTGGTGCTTGGAGCCCTGGTCCATCCAGAGACACTACCAGAGTAGGTTACTGAAAGGAAGACTTCCATTGAAGAGATAGCATTCGAATTTGAAACCATGGAGTAAAAGGCCATGACAATCATGGAGGCGACGATGTAGTTTTGGAAAAGCGTTGTCTAAGGTGAGTAGCTCGACTAGCTGACCACGTAGGCACAAAAAGATGAAGGACAACTAATGACAATAAATATGGCTCTACAAGCACTACCCCTCATGGTACAAATCACGCGATATGAGGAATTGCATTACCTACAATAGAGAGCTTCCTGTGCCCAAGAAAACCAAAAAAAGCACCATGCCTAGTTGGATGAGTTCCAAGAAGTTGGTGGGAATTTGGTTGCCAAAGCAGTCACAACACTACAGATGGTAGAAGAAAATCGGTAGATGGTCGATGAAAAAGTTGGGATAGTCCACCCTGTGCAGCAAGATGTGCTTAATTTTCAAAGTGTTGCCGAAAACGTCCAGCTCCAGGTTGGGGTGATCTTGTAGCAGTTTGAATATTTCAAGGCCCACACATCAACATATACCCTGTCAACCTGACATGACTCGGGGACGAGCTACAAGATTGTGTTGGGGGCCTATTTTCAGGGATTTTGGTAATTGAGTTGCACAGCGTTGCGACAGCTGCGCAAGCTCATGTGACACTACGAAAGTCTAGCTCAATGCAATGGGCTAAAAAATAACCACTTTTTATATTTAATGCATTAATTGACCAAGTTTTATGGATATAGATCAATAGTAGTTAGAATTTAGTTAGAAGTGGAACTTCAATGTAAAGGCGCAAGCATATATATAGAGCTAGTTTTTCAATTGTGATAGACATTATCACCATGGACAGGAGAGAAAAATATATCATATGAAGTCTAAGATCTGGCACGATTTGTCTATTGTTATGATGAGTCATCATTTTTACTTGCTATTTGTCTAAATTTTGGGATGTAATTTGTGTCTTAATGTGGAGAAGAATTATACGTTTTGGATCCGTTGCACAGAATGAATATGACATGATAGTTGTTGCATAAATATTGTCTTTTTTCTTCCTGTTTTCTCCGTTGCGATATTAATGAGAAGTGTATTGAATCTGTTATGATTTATGATGCCGTGATCTATTCCAATTATATTGCATTTATGTTATGATTTACTGATGTCGCTGTGATCTCTTCCAATTCTGTCACATTTCTGAAAATGTTGGTTTAAGTTTCATTATACTAATGTGCTGGGACTTGTTAGAATAATCAACCCATATTATTTACCCACTTAGACATTAATTCATTTATTTTGTCTTATTTGCCTAGTCCATGAGTCCCACCATGTGCAAGTTGATAATTGCCTATCCATAGAGGTCAAACTTGCCATTATTGAATCATGGAGCACTTGGGAAAGCCTTAGGAATCAAATCTGCTTTATTCCTGGCCTCCTAGGTGCCCATCTGCTTTTTCTGCTTTATTCCCTGCTTTTTCAGTGTTTTAAGGCACATAGGAAAACAAGACTAGGTGAGGTGAATCTGCTTTGTTGCCTCTTCCTCCTCCACTCTTTCCTCCATGTAAAAGAATGTATGAGATTCCATTTGACCACTCTTTAGCTTTCCCATGCACCCTTGCTAATTCGTGGGTTCCTTGATAGATTTGGGATCAGCTTTTTACACCTATGGGGGATTTGCCTATTTTGGGTAAGCCTACTTTATGCTAGATTTGGATGCTTCCTTATGCATTTGATTTGCTCATGTATTCTATATATTCAGCAGCCTATGTTATTACAGGTTTGGCTATTGTACACTCAGTTAATATAATTTTGTGTTACAGCTCCATATTCAGTCTCCATTGTTGATAATTTTGCATGATCAATTGTTAATTGTTATGGGTGAAATTAATCTACTGCATGCCTGAATTTCTACATGGTATCAGAACCATTGTAGGTTGTTACTCTCCCCCAAAAATTGTTTTGCAGGTTCGGCATCAAGACTGGGAGCCTTCTACTGACAGCCGGGACAGATTTTCTAAAGCTATGGATTCACAGAAAACTATCCTCACTCCCTTCAACTATTTTGAATGGAAAGCAGAGATGGAGATATTGTTGAGAGAGAAATGCCTCTATAGGGTGACTATGGCTACAGAAGCAGAGCCCAATGCTGCTGCAGAGAAGATCAAATGGCACAATTGGAGAGATGAGGCCTATGGCCTCCTATGTCTCAGTATTTCCCGAGACCTCCTTTTCCATCTCGATGGATTGACTTCACCGGATCAAGTATGGGAGAAAATTTCTGAAATCTTTGGAAAGACGGATGAGATGACGGGACACCATATCGAAAATGAGCTGATCTCCCTGAGTCCCAATAATTTTGAATCCCTGCAGCTATATTTCTCCAAGTTCAAAGCACTAGTTTTGCAGCTGAAACAGTGTGGTATTGAAAAGAAAGATGAGTAGATAGTATTGTCCATCCTCTTGAAGCTAGGGCCTAATTACTCAGTCTTTGTTTAGACCTTCTATGCCACAAAAATCACAGCTCGGACCTGGAAGATGCCTAGCCTTGCAGATTTCATGGAATCTCTCACACAGGAACAAGACAAGCTGGTGATGATGGGCACCATCAAACCTTCCAAAGACCAAGATCTGGTTGCTGGAGATTTGAAGGTGGATTCAAAAAGCAAGAAGAAAGCTAAAAAGCCACCTGAGAAAGGAAGAGACAAGAAGCAGTCTCCAGAGGATCAACAAGGTCCCAAGAAAAATACCCAGAAGAAGAAAAACAAAGGTGATATGAACAAGTGCTCATACTGCAATAAGGGAAATCATACTGAAAGCTCTTGTATGAAAAAGCAGATAGATATTTTAACTCAACTGTTGGAGAAGAATGGAATCTCCCTTCTAGAAGGCTCAAAGAAGAGAGAAAGAGGATCAAGTTCTGATGATAGAGAGAGAGTTCATGCTCTAGTTGCTGGCACATCAAGCTCACCCAGTTTTATCATAGATTC
>LPNX010559722.1:163092-183455 GCA_001517045.1 Pseudotsuga menziesii
TCCTTACTTTTTCAGTGTTTTAAGGCACATAGGAAAGAAAGACTAGGTGAGGTGAATCTGCTTTGTTGCCTCTTCCTCCTCCACTCTTTCCTCCATACAAAAGCATGTATGAGCTGCCATTTGAACACTCTTTAGCTTTCCCATGCACCCTTGCTAATTCGTGGGGTCCTTGATAGATTTGGGATCATCTTTTTACACCTATGGGGGATTTGCCTATTTTGGGTAAGCCTGCTTTATGCTAGATTTGGATGCTTCCTTATGCATTCGATTTTCTCATGTATTCTATATATTCAGCAGCCTATGTTATTACAGGGTTGGCTATTGTACACTCAGTTAATATAATTTTGTGTTACAGCTCCATATTCAGTCTCCATTGTTGATAATTTTGCATGATCAATTGTTAATTGTTGTGGGTGAAATTAATCTACTGCAGGCCTGAATTTCTACAAGACTACTACGAAAAATGAATGATGCAATTTGTTAGATCTATAGTCATGAAGATAAATTACAATCATTGTATTAGTTTTGTAATATGATAGTTATGATGTTCACCCATTGGATGCCATATATTCCCTTCTCGCTGCCAGAAACTTGGTTCTGACAAATCTCCCTTGAACATCGTGGGTGAGATTTCGTTCGCTCTATGGATGTTGCTCGACAGGGTAAAAACTGTCTAGGCTAGTGCTTAGGGAGATCACGCTTGTTGGGCGTCGAAAGAGTGAGAACCCATGTTGATGAGGCTTTGTTGGTGGGTTTTCTCCAACACTCACAATGAATCAACGATATCTTAAATATGAATTCCTTAATAACAGAAACATAAATTACAAGTATCCAAATATTATATCATAAGAGAGCTTTCCACATAATAAGTCAACCGTAAAACTAATCACAAAACTCATTAACATATATCATATAAATAAAAGGCTCACATGATCGAATCCTATGGGAATTATTTCCAAACCCAAGTTGTTTCACACACATATCCCTTACAACCATCATAGCCCATGGTCGAATCCTGCAAAGCTCACGACTTCTAAACCCAAGCTACTTTCAAAGCATGCATAACATCGAATCATGTGGGATTCTTTGGCAGTGTTTAACACTATAATAACTCATAAATAGTCTACACATTCTACGCTATAAAAATCAAGTGCCATAAGAATAAACAAATATTGAAACCATTTCTCTATCAATGTTTCCCCATATCGTTACCGAATAAAAAATAAAGGCTTTAAAACCATTTACTATATTTCTACACAAGAAAATTAAAACCCCAAGCTATTATTTTTACGATGTATCCATTTCATGGCCCATGACCCTATACACCATAGTAATTACATCAATACAAACTAGAAATCAATTAAAACCTTGTCAACGCTAAGCCATAGCAATAAAAATGATTCATAGTGTAAGTCCCATAGTCATGGCCATGTCAATAGATAAGTAATAACTAATCTCTACGAATAACCGTAATCAACACAGTCGCTATGCTACATGGAAAGAGTTCCATTTCTAGTGATTGCATGGCTCCAAAAGCCAAGAAATGTTGTTAAAATATATAAATAAAGAACGAATACAAGTTTAAACAGAACCAAATAATTGTAAATTAAGAATCATAACCATGACACACAAACACTAGCGAATACTGTAGAAATTAACCACCATAAAATATATAACAAATACACAGTCACGTTTACAAGCCAACTGCATCATTGCAAGCAATGGTGTTTTCACCATTACTAAAACCCAACATCTTTAACAAAAAAATCATAGTCTGTAATATTAACCACGACCAAACTGAATTATTCATTTACAGAGTTGAACCACAGCAGTCTCGGCCCGAATGCGCCAACCCAACATAAAACCCCAAACTATAATCACATCTCAGGATGCTTTATAATAATTACAGATAGACCATTGTAGTTGTAACCCCTAAAACCAAAACCATGCACTCATCCAAACGACAAGATTCATGCTCTGTCAAAACACCAACGCATAGGGGAACGAGATAAAAAAATTTTTGTAACATGGCTTACCCATAAAGGGAAATGCATTAGCCACTTGGGAGACCCATGACCTAGGCCATAAGGACCCTCCAACTTGCAAAAAACTAGAATGGAGGATGAGCAGTATGCCAAACATCCCAACTGAAACCAAAAAACAAGCGCAATAAAGTACGATCAAAGGGCATACCTTCGAAGCGCATCCAAACTCCAAACATCATGCCATAGTATAGACAAGAGAGCCGAACAAAGCTCACACAACAAAGTGAAAATGAACCATACCTTCGTCCTAGTCCAAGCATAGCGATTGAGATCCTCGTTTCCCAAGGAGCATTAGCTCCGACACCCTATCCTCCATTACGTTAAATAAAAAACCCAAGTCTATAGTTCATGCCACACCAAAACGCATTCTGACAAATATCCACCATGCAAACCATAAAAGCCAACTTTGGTATCGTGGACTTAGGATAAATCCATAATTCATGACATATGCAAGATGTCATGAATGGCTTACAATATGAATTCAACATTATACACAAGTAACATAATGAAACATAGCGCTATGAATTAATATCTTATGCCTTATACATTATGAAATAAACCAGATACATGTTAAGTGTAGACTCAAACTAAATCAAGTTTTGAAGACCATAAGTAATAGTAGTAACTAGTGCAAACATACGAATAATTAAACAAAGCCTTTCACGAATGACAACGCTAATGACCGTAATAATAATCACTAAGATAGGACTACAGGTCTATTCATAATCAAAGATGTAAGGTAGTGAGCATAGACTATATGTCTTTGTTTCACTATTATAGTCAGTTTTCCATCATTAAGTGCACCTGCACAAAATAAAGAAATAAATGCATTAGTTTAATAATGAACTAAGTAAACCTTGTAGAAACAAGTAAAACTAATTACTTTTCCAAGTGTTTCTACAAGGGATACAAGTCCCACCACTCCACCCCTTAACAATACAAGTTAAGTTAGTTTTATTCATAAAACAGTAATCAAACATTATAATCAATAAGTAAACAAATAATGGTACACACATACATGTCAATACATGATAAGAATCATTCAATAAATACCATAAACCATCTAACCTAGATTCAACTAACATAATGACAAACATAGAATTGCACTACGAACCACATTGGGAAAAACATCTATAAGGAAGTAAGAACAACTTACGACAATTCAGTTCAGTAAACAAAGTACAACACATTTCACATAAGTTAAGATAATGTCTAGATCAAGTAGTAATTGACTAGTTTAAAATTGATTTTTTTTCAATTTTTGGGGACATTACAAGTGTTATCAGAGTGCAATTTCAACACTAAGAGATAAAATGGCCGTATCAGACATTCGTTGCAAGAAAATAAAGTATGTTTTTAAATTTTGTTAACTAATAGAAATTTTCTTGTTATTAAAAATTAGCAATTTCAATATTTAAAAAACAAAGAATAGTTCAGGACATGAACACTGAAGAGGACAACAACCAGCAAGGAAAGTTGAATACCCCCATCCAGAAAGCCGAACTAGTGGTGGAACTAAATTATGATATATTGAAAACCATATAAAGTCTCAATGTAGACTTTCAGAGTTTTAGAGATGATAATCTGAATGAAAGAAAGGAACAACAAGCGATTAATGAAGCATTGTTGCGAAACATGCTGGGAGGAATCCTACAGGGAATACCCACTCAATCCACAAACATGTTCAAGAAATAATTTTACCATAAACAAGCTAGAATCCTGAGAGAAGAAGGAAAATAAGAACATACCCCTAAACCTCCAAAAGGAGATTATAATAGTCCTTCTAGTGATGACTCTCTTTCACCATGCAGAAAGAAACAGAGAAATAATGAAAATATCCAGGGAGAGTTCAGAAAAATAAAAGACCCAACCTATGAAGGAGAGATTAACACATGAGGAAAGCTGAAGAATGGCTTCTGGGTATAAAAAAATAATTCCTAGTTCATAACTACTCTAGAAATGAAAGATCGTCTGGACATCTATAACTTAAATGGAAAACAATCTAGATGGTGGAGAGACTTGAAGGATACAAGAAAGACAAGTTAAGAGAAATATGATGGAGAATGTTTCACATTATTTTTCAAGAGAAATACATGTAAGAAAGGTGATTCAATAGAAAGGTGAAAGAGTTTCATGAGTTACACATGGGATCCATGACTATGGATGCTTTTATTAACATATTTTTGGATCTGTTGCATTATGTGCCATAAATCAAGGATGAGAAAGTAAAATTATAGGATTTTTTAGGATGTCTTCCTCCTAACTTTTGAGAAAGGATTTAATTTGACATGTGTAAAAATTTTGACACCACCTTATACAAAGCTAGGATTTTCTATGAGCATGGACAACTGAGGCAAGAGAACATCAACAAAAGTAGAGATAGGTCTAGGACCTTCTTAGACAATCACAAACCAGGTTTCAACCCACTACCTTACAGAAAATAGAACAACAACTTTATAGCCAACAAGCACTTAAAAAAAATTGATACAAATTCATATGTACCAACGCCAAATGCTAACAAGCCAAGAAAAAATGGGGGAGAAAATATTTCCCTGCTGCAAATCAAATGCTGGAAATGCTAAGGGCCTTATTATGACCGAGACTATAAGAACAAGACCAATGGGGTCTTGCAGAACTTACAAGAAGAACCAATGGTAGAGGGCATAGCTAGAACATTGCGTATCTATGCAGCCTTGGATGGCTGACAGAAAGACCATCAGGCTACCATGGTTGAGATAGAAGGTAATCTCTTAAACACTTATATTTCAATAGTGATTGACCCCGGTGCTTGCCAGAGCTATGTATCACCTACAATTGTTCATGTATGTAAAATAGGAAGAGTTAAGTATGGTAAACCTTTCTTGGTGCAATTAGCCATAGGTATGAAACAAAACGTTTCTGAAATAGTTAAATATTGTGAGGTAAACCTAAATTATTTTCCTACTAAAGTAAACATGAACATCCTACCGTTAGGATCATATGATATAGTTATATGCATCGATTCATTTGAACACCACCATGTCATTCTCGATTGCTTACACAATCCAATATTGTGTACATATAGCCAAGGGAATCAAATGAAGCTTCGAGGCATACCTAGGAAATTTTACGTAAGATAGATATCCACTTTACAAGTGAAGAAGTGCATTAGGAAAGGCTGCAAGTTGTTTGAAGTGAACATCCACAACAAAGAAACTAAAAGGGAACAACACATTGAGGACTTTACAGTTCTTGTAGACTTCAAGGACATATTTCCGGAGGAAATTCCAAGATTACAATCAAAATGAGACTTATATTTTTTCATAGAACTGACACTAGGATCAGTTCCGGCTTCAAAATCCCCTTACTGTATGAGTGCAACAGAATTGGTGGAACTCAAAATGAATATGTAGGAGTTGATTGAGAAAGGGTATATCTGGCCAAGTGTGTCCCGTTTGGGAGCATCAATACTTTTTGTAAAGAAGAAGGATGGTATGATACATATGTACATAGATTAGTGTCAACTTAACAAGATGACTATCAAGAACCGATACTCACTCTCGAGGATCGATGAGTTGTTCGATTAAGTAGGAGTGAAGATATTTTCGAAGATCGACCTGTGATCCAGGTAGGATGAGGTATGGATTCACGATGAGGATATTGAGAAAACCACCTTTCATACCAGGTACAAACACTACGAGTTTGTAGTTATTCCATTTGGGTTGAGCAATGCACTCGTAAAATTTATGTGTATGATGAACAATATATTCAGTAAATACCTAGATAATTTTGTTTTGGTATTTATAGATGACATCCTATTTTACTCTAAGAGTAAAGAGGAGCACGAGGAGAATCTCCACATAGTGCTACAGGTGTTAGGGGAACACCAGCTCTATGCCAAGTTTAGTAAATATGATTTTTACAAACCACAAATACAGTACTTGGGTCACATCATCTCTGAGATGGGGATAGCTGTGGACCCAAAAAAGGCTAAATCCATAGAATATTGGCCAAACCATACTAGTGTCATCGACATTAGATCCTTTTTCGGATTAGCTGGTTATTAGAAAAATTTTATTGATAAATTCTTGAGGATATCTTGTCCCATGACTGCTTTGCAAAATAATGAAAAAATTTCTTATGGACAACCACGTGTGAGGAAAGATTTGAAAATATTAAATATCTCTTGACAACTGCACCGATACTATGAATTGCATATCCCAATGGGGATTTCTTTGTTTGCATCGATTCAAGTGAGGAAGGGATTAGAGGAGTCTCTTGCAGAACAATTAAGCAATCTGTTATGAATCATGAAAGTTAAAATAACATGAGCATACATACCCCACCTATGATTTTGAGTTAGCGAACAACATCCATGCTTTGAATATATGGAGGAACTATGCCATGGGAAGTGAATTCATTCTGAAGATAGAAAATATGATTTCGAAATATTTATTTGAGCAACTAGATATGAATTCCAGGAAATCCAGACGGTTGTATTTCCTTAGCAAGTACCATTTCGAGCTAAAGTATATAAAGGGAAAAGAGAACAAGATTGTTGATGCTTTGAGCTGAGGAACTCATATGATATATGAGGTGACTTTAAGTCAAATAAATTGATATTTACACATGAGGATTAGAAAAATCACAATAGTTGACCCTTTCTATGTTGAAATCATCAAGAAGGTCCAAGAGGACAGGATGTTTCAATAAAAAAGACTACAAGGTAGATGAAACAGGACTTCTATGGTCCAAAGAGAGATTGTACATTCTAGAAGGATGGGACATTCAATCCAACATCCTCATTGAATTTTACCAGACACCCTACTCAGGGCATTTGAGATATCAAAAGATGATATCCACAGTTAAGAGGCAATTTTTCTAGCCTAAGTTGAAGTCTGGCATAGCCTTGTTTAACATGAAATGTGAGGAATGTTGGCTGGTCAAAGCTAAGAACCAACATCCTTCAAGGTTGCTCCATCCATTACCCATTCCAGAATGGAAGTGGGAGGTCATTAGTATGGATTTTTTTAGGGGTCTACTTAAGAGTAAGAAACAAAATGGCTCTATCTTTGTAGTAGATGACAAATTGTCAAAACCATCACACTTCATTCCAGTTAAGTTGACCTACAAGGAAATACACATTGCGGATATCTTCTTGAAGGAGATATTTAGATTGCACTGGATACCCAAGGAAATCATCTCGGATCGAGATACTAAGTTTACCGAGAAATTTTTGAGATCCCTATTCTCTGGATTAGAGATGCAATTGAACTTTAGTACTTCTTACCATCGGTAGAGCAATAGGAAGAACAAAAGGGTAAACCATATTGTAGAGGACATGCTTAGGATGTATGTCATGAAAAATCCCACCAAGTGGGAAGATTACTTGCATCTTGTATAGTATTCATATAACAATGGATACCAAACTTCTGCTAAGATGAGTCCCTTTGAGGTACTCTGTGGACGAAACTGTAGAACACTGGTTACTTGGGATATCACGGTGGATCGGCTCATGTTAGGGCCTGAATTAAAGGAATTGGAAAAATTGGTTACCAAGGACCAGCTAAACCTTAAACAAGTACAATACCTCCAAAAAATCTACGTGGAAAAGAAAAGAAAAGATAAAGATTATCAAATAGGAGACCATGTTTACTTGAAAGTAAAAGAAAAATGAAGCTCGTTGAGCTTGGGAAGTTGTGGTAAGTTAGCACCTAGATTTTTTGGACTTTTTGAGATACTGGCCAAGAGAGGGCAGTGGCATATGAACTAGCATTACCTTCTAATATAAGATTCCATCATGCTTTCCATCATCTTTATTAAGGAAATATGTTTATGATACTAAACATGCGTTGAACACATAATCGATGAGATGTTTTGTGTTGAGCAAGGAGCTCTGGAGCACATGGGTATTTTATGTCTGTGTTGGGAAAGAATATTTGGATCACATGAGTGTTTATATTTGTGTTGATAGATAAATTGTGGATCACATGAGTTACAAGAACCTTTGTGTTGAGCATAAATCTCTGAAGCACATGAAAATATAAATTGGAAGTGTTGGGGATAATCCCTGAATCCTTCCAAGTTGATGTTGAGAATAAGCTCTAAAAAATCATATCCTTTGCCATTGTATCTCTAGGTGTGTCCTACAAGTACATCCTAGAATTAGTGTTGAGCTAGGAGCTCTGGAATTGCACTAAGTTTGTAACTCCCTATTTTTAGCATTTAGTATGGGCTCTGGATAAGCGCTAGGAGTTACTAAAAATAATTAATATGTAGAGTGAAAACAAATCGAATAAAACATTGATCTCATCTGACTTATTTGTAAGTGATTAAATGAAATTTTGAATTTCTATATATCATCAAGTACTAAACAACTACCATGTTATACAAGGGAATCCAACATGTAAGGAGGTTTAGAATTTCGTAGCCTAGTTGACCTAACCCCTACCTAAGGGTTGTATTAAATAAAGTTTCAAATGTTTAGGGATCATTCTATATGATATGTAAGGACAAAATATTAGAAAATAATATTTATATAAGTATATAGTTTATACATGGTATGCATAAAGAGTAAGCATAGTAATAATACTAATAGCTATAAGAAATAAATAAAAACTCCATACATTATTATTATTACTAATGATAATTAAAATATTAAAATACCTACAAGAGTCCAAATAGGAACTAGTTAAAAGTTCTAAGTTAAATATTAAAAGTACCTAAATTAAATAGAAAAGGGTTAAATAAATAAATCAAATTGTTTTTTATTTAATTGTCCCTTTGACTGAAAAGTATGCCTATAAAAACCCAAGCCAAAGAGAGGCTTGGGGATGCTATTTTGGTTATTCCATTATTATGTCTGATTATCCTCAAGAGATTTCTTGAAGAATAGTTTTCCTAAGAGGAAAAAGTAGAATTGATGTAGAACCTGATATCCCAAATAGGGAAGCCTTACGTTAGGATTTCTAAGATACTTGCATGTTGGAACCATCTCAGGGTGATTCAGATTGAAACCAAGAATGGTTTTGGTTCATGTTTGGGTGGAACATGGTAGTTCCCAAGTGATTCAATTATCTATACAAAGGTCATATCCTTTTGTGAATTTATTAATAATGGGTATTTGAGTATGCAGGTTTTCAACCATTGAAATAGATTGATCTTGCAGGTATGAGGTTCTTGATTTTTCCCTTGTAAACTACACAAGTTTTTCCTATTTGAAATATATTGAATTCTGAATGAATACATGATAATTTTCTGCTATAAGCTAGGTTATATTTCCCTCGGTTCCTTTTGTGTTTGCTAATGTAAAGGTTTTGTTTTACAATTATTTTCTATAATTAATCTTCTGTCTAATAATTTAAGGGTTTGGTTTTTCTAATTCCTTTCTGCAATTTATTTCCCGCCTTTAAATTTATTTCGAAGAACTAGAACTAATCAAAACAGAGCCCATATATATTATCTCTATTGGCAGATTTCATAATTCCAGTAGGCTTATGTTAAATAGAAATAAACCCAGACTATTATCCATAATATAAACCTAATATTTATCTAGAATATTGTAACATAAAATAGAAATATCTAACCCTTTATATTAATTATAAATAAACATAACTATAAACAAATAATTATCATAAACAACCAAACAACGAATGCTAAGATAAGCTATCGAGACCTCTAAAGGTCTATAGGGATAATATAATTGAAACAAGACTATGTTAATATTTATTCCAACCTCACAAAGAATAAACCATAGCCTAAATATGAAATACTTCATAACAAAAACATAAAATACAATTATCAAAATCTTATATCATAAGAGAGCTTTCCACATAATAAGTCAACCATAAATTTAATCACAAAACTCATTAACATATATCGTATAAACAAAAGGGTAACATGATTGAATTATGTGGGAATTCTTGCCAAACCCAAGTTGTTTCACACACATATCCCTTACAACCATCATGGCCTAGGATCGAATCCTACGAAACTCACGACTTCTAAACCCAAGATACATTCAAAGCATGGCTAAAATTGAATCCTGTAGGATTCGATAGCAGCATTTAACGCTGTAATAACTCATAAATGTTCTACACATTATATGCTATAAAAATCGAGTGCCATAAGAATAAACACATACCAAAACCATTGCTTTGTCAACGTTTCCCCATATCATTGCCAAATCAAATATACAGGTTGTAAAACCATTTATTATATCTCTACATAGAAAATTAAAACCCCAAGCTATTATTTATACGCTGTATCCATTTCATGGCTCACGGTCATATACAACACAGTAATTCCATTAATACAAACTATAAATCAATTAAACGCTGTCAACGCTAAGCCATATAAATGAAAGTCATTCATAGGGTAAAACCCATCGTAAGGGCCATGTCAATAAATACACAGGTAAGAATTAATCTCTACAAATAACCAATCAACACAGTCGCTACGATACATATAAAAAGTGCCATTTCCAGTGATGGCATGCCTCCAAAATCCAAGAAACACTGTTAAAATATATAAATAAAGAACGAATGCAAGTTTACACAGAACCAAAGCATTTCCAATTAAGAGTCATAACCACGATATACACATAGTAGCGAATTACTATACTAATTAACTAGCATAAAATATATAACAAATACATATTCACGTTTACAAGAAAAATGCACCATTACAAGCAATGGTGTTGTCATCATTACCAAAACCCAACACATTTAACAAAAAACACACATTTTGTAATATCAACCATGACCAAACCAAAGTATTCATTTACAGATTTGAATCACGCTAGTCTCAGCTCGAAGGCTCCAACCCAACAAAAACCCCAAACTATAATCACATCTCAGGATGCTTTATAATAATTACATACATACCATTACAGTCACAACCCCTAAAAACAAAACCATGCATTCATCCAAACGATGAGATTCACGCTCTTTCAAAACACCCACACACATAGGAACAAGCTAACACTTGTTTTGTAACAGCGATTACCTATGAAGGGAAATGTGTAAGCCACTTGGGAGACCCACGACCTACACTATAAGGACCCTGCAACCTGCAACAAACCACAACGAAGATGAGGAGTATGCCAAACCTCACAACTGAAACCAAAAAAAAAGCATAGTAAAACCAAATCGAAGGACATACCTTTGAAGTGCAACCAAAATCCAAACTTCATGCCATATTGTAGACTAGAGAGACGAAGAGATCTCACACAAAAAAAATGCAAATGAACCATTTCTTCATGCTAGTCCAAGCTTAGGGCTTGTGACCCCGTTTCCCAAGGCACATTAACTCTGCCACCTTGTCCTCCATTACATGAAATAAAAACCCCAAGTCTATAGTTCATGCCACACCAAAATGTGTTGTGACAAATATCCACCATGGAAACCATAAACCCCAACTTTCGTATCGTAGACTTAGGATAAAGCCATAATTCATGGCATATGTAATATACCATGAATGGCTTACAATATTCCTTCAACATTATACACAAGGACCATAATGAAACATAGGGATATGAATTAATATCTTATGCCTTATACATTACAAAATAAACCAAATACATGTTAAGTGCAGGCTCAAACTAAATCAAGGTCTGAAGACTATAAACAATAGTGGTAACCAATGCAAACATAGGAATAATTAAACCTATCCTTGTGTGGACAGCAACACTACCGACCATAATAATAATTACTAATATAGGACTATAGGTCTGTTTGTCATCTAAGCTATAAGGTAGTGAGCATAGGAAGTATGCAATTTGTTTCACTTTTATAGTTAGTTTTGCATCATCAAGTGTAGCTACACAAAATAAATAAAGAAATGCATTAGTTCAATAAATAACTAAGTAAACCCTGTAGCGCAAGTAAAAATAATTAGCTTTCGATGTGTTTCTACAAGGGATACAAGTCCTACCACTCCACCCCTTGATAATACAAGTTAAGTCATGTTTATTCATAAAATAGTAATTAGACATTATAACCAATAATTAAGCAATAACCATACACACATACATGTCAATACATAATAATAAGCATTCAATAAATAGCATAAGCCATCTAACTCAGATTCAAGTTACATAACAACAAACAAAGAATTATACTACGAACCACATCGGGGATAACATGCAGAAGGAAGTAATAACAACTTATGACAATTTAGTTAAGTAAACAAAGCATGACACATTCCACATAAGTTAAGATAATGTCCAGATCAAGTAGTAATTGAATACCCTAATATTTTTTTTTCAAATTTTGGGGACATTACAAATCTCCTAGTAGACGGGGCACTAAAAAATAAAATAAAATAAGTAGAAAATACTTTGCACTTCCAATTTCTTGGAGTGTACATAATATGGAAATCCCCACCCTCACATGGAATATGATAGTTGTTCTATGGGTGAAAACGTGAAGTTGGGTAACACTTTCGTGAGAATCGGGTGCCTGAGCAAGATAGCGGAAGTTATTCGCCGAATAATGTTTTTATTCAGTCGAATAATCAATCCTTTATTTGGCCGAATAAATTTTAACGGTGAGCTGTTTAAATTAACGAAGACATTGATTTTTTTTTTCGTTTGCTATTTCGATTGAACAAACTTTGTTGTAAATAACGGTTCCATAACGGAAAAGTATTATTCGACTGAACAATTATTTGGCCCAATAACCTTTGAGACCTAAAACCTGCACAGTTTTCAATTTTATACATTTTCAGAAGGTAAAATGGATGTCTTACACTACAAATTGACTGTTGGAATTGATACCATTAGTTTCGTCATTGAATATACTTTCCGTAGGTATATATTTTGGTGTGTATATGTGAGATTCAATATTTTTAATTTTGTTGTTTCTTCACATGTGTTGAGTTTCATTTCATCTCTTTCAAAATGCGGTGAAATGAAAAATATATAACTTTAAAAATACACCACCAAAAAAATTGAAACAAATATGGTGGCTTTAATTGAAGTGTCTACTTCAAAATGGTATTCATAGATTTTTAAGTTTTATAGTCAATTGATAGAAAAGTGTCGCAACCAAAAACATGTTGAAAGTCATTAAGGTTTCCCCATTGATCGAATTCAAAAAAATATTATAATAAGTATATAGATCTGTTGGTTACATAATTATAGTCATCCTCTAGTATATTGTGTTTAGATTATCGTAGCATTTTTTTGTTTTGAAAAACACATATTTAACAATGATTTTAGGGGTGCAACCAAACATGACTATTTTTTAGTCCTTTCATTTTATAAGGACACACTGTCAAACATTTTCCAAAATGACATATCAAATCTCAATAAAAAAATTGAAAAAATTATGAATAGAAAGCTAACATAATTCTCTAAAAGTTTTGTTTTTACTTAAAAGTGAAATTATAAACACAAATATCACTTTTCTTCGCCCAAAGTTGAAAAAGATGAAAAGAACAGATTTAATTTCTCATAAGACCCCCTAAAATAGACACCCATGTTCATGGATTCACCCCTATTTATTGATCTAGTGAAACCACACCCTCGTTTTCTATATCGTGAAGTAGGTGGTCAATTAATGTAACTATTATATTACATTGCTCTTCTGGGTTGATGTAAAATGTTAAATATAACTTAGAATTTTTAAATGGAAAAATAAAATGCAAATATAAAAAATATAGGATGACAACTTACAATAAATTTTCCATGGAAGTACCAGGAAAAAAGGATAACCTAGAAATGTATAAGGAAAAACAAAGAATAGAATACATCAACCAACTATGTGCCTCAATTTTCTTATATGACCCACTAATGCTTTCTATATTTACATTTTTTATGAATTTTTCTTTATGCCATTCCTTCTTTGATTTTCCTTGTTCCATTTTTTTTAATTTTCGAGAGCACATGTTTGATTAAAATTTGTTTGTAAGCTACTACAACATTGAAATTGTATCCAACTATAAGATTTTTAAAATGGGACATTAAATTTCCTATGAAAATACAATATTATTTGAAATGCCCATGATTGTTTAAAATACTGAAGGTTTTATTATAGAAAATCTATCTTAGAGACAATCAACTAATTTGTTTTAATATTTTTGCAAATTTATTCTCTCTCTTACTTGACTATTCAAGCAACTTTGTTTTTGTTTGATATTTAGCCAACTCAAGCAAGTTGTTGCGTTGTTTTGTTAGATATTGGCTTACAAATGGGAATGATGTGCATAATTTGGAAGGGGAACTTGCTCTGGCTTTCTTAAGATAGATGTTGAAACTTGAAAGATGTATAGTACAACTGCAACTAATTTATTTCTTGTTGCATGCTTCTTCAAATCATTGTTGTTGAATATAAATCTAAAGACAAGAAAGCATCTGAAGAAGAAAAAAACATTCTTTTTAGAACATTGGTAAATAAGACTAGAATTCAAGTGTAGTGAAATATTTAGTTGGAAAACAAATTTGACACTCCTCTCTTGAGTCGTAAAAAAATTGAAATTTGCATTGGCGAACGAATATGTATTTTTGATGATGATCTTTCTATTATCTACTAGAAGTTGTGATCATTATCTGTTTGCATTCTTGGTTTAGGTAGAGGATGTGAATTTCTAGATTTTCGTTACAAGTATCTAAGTGTAGACTCCAAAAGAAATTTGTTGATTACAAACACAAACAAAATAGTTAATATTAAATATTTGTCATTGAAGACTTAGAGTGACATTGGTGAGTTTGGAGGAAAATGCTTAGAAGTGGAGGCTTTATCTCAGAAGAGTTGATATGTTACTATTTGTAGATATAGTTAATGTCTGTAAATAATGTTATTCATGACAATGCAATTTACCATGATAACTTGTGATACAATACTTTGCATTGTCTCATTTTCTACGACAAAAGCTATGATATACCTCTATCTATTTGGAAGCCTATAATATAGTTTTTTTCTATAAATATATTGCTTCTTATAATGATATTCATCATGATCCAGGTTTATGATTTTGGAGGTTTTTCTATTGTACGGTGTTTATGGGCCAAATGGAAAGAGAGAAAAGCAAGGCAAAAGGGGAATGGAGAAGATTCTGATTGCCATTCCCGATGAATAGTTTAATAAGAGTGTTCAGAATTGTAGAAAGGCTATGTTTGAGGTTCATATTGTGATTATGGAATGCTTTGGCATTTGTAATTATGTAATACTAACTAACACAAAATGTTTTATCTATTGATTGCATTTAAAAACTTATTTTACTATTGAAGCAAGAAGATAATATGAGCAGAAGGTGTCTTTTGTGTCATCCTATTGACTTGGTGTTAGTTTTCCATTTTTTTCTAATGATACGAGTCATTCAAGCTTCTACACTATTACTTTTGTAATATGCATAGGATTTTGTAGATTGTAGTTCTCCTCCCCTCGAATAATGGGGGATAGTTTTGAAGGTAGACATTATTTGAAATTAGAATTTCACAACCAAAATCACACTTGTGGGAATACATGTGATGGGAAAACGCACGATGACTTGTGACTCATGACGAGCGCACTTTGTGGGAATGTGAGTGCTAGGAACACTTGTGAAGGAAATGCTTGTGGATACGATGGTCAATGGATGGAAGTTACCAAAAGAAAGGATGATGGATGTACACACTTGGGTCTCTTTTGGTTTTGAGGGGTTTTATTGAGCTCAAAAAGGATCATATATATAAATAATATGACACCAAGTGGTGAAGGCATCTAATCATGGGGAAGGATTAAGGAATAATTCCAAGGAAAGCTCTTTGATGTGAAAACTGTCATAGAAATTACAAATGGTAGGCTTGTGGAAGTTACATGAAGTTGGATTGACTGTTTGGGAAAGAGTTTCCTATTGTAATTACATGGTATGTAAAAAGATCTATAAGGAATTCATTGGTTCCTTTGTTGTACAATGTAATATATTTAACCTTATAAAGGTTAAGGTACCTGCATTGCATGTGCTTCACTAATTATTTTGTACATCTATGGGACTCTACATCCAATAGACATGTAAAGTAAATTACTACTTTCATGTTTTCAAATTATTTTTGTTTTGTTTAAATATCGGCATTCCTAGTGTGCATTTTGGATAAAGCTGAATAGTTGTGGTAGATTTTCTAGTTCTATTTCAATGTATAAATGATAGTGGGATTGGCATATTGTATCTTTAAATTTTATTTTATTTTATTTATATATCAATATGAACATGGTTTCTTGCCTTGACTACAAGATAGTGGTTGTTTAATTCACCTCTGAATAAAATGAACACATAAGTATTGGCATACTTCTTATCAACAAGCAAACTTAAAGGTATTGTTGCTAATATTTCATCTTATTTCATTTCCATTTATCTAGTGGCTAAACATACTTAGAGTTAATTCCCATTCTTCTTGATGTGAAATGGAATTAGTTGTTTATTTCTTTTTACTATTCTATATACATTTTGGGTGATGAGTTTCTCCATTTCTCATCCTTTTCTTCTATATAAACTCAAATTCTCCTTTTCATGACATAATCCACCACTATCTTCAAGTTACTAATGATTTTTCAGTCAAATTCAAATATCTTGGTGTGACTCTAGATTACTCGGTAGATAGTTTAACATTGGATGTATGCTTGTCACTCCCATAAATTTATGGGATTTTTGCATTTTGCATCATTCAAGCATACAAAATAATGATTATCAAGTTACTATAGATACATAATGGATAACCTTGTAATAGTCCTTCAAGTATTTCAAATGCATTTATTAAGTACAAGAAGGACCTGAAGGACTAGTACATGGTAATCCATTATGGATATATAGTAACTTGATAATCATTATTGTATATACTTGAAAGATGCAAAATTTGTTTTAATATCGTCATTATCAAGAAATACCAACATTTTAAAGGGTTCAATCTCAATGGTAGAGCACCTGCCTAATTATAGGAAGGAGGTTGGTGGTTTGATTCCTCCGTGCGCTATCATAAATTTGTGACTACAAAAATGACTAAATTCATGTATATACGACTATTAGTAGATAAATTATCGTATCTTATAGCATGACTAACGTTTAGTCGTATTTAGCTTAGTCATTAATATGTTATCATCTAGTAGTTTATTTAGTCGTATATTTGGTCATTAATTGTTGCAATCAATGGCTAAATTAGTGACTAAATATGTGACTAAATCAATGACTAATAAGTCAACTTATTAATGACTAAGTGAAATACAACTAAGTTATTCAAGCTATAATATAGTGAAAATTAGCTACTAATAGTCATCGACTCAAATATAGTCATTTATAATCGGATTTTAGTCATTTTTTTAGTCACTAATTCATTATTTTTTACTGGTGATCAGTGGGACAAATTGTGGATCAATATTCATCATCAAGTAGAATCTATATTGAATTTTATTGCACCACTCTATAGGTAGTGAAGCTATGTGAGAGAGTGAAATATGCTCATTCTGAAACTGGGACCTCGTTTTTGTCTACCATCTGGATCCCCAAAAACATTCCCAGATGCTTCGATGATATTTTCATCCCATTTAGGATTTTGATTTGTAATAGGAGATATATATGGATCTATATCATCTTTAGGTACAATATAAATATTAATAACATGTTGATCTTGTTCCTCATCTTCTTAAAATGAAAGACTATACAACATATCATTATCTGCAAATGGAGATGAAAGAGAGTTTTTACCTTCACTTTTGAATGGCTCTTGGGATAGCACTGGAGATGAGTATGGAAGAAAATGTGAGAACCCACATTCCTTGGAGGCATGGTTTGCAACAACCTTCACTATAATATTCCTAGTTGAGATATCTGAGATCTCCATCAAGTCATGACCAAATACAACTTTCTTTGGAGAGCCAGTATGTGTCATCTAATAAACAACTAACAAATTTGCTACAAGAGAGGGAACATAGAGTAAATTCTTGAAATCTCCATGTTATATTTTAATAGAACCTCTCCCAACAATTGAGATCTATGAATTATCCCCCATATGAAATTCAGGTCCTCCTGAGAGATATAGAGTAGCGAATGACTCTTTGGAGGAAACCATGTGGTTGGATGCTCTTGAATCAATTAGATAGGCCTTTGATTAAGTGAATCCTACTTTCAAGTCATGGAACATCTCATATTATTCGTTATTTTCTCCAAATTCAGACATTTCTACATCTTGTGGAAGGGAAATATTGTTATGTTCAAGGATTTTTTTCAACTACTAAATGGCCTTCTTCATGCACTAGATCTCTAGATGAAAACCTCTCATACAAGATGAACACTTGGCCTTCTCAATTTTCTTATTTTTCTTGGAGCTTGAGACCCCATTGGAATATTTCTAATTCTCTTTTAGTTTTGAATCAATATCTTTGGCCTCCTTCCCTTTGTGCTACCCTCTTTCTTGCACATTGTTTGAGTCTGCTAATATTATTGCTTGATTCTTGGAGGTTTAAATCACACCCATTTGAACCAATTTTTCTTTCTATTGTATGAATAGCTTAGAAAAAGAATTTAGGCAAGGCATCGACTAATTTGGAATGGAAAATATTCTGGAATGGAATGTAGAGACAAAGATTGAGATATATGAGACAATATTACTCATCACTGACATCACAAGCTTCACATATTTCCTCTCTATCCTACATTGTTTGCATTGTAGTACTAGTTCTTTGTACTTCGAAAACAATTGTTGAATAGTCTTGAAACTGCTGGGCCATAGTGAAATAAGCTCATTCTCCATAATATTCCCTTGCAGATCATATTTTTTTCCAAACAAAGAATCGAGGTTTTCCCAAGATTCCTTCAGAGTCTTCAATCCCTAAATATCAAACAAAAGATTGCTATAGATGTGGATGCACATGAAGCTAAAAGCTTCATCAAGCCAATTTATAAACTTGTTCTTCTCAACATATTGTTGGGGCTCAACTTCTCTTCCCATTGTAATCCTAACCTAGACTTTTTTGTGCACGTATACATGCATATCTTCCCTCCAATCAATGTAATTAAAGGGTGTAAGGATTCTACATATGAGAGCTGAATAATTCTCCATTTTACTGTATGTTGATTAATCAATTATTAAATAAGATACATAGATACCTGTAAAGAACACTACAAAACCAACTCAATTTGCAATCATATGTTAGTTCAAGCCTCCCCTCCTCGACATGTGAACTTTTTTAGAGTCTGTCAAGCATGCAAAGTGTTCTCTAGCCATAATCAAGGGTTAGCAAGGCAATAATTGTAGGAATTATGTGGAAACTTAGTTGCTTTTGGTGCATAATGGAGGTTAGACAAGGTTTTCTACTAGCCTGAACAAGGATCTGATACCATGTTCAATTTGTGAACCATTGATCTACAGACAAATATGAAAGATGTAGGAAAGGAATTATCCAATGTAATAATCAAAGAGAAAGTACAATGAAAAGGAAATTCATGATAAAAATTTCAGATAAAATAGGAAATAATTGATCAATTAACCACAATATTAATATTTAATCACTAATCACTAATACAATAATTATACAATAAATAAAATTCGAATGCTAAATATTGGATTCAAATATATCAGTTATAACTAACTGATTATCTAATTTGGTGTGTCTAAATCATAGATGGGGCTCACTAGTTTAACTCCATATGTCTAAATCAATGTAAAATCAGTTAACTAATGAGGTAGGTGGAAAAAACACACCACACTTCTTGCATGCATGCAAAATTGTCTCTAGGATAACTGATATAAATCTAATCGATTGTAACTTGAATATAACTTAGCATAGTTGCTTACCTACAACAACCAACTCAAGGAGGTTGTTGGTTACACTCAGAGTGGGATCCTATAATGTAGGGATTTGCCCCAGAGGCACACAAACGCATGCATGAACATGCAGTAAGTGGAAGATAACGTCTAGGTGTGTCCGCCATACTCTAGTATAGTGATAATAACTTAATAAGTTAGGGAAAATGAGCAAATATACTAAATTGGATAAAGGAGGATTAAATAACCCTAAAAAAATTAAAACTAGATTAAAAGGGGTCTTTTCGAGTCCATCTATAGTATTAAAATTCATCAAATTGTAAAAATTTATTATCAATTTTTCAATTTTCCATTGTTAAAGTGACACAACAAAAAATGACTAACATAAATACTAATTCTTATTATTGTAGTTCTTACCTATTCATATTTTTAAATTTTATCGCTAGAATAAATTAGTCATTTAAGATGGTTTTATTTTGTTTGGTCACTGTTATCACTCCAAGAAACTACCTAGGGTTATAAGCTAGGTATGCCTGGTAACTTAAGAAATCATGTTTTTGTGTTTTTGTAAAGGTGGATCAATGGGATAACTGAGAAGACTA
>LPNX010559722.1:186765-282583 GCA_001517045.1 Pseudotsuga menziesii
ACCCTTGTCTATCATCAAAGAGTAGATCTATGTCGTCTCCCAGGAAGATCAGCTTCTCAACTCGCTCCCCAGCAACGGTGCCATTTTGTTATCACTCCAAGAAACTACCTAGGGTTATAAGCTAGGTATGCCTGGTAACTTAAGAAATCATGTTTTTGTGTTTTTGTAAAACTGGATCAATGGGATAACTGAGAAGACTAAGCAGTAAGACAACATGACATGCCTCTAAATAAGCCAGTGCTTCAAGAAATTAAATATCAGCCACAGTAAATAATCAAGGTATGAAGAATATTGCCTAGACAACCAAGTACATTAACATGCAGGGATTATGCAACCAAGTACATACATAACGCAGGGTCACACTAAGCAATAAGAAGTTCCTCCATTCAAATCATGAGCATAAGCTAAGCTAAGTCAAACAAGGTGCAGAATAATGAAAAATGTGGATAGACCGATATCTAATGACCAAAGAAAACTGTGATTCATATAGCAAGAAAGTGTCAAGTACATAGCCCAAAATGTATCCAAACTTGAACCCTTTGTTCAGCCTCAGTACTCAGACTTTATAGTTTTTACAAAGTAGTTTCAAGATCCTAAAAACATGGATCTTATTTGAGTTAACGCTAGTAAACTAGAACAACAAATGCTAAACAATAGGGACTGATCCCTAAAATCAAGGAAATGCTGATATGAAGATCTCCTCTCAAAAGCTCGGTGGTTGGTGAAGTGGAGTTAGCCTCCCAAGGCTCGATGGACTTTGATGGGAACATAACAGAAACGCTCTTGATGATGTGGCACTTGAACTTAGAGCTGTTTCCTCAAAAATATGCTTAAAATTAGCCAAAATACCCCCCTGACTTAGATCTCGTTCAAAATCCCTTTGCATACTGAGAAGACAATTCATAATCCATTCATTTCGATCAGCCTTCTGCCATTTCAGCGAACAAAACCGAGATCTGGGCAAAAACTTAAGCGATCTGTGAAAACAGGCTTTCGGCAGCTAAGCCTTCTTCCAATTTCACGTGTTAGCTGCCGAAAGTCAGCCTTTTCGGCAGCTAATGAGCTCTTGGAGGCTCGCCTAAGCTGCCGAAACCTGTAGAATTCCTAAAAAACTGCCTTTGGAAAAAATTGATTTTCTCAACCGTCCGATGTCCGTTTTACATGTTCGAATAGTCGATTTTGATCTACAGATCATAAGATATCCACGGGTTCTTCCAGATCTGAATTTGGAGTTCTATAAGGCCATCAAAAGTTCCCTGCAATATCACGTGATTTCAGCAGAAAATTCCTCTTGAGTTATGGTTCAACAATGAAAATACCTCACAGGGCAGCCAAGTGACAAATCGTAGCTGAGCATTCGGGATTTATTTAATAACAGAGCATGTTGCAACAGACAGATGACATAATGACTGGATATTTAGCCTGAGATTGTAGGGATGAAGCGTTCTAGTTCAAACTGACTTCGTGGCTAAAATTTAGGAATGGAATCGAAAGTACTTAACCACAGACTCGAATTACTAGTCGTGACAGGAAACAGTCTGATATCACAGGTATAACACTTAGGAACTGGGACTTGTAATTAGTTTCCAGACTAATAGGTGATTTCCTTCAGCTAAAAAAAATCAGGGATGCTAACATGCCGTTTTTTTTAAGCACTCGGCTAGGATTTAAAATAGGAGGAAACTGTTAACATACCAATAACTCGAGTGAACTCTAGCTATGAGAGAGAGACTCAGCCAATTGTGTCATAAGAAAACATTCTGTAGTGGACAATAGAGGGACACCGTTGCAATCCTTCCAATGGTTAACAAATCCTTGGAACTAAGATAATCCATTGCTATTTCAAGATGCTTTCAAACGAGCACCTGTGCTAAATAATACCTTGAAGGTTGCAGTAGCAATCATACACAACCCGCCTTGATCCCTGCTATCTGATTTGTTTTAATACATGGAGTAAACCCCAATATGACTTGGATTTGCAGGAACTCAAACAAAAACAAGATCTGAGTGATTGATAGCACCTGTCTATAAATGAGTTGTTACCTTTCCAATATATTAGTTGTGTTTGGGAAAGATTCAATGGAACCAACCATGTGTTTTAATAAATTTGATACCCAGCAGCAGAGATCTTATCATTAGAGCATATGAACCATCAATCTTTCCTTTCGGCGGTTACAATAGGTTCGTTTGATGATTTGATGAGTATGAAGCAATCTTTGATTTTTGCACATGGATATGTTTTCGGCAGCTAGAGTCATTCTGGCAAACCATATTAGCTGTCGAAACTGGCCTGTTTCGGCAGTTAAGTAAACTTCCACAGACTTAGTTAACTGCCGAGAAGCTGGGATTTTTTCGATATTGAAGGCCAAGACTCACATAAATAAAAAAATTTACCCATTCTATCACCCAAAATGACAGTGTACTTTTTGGGAGATAACAGTCACTTAAAATTGCTCAAATTTGGTAGTATTTCACTTGAAAAAATTGTGAGAAACCATAGATGAAAAAATTTCCTTTTCTTAGAGGCATTCTTCCATAAGTCTCTTTATTTGACACATACCTGGTGGTATCTCGATTTGAGAACCAACTTCATGAAGTACTTGGAACAGGAAACTAGTCTAACAAATAATCAATCATAGGAAGATGGTATCAATTCTATAGTTTAATCTTGTTCAAATATTTGTAGTCAATACACATCTACTAAGTTCCATATTTCTTGCATACTACTGTGATAGATAAGCCACAAGGTAATGTCCATGGTGGAATCATCCCTTTTTCTAGAAATTTTTATAATTACTTCTTCATTTCATATGGTTTTAGAATATATCATCTATACATCCCAATATTTGGTAATGGGGAGTTAAGCAACAATTCTATCTCATGTTCCACATCCCTCATAGGCGTTATCCCTTTAGGCTCCTAAAACACTCCTTTATATGTTAAGCCCTTATTGATGACACATTACACCATATAGTGTGGCACATTACCCCTATATTGTGGTGTATTACATATTATGTATGTAGTATTGGGTCTAATAGTGGGTTTATTAGTTGTTATTGTACACCATTATATCCTATATATAGGAAAGAGATATTCTCATTTATATCATCATATCATCTTGTATTTTCTTGTACATTGTGTAAGTAGGTTCCTCCCTTGAAAAGGATTGATATTTATCTCTGCTATTCATATTTTAGGCATGGATCAGTCTCTTATTTTATATTTCTAGTCTTTTAGTGCTATATCTTGGATTTGGTTGCATAACATTTGGTATCATAGTTCTCTCCTCGAGACTAGCTTCTACAAAACAAGTCATTGTGGAAATTTTGCTAAATTTTTTTATATGAGGAATTAGAGATTGAGGTTAACAACCTAGTTCCAAAACAGGATGACCTATATCCAGTAAAAAATTCATATCCTGATCCATTACAATTTTGTAGATAATTGTGGAGGAAGAGAGGGTTTTCTACTAGTCCTACAACTAGTCTAAAATAGGTGCTCTTGGGGAAAAGGTCATATCTGAGGAATCCTAGATCCAAAAGGAGTGATACTAGTTACATATTAAGGAAGACATATTAGGGTATATGTGGTAGAAGTTTTATATACACAAACAAAACAATGGACATGGGGCATACAGTACAAGTTTACTCTTCTGAATATGCCAAAAATAACAGATTTTGGTGTATTTGCAATAATTTTTTTTTCGATCATACAAATTAGGTTATACCTACAGAATTGGAAAGAGGACAGATCAAGGTACTAAATAATGAAGTTTCAGCCTTAGAGGAGTCACAATTCGAATTTTACCTTAGTTACAAGTTGACCCTAAAACGACCTCACAATCAATGATTGAAAATGGTACACCATTTTGCATTTGAATATCTTTTATTAGAAGGATATATTTGGGGTATACCATAGGGTGTGATATTTTTAAAAAATTCACAAAAAGGAAGTGGAAATAATCACACTCCACTCAAACCCCTAGAGGGTTCATCCCTGACCTATGAGGAAGTGAAAGACATTTCTTTTAGAGTGTCCAAGTTGGAAGATATGATTAAATAAAATTTGAAAATTGATGACTTTTCTAAATTAGAAAAAAGGATGGCTACTACAAAGGATCTCAAAGGGATGGATAGTAAAGAAGATCTCAAAGGGATGACTAGTAAAGAAGATCTCCAAGACTTGAACAATTTTATCAAGGATATCAGGCATAACTTTGTTTCTCAATTATCTACTCAAGGAGAGGATAAGGAGGAACAACATGAATTATTCCAATCACTCCTAAAGAATATTGAAAAACAATTGGAGAGTAGCAATTTGGAGTCCTGAAAAGTTGATGATTCACTACAACATCATGGGTTCAATTTAGGTGCAAGAAACTACTTTATCCTCAAGATTGACATGCGAAAGTTTGATGGAAATGATCCAATCACATGGATTTTTTAGATGGAACAATTCTTTGATCTACACCAAGTGCCCACTATGCAAAAGGTAACTATTTCATCCTTCTATTTAGAACTTGATCAGTTTGTATCGTACCAATGGATTCTTGACCATAAAAAGGAGTCTATTATCTCTGGGTGTATATTCACCGAATAATTGATTGAACATTATGAGGATATAAATAGCAACACCTTCTTAAGTCAATTGGAAAATATCAAGCAAGAAGGGTCCATTACAGATCACATCAAGCAATTTCAGCAACTAAGTCTCAAAGTGAAGAATATTTCAGAAGACAATTTGTTAGATATATTTTTTGGAACGTTGAAAGATAACATTCAACATGAGGTGTGTCTCTTTGAACCATCATCACTAAAGAAGGATTTCATGATGGCAAGGAAGGTTGAAAATAAAAATATGGCAATGAATACTAGAAAGGCCTTCTCCAACACATATAGAGAAAATAATGTTCCTTCTTCTAAGCTACCACAAAAGTTGACACCCCAACAACTAGATGAAAGAAGACAAAAAGGATTATGCTTTAATTGTGACATGAAGTATAGTAAGGGACATAAGTGCAATGAGAATAAATTATTCTACATAGATTTTGAATAGGAAGAACCAAAAGAAAATTAAGCATATGAAGAAGTGGGGACATCAGAAGAAATAGAAGAGGATACTTTTGAAGAAATTACTCCCACCATATCCTGTCATGCATTGGATGGAATTAGCACTCCTTAAACTCTCAAGATAGAAGGATACAAAAAAAATAATAAGGTAACAGTGTTGATTGATTCTGGTAGTACTCATAATCTCATTCATTGTAAATTAGTCAAAGTTCTTAATTGATTTGTTTATCAAGAACCAGAATTTCAAGTAATGATTGTAGATGGAGGAACTATAAATTGTTGAGGGAAATTCCATAATATAAATCTAGCTATGGGGGAATATTTATTGAATACTTTAATGATTGCTATCCCAATGGGTGGTGCTGATGTCGTCTTCAATGTCCAATGGTTACAATCATTGGGAACAATGGGTTTTAATTTTCAAAAACTTTCCCTAAAATTTTCATGGGAGGTAAAGAATATGAGTTAAATGGTATCACAGGAAAACCAAGCAAGGTGATAAGGTCTAATTGTATGCCAAATTTGTTAAAAAGGGGAAATCAATGTATAGTTGCACAATTATGCTCATTATATGTTCAAACGAGGTTACCAGAACCTGATGAGGAAGGAAAAATAATCTTGGATCCTGAATAAATTACTGAAATACAAACCAGACAGCTTCGGAATCAATCAATTTCAGAGAATCTCATTAGATGGAATAACTTACCCACAGAAGATTCAACATTGGAAGATGAGTCCATTATACAACAACATCTAGAACTACTTCAACATCGACGACAACACTATTTGAAGGGGAGGGGCATGTTAAGCTCTTATTGATGACACATTACCCCATATAGTGTGGCACATTTCCCCCTATATTTTGGTGCATTACATATTGTGTATGTAGGCTTTGGTCTAACAGTGGGTTTTTTAGTTGTTAGTGTACACCGTTATCTCCTATATATAGGAAGGAGATATTCTCATTTATATCATCATATCATCTTGTATTCTTTTGTACATTGTGTAAGGAGGTTCCTCCCTCGAAGAGGATTGATATTTACCTTTGCTATTTATCTTTTAGGCATGGATTAATCTCTTATTTTTTATTTCTAGTCTTTTTATGCTATATCTAGGATTTGGTTGCATAACACTATATGCATATAGAAAATAATCCTCCTATTGATGTTTTTTCTAATCCTCTAGGGATGAATTTATTCTTACAATTTGATTTCCTTATTGAATTCATCATAATAAAATAAAAAAAACATATTTCCTACTTGTGACAATCAAATTTATTTCTTGGTTAGAACTTACCAGTGATATCTTTGATTTACCGTTATGTGCCTTGATTATGAGCAACTTCCCATATTTGACTAGGTGGTATTGGTTTTCTCTCCTCTTGAATATCACATCCCTCATATACATGTAGGGGATTCCAAACAATACACCACAGACATTAAGGGGTACTAAATCTAACTCCACTTCATGAATAAAATATGCAGTTACAATAAATTTGATCTTTCATCGTCTCATGACCTTGATATTTGTATCCTTTTTTACTTGTCAAAATGGAAAAGATCTAGGATTATCATGAACCTCCAAACCAATATTTCTAACAATATCGGCTACTATGAGATTGGCATGTGAAAAAGAATTGAATGGAGTATTTAACTTGGTATTGTTGATCTAGATCATGATATACAATAGTTTTTTCATCTTCTTCTCTTGCTTCTTATGAACGCTACTTAGATTCACCTCCTTTTACAGTAAAGTTTAGACAATATTGGCATACACATATGAGCTTCTATATACCTATTTAGTGTGAAAATATGAGGCTAGAAGGTGCTTATTATTAGTATCCTTATTATTATTATTAGGTTATAACTCTATATATAGTTTCCAACACTCTTTTTTTCATGTGACCATCAATTTTAGAATGATTACAATGGTTTTCTGGATTCTTACATTGATATGTAGTGGTTGTATTATTCTTATATTTTCCTTTCCACTTCTTGATATTCCCATCCTTGTAAGTTTCTATATTCTATTTCTATTTAGAACCACTTTGCTATCATTCCTTATGGCCTATATTCTCTAGGTATCAATTGCTAGCACATAGGCCTCATAAATTGTCTTGGACTTGAAGAGCATCACTTTCTTTCGTAAATGACTATGTGGAACCCCCATATACTTAAGGATTACATTTGTATTTTTGGGTGAGATACCCAAAATAATATTTATATTGATAAATTTAGTGGTGTACCACATCACACTCTTCCCTTCCCTTTTAATGATGTAGTGACAACAAATTCGGTGGTCCTATACAAATCCAATAAGGAAGAATTGGGATTTATGAGGGTTTTGAAATCCTCCATCTTAGTTATTGGAAGATATCCATCTAGCCTAAGTGCTTCTATGTGTATTTCCCACAAGGTTAATATTTGAACCCCTATTTCAATCGGTTAAATGAAGTATTTTTCTCCTCATCTATGTGTGGATTCTAAACTAGGTCTCTAATCACTGTAACTAATGACTCAAATTTAAACTATTGATATAACATTTGTAGGGCTTGATATCCACTTTCACTTTCATATTAAGTAATGTTTAGGAAGGTGTAATGGAACTATAATTCAATTATTCTTTCTTTGGATATTTTATAATCTCCTTTTTAGATAACCTTTCTCTCCAAATTTCTCATTTGATCCGATCTCTAAGTTACAGCCTCAAAAACTACCGAAAAGTCCAAACTTTTCCATGATTACTGGCATCTTACATGAGATTATAGCAACTTGTATTTATATCTTTGTAAATTGTTGTTGATATTCACCACCTCATTCTTCACATCACTCATCGACCATGGATAGGGTTTGAACACCTTTTATTTGTTCAACCAACTCCTATATCTTGCAATTATTCACAAAAACCAAAAGAAAAATTATTTTATACCAATATGATCCGCATATTGATATGGATATACCAATACAAAATTTATTCAGAACATATCATACAACTCCATTCATTGTGTTAACTAAATTACACTAAATGATAAACTGTCTGCAATTGAAAGCGAACTAACTAGAGAAAAAAATTGCATGCACACAAATAACACAAGGTATACCCTAGGAAAACATGTGATGGGAAAAAACCTAGGAAAAAGTGAGGGCTATGTGTTTCTTTTTTTTCTCAAATATGTAATGCAAATACAAAGAAAGTAGTACTCCTTATGGAGTTAACTTTGACATTATGTCTTGAACGACTACTATAGGATATCCTAGTTCCTTTGTTATTCTCTAATATCCACTTTCTTATTGTTTCCCAACTATGGAATAATACAATAAAATAACCATAATGGAACCCATTATCCTCTTAATGACCCAATATTTAACATATCCTAATAGTCATATGGTCACTAGTAGAAAATGAGAGATAAATGACCAAGCGACCAAACATTTTTGTCACCACAATTTTTTCAAGGTATAAATCACCAAACTTGACTGAGCCAACTAAAAAAAAAAGGAATGAAAAATTGCGTCACAGTATAAAAAATAAGACTATATAAAAAGTAAATAAACTAAAAATGACCACATAAAAATAACATTAAGAATATGAATTGGTCATTTATTTGGTCATTGGTAGTTGTGTATAGTGGAGATTGTAATTTTGACAATGAATTTGTACAATTTGCTCAATTCTAACACTGCAAATGGATTCATAGGAATATGGATATAGAGTCTGAATCAATCTGCATTGCTATAATTTAGTAAATTGTAGACCCTCTCACGTGTCACAACCCAACATTAATGCATGAATTAAATTTGCACTACTTACATTAATGACCTTGTATGTAGTCTTTTGATCTTAGAGAATAAGCAATTTGCTTATAATATTTACATCCTTCTCAAAGTATCCAATACATTTATGGTGCACACATTAATAAAAACCATCTCAAGATGAGATATCACAAGTACCACAAACCTAAACTAAAAATGACCAGAGAATAATTGGTCATTTATTTGGTTAGTTTTAGTTGTGTCACTTCAACAATGGAAAATTACAAGTTTGACAATGAATTTGTATAATTTACTAAATTATAACAACGGTATATGGATTCAAATACCCCTTTCTAGGGGGGTCCCTAAATCCATTTCATTGTTAAATTTAATAAATTGTAACATTATAGATGGATTTCAAGACACAATATAGTGTCAAAAAATGACACGCAACGCTCCTACTGAACTTTTTTACAAGATAATTTCACTTTTAATGTCACATCCAATTCGATGTGCTTATCTTGTCCAAATATTATTTCACCATTTTCTCTTTCATATTATCCCTTCGACACATCCTCCAAGTTGCATCATTCGCATCATCATAGTGTGGCTGTGTTGAGTTTGAGTATTAGATATATGTTTTCCTTCCCTCTCATCATTTTCATGTCGTGAAGTTAGTGTCATTGTGTTTGTCTCATCATATAGGTCACATAAAAGTTTTGTTTGAACAAAACCATCGTCATTTAACCCTCTCAGTAGCATGCTAAATATTTGACAAGGTCATGTATTTTCATTTGTTGTGTTAGCTAAAAATTGCTAATTCGACATCCTACATTAATTATCAATATGCATCCATTCATTATGGTTTCCATGATGCTTAATTTTGGAAAGTTATAAATATCTCGTGATGTATCTTCCCTACAAAAAAATCACCACTATCATCCATTTTGAAAAGAAAAAAAATCCTCCCTTCATTGTTATTAAATGTCAATGATATTTTACCAAACTCATAACCATGTTAACATATCCATTCGATTAGACAAAGTCCCATAGTTTGTTTCAATTAAACACTTCATCACTTCTAATATCTATCGACATTTTTCATCTGCATCACTTGTTGATGTGCCAATATTATTACAATTAAAACATAAAAATTTAGTAATATATAATATATTAATATGAAAATATATAATTATATTAAATTATATCAACATATATTAACCAAATCTAAAAAATTTATATAAAAACATTATTATATAACAATACAAAGCAAAATTTATAAAATTTATAACATATAATAAAATGTTATATATATATATATATAAAATACAAACACTATAGGTAATAATAATAATAACATAAAACATAAAAAAGTCACTGACCTATAACCCAATTCAATCAACGATATGGTGCAAGTTCCTTGCACATATTCCACATTTATGAGTTATGAGAGATAGATACCATTCATGCTTTCATCTCCTTCACATTAAACCAAAATAATTCCATACAAATTAATTTTCCCTGCAGAACTAGGCAATAGAGATCACATGTCGAAGGAAAGGGGTTTGATGCATCAAAACCTAAAACTCCTTACATGTTTTCACATATGACATTTAAGATATAGATTTAAAATGCATAAATCTACCAATTTCTTTTATTAACCACAATTTCCCAATGTTAAAATTGGAGATCCTTGAAGATAGTTTTTAGGTCAATAAGAGGTGTCAAGGAAAGAATGTGAAGGAGCTCACATGGGTTCTTCTACTAAAGGCTCATAAGGAAGTAGGATGCCTGTTTTGGCCTGCCAATGGGGTTTGGGAACTTTTGGATTTGGTAGGACATTGTTTAATTTCATCATGTGACGAAGGAGGGAATTCTTCTCATAAAAGCAAGCTTTAAAAATTTATCAATGGTTTCCTTCTAGATTCCACTTTGTTGTTTGGGTTTGAGCTATTAGATTATTTGAAGGGGTGGCGTTTCATTCGGTGAAATATGGATCTCCCCCCATATATGATTAGAAGTGGGATTTTTAACTCTATATATTAAGGATGGATTTATACCAGAGAGAATTATATATTCCCCCCTCTTCAGAGATTGGTTGATTCATGAATCATTAGTCATTTCTTAGTTGAAGGATCAAACCAAATTATTATTTTTATGTTTTTTGGATCAAACTTAAGAAAATAAAGCTAGTCCTAAAATAGGAGTTGGGAGATGCAACTGATTTGGAGCAAGGAGACAATGCATATTAGCCGATGGTCATCGTCCAAATTCCAATGTGAAATGAAAGAGAGGTATGATGTGACTTCTTAAATCAATGTACTTGAATATACAGAATCTAAGGTTTTCTTTTAGGGGGATTTTTGCTAGTCTTAGCATCGATCGATTTTACTTTTGATTTGGAAAAACTTGGGGCTCAACCATAAATACAGTATTATTTCTTATTTTGAACCCATATTCTTATAGTGGCTTAGCCAGATTACAGAGGCTTCTTATGAAATTTAGACCATCACCAATCTATCCTTTTAATAGAATGTTCAGTTAGACCCCAGTTGTTTTCTCTTATTACCCATGATTGTGTACTCCTCGATATTGAATGTATCTATTGTGTAAATTTGTTCTTTCATCAAACAATTATGTTAGAATCCTGTGAACTAAATCATACTTTGCGGTTTTCTCTATATAGATTTCATATCTTGTGATGGTTATTAGAAGGATTTTATTAGACTCCAAATGAGAAAGTGATTATTTGCTACATTTGGCTTCTTTGAGTAGCAATTGTTCCTCGAACTGAGAATATTGGTTCGAAATATATTGGGAATATGGATTATGTGTGGTGTAGTTTCTATTCTATCAACACGATGGTTTGAAGAAGAGGCTATAGTTCCAAGTCTTGATAAT
Source organism: Pseudotsuga menziesii (assembly GCA_001517045.1). Classification (NCBI taxonomy): domain Eukaryota; kingdom Viridiplantae; phylum Streptophyta; class Pinopsida; order Pinales; family Pinaceae; genus Pseudotsuga; species Pseudotsuga menziesii. The sequence goes on from LPNX010559722.1 coordinate 198,488, forward strand.
TTGAATTACCTAGTCTCTATACTTGACATTTCATTCAAGTTGTTGCATTGTTTCTAGATTATTTATTAGAATATTCCATGTTTTTGTGTATGCTATTTTATTTTTGAATTGATTATTCTATTTCATTGGGTTTTATTCCATTTTTATCAATTTTGTTCCCTTTTGGATCGCATTGTGTTTTCTTTACATTGTGATACAGGTTTATAAACAATTTATTTTTTCAGTATGTACTCTACATTGGCTAAAAGGCCATATTATTGTGCAATTTCTTAATGCTTTAGATGAGAATACATTATCGAATTCCATGGAGAATTGTTACTTAAGTACTCCTAAAAGAATTCCTAGCACTGAGATTTTTTTCAAGATATTATTTATGGATCGCGATTGATCTGTTGAAGATTATAAACTATTTAGTCTAAAGCAGCAGAGAGAGAAATGAAAATGATATCCAAGGAATGGGAGTGATAGGTCATATACTAAAAATATTTTACAATCACATCTAAAATTCAAAAAGGGACTTAATGCGCATGGCCAATGCACTACTATAATGACCTATGGTGCACACCCTAGAGTTAAAATAAACCTAATAGGAGTTGTTATTGGAGAGCACTTGAAATAAGCTAAATGATGGAAAGGGAAAAAAATGAATTGGATGTTGTGGTATTAGTTTCCCTATCCATTTATGAAATACCAGAGATAGTGGATGTACACACTGTCCTTATGTGCAAAAATACAAATCCAAGTCGAAAAGACTATCACCATTTAACATTAGATATTTACTACATTTTATCACATCACCATTGCAGTTTAGTAACAATAATTTTAATCTAATTCTTGAGATTGTCATGTTTTTCTAACCATCATTTTGCATAATCATAACAAATCATTCTCTTATCTCTAATATGACGAATAATAAAATATCTAAAATTGTAAAATTTGCACTGTAGATCCAACCACATATCAATTTTATGAATCAAAGATATGTGGTGTGGTTAGATTTCAGTAGAATTTTTCCTTCATGATATTTATATGGGATGGATATCAAGAGGGATACAATCAATAATCCCATTCATTCACTAAGATGATTGAAATTTATCCATATACTAGGTTGAAGTCCAAATAGTTCCTCTTGTCTGCAATCTATTATTTTTTCCTAGTTGTTGAAGTGGACTAACCAGTTTTTGGTTATTCATATTAGGAATAGTTTTAAGGTCCATATATTTGGTATACAATTTTATGATGAAATTTTCAATACTAGGATAAAAATCTGAGTATAATACCTTTATCATGATTTGAGGTGTCCATTCATCTCAATAATTTGATGAATGTGTCCTTGGAAGGATGTCACACGAGGATACAATTTTTAGAGGAAACAAAGTTGATGAAGAATTACTTTTAATTTTTTCATAAATTTGAAGGAATGGATCATAGCATGTCTTATGATAATGGATTTTTTTATGATCTTAAACGAATGCTCATCATTATTATACTCATTTTTTGAATCCTTCTTCCTTGGAATCATGTATATTTATTCACTCAAATATATTCTGCATCTTGAGTAGCAATTGTATCCCCTAAATTTTTCATGCCACTTTATTGAAATTTTTTGTTATGTCGAAATGCTACACACATTGTCAGTTTGAAGAAAATAGGCTAAATAATTTCAAATATCTTATCAACCTTATTTATTATACTTGCTAACTCATATGAGGATTATGCATGTTGTTAATGGGTTCTAAGTGTTGTTTTTCACCTGTAAATAGAATTGTGAGCTTGAGGTGGATACAATCTCATCAAATACCTATGTAAGATATGCAAGGTCATCACCTCGATCCCCACGAGAAGAAAGTTAGTGAACAAATTCAGGTTTTACATACAATCCCAATCACCACCATGGAAATACTTATGAAAGATAATATATTGTTAAACTCATGTGCTAGTTTGTGTTCACTTTTTGCAGATAAATTTAAGGTTATTTATGTTGCATCAAGAAAGAGAGCCAACCCAAAATGCAGAGAGGAGTCCAAGGGCACATCAACAAACAAGTGCTTGTTTTGGTTCTTTAAGGATGGATTGAAATTATGTCCCATTTTTTTTATCACTGCCTGGATACTCTTATGAATCTTGATTTTCTTGGTGTAATATCATAAATATTTTTGATTTTTTTTATTCGTTTCGTTTTCATGAATTTTTTTTTCCTCCTATAAATCTATATGTCGAGTTAGAGAATATTTAGGCTTACTTAATTATTACTAGATAAGAAGTAAATTATATATGAGATAAGAACATAATAAATGATTTTGTATTTTCTTTCTTGTGGAAGTTTAGCAGAGTTCCAAGAATTGAATAGAGTTCAAAGACTTGAACACCTTTATTGATGTATGCTTTAGGTTGAAAGTAAATTTTCATCTAGGGATTGATGTTTTAGAAAACAATTAATTACTCCCTATGCAGATAAGATAATAATAATAATGAGATAATATTATTAATGTCCAACAAATGTCATAATAGTGAAGTTCCAATACAATTTGGGTCTACAAGGATGATGATGATTCCAACTCTCGAATATAAATTATGGTTGTTTGAATGATGGATTCAAAAACAATGTAATCCCTATTTATTTCAACTTCACCTACGACTTCAAATTCATCCTCTTCTTAAATCCATGTGATGGGGAATGATTAACCTGTCAGACTCTCCAAAATGATTGCTCTAATACAAAATTTACTTGTCAATACACTCTTCGCCTAACTTCCAATGATACTATTTTATATCTTGGAGAATTTATACCATTGAAACTATTCCCTTTTATGGGTTCTTTGTGATTTTGCCTCTAAACCTAATTTTGGACAACATTGTTAGAATATTGGTCAATATTGAGAGGGGGGGTGAATCGGTATTCACAACTTTTTTACTATTTTAACCACTTATTCATTTTACTTATCAAAAACATATAATTAACAATAACACATAGAACACAAATTTATCATGGAATCCCAAATGGGTAAACAACCAATACTTCCTATTACAACAAAATTGTCATTTACAAATAGTTTTTCCTGCTACTGCAGATAAGGATGGTATCACACCCTACTTACCAGAAACTACTAGAAGGAGGATAAGACACCCTATTTTATCATATACTACTGAAAGGAGTCCATGACCCCCTAGCTTATCAGTTACTACTCAAAGGATGCTACGACACCATATTTACCAGCTACTACTAGAAGGAGGACATGAACCCTTGGTTTTGTCAGCTACAACTAATAGGATGCTTCTACACCTTATTTACCAGCTACTACTACAAGGGGGCTACAAACCCCTATAGGTATTTTTTCTATCCTAGTACCACTGTGCCACCCTATTTATGTTTTCTGTAATTTGCTAGATTTATTTTCCCTCCATTCTTTGTCACATCCATTGGTATCTGTTTCTTCTACTATAATTTGAACCACAAAAGCACATCTCATTTTATTTGATTTTCTTTGATTTTCTTATTTTATTCTTGATCATTACTGATCTGGGAGCACCCTTCTTCTCTGATTGCGGATTTCATCAAACCAATGAGTGTGGGTTTCATTTATTCCTCTCCAGTCTCCTTGTGAACTACCTCACACAATATTTACCTTCTGTGGGTATCTTCTAAGACCCTGTTAATCAATTTATAGTTAAATCTTTCAATCGTGACTTTCCACATTTTTCATCTTTGCATTCATCTTGAGCCATTGATCTCATCTAGGGATTCTTCCTAATCGTCAATCTGATATGCAAATGTTTTACTTTCTGCATTAACCTTTCTACAACAACAATTCCACAACATCCTTCCCACTTTGTGCTCTTTTAGTCTTGCAGAATGCGGAAGTAAAAAACTCAACATTTCCAAAACTGAGCTTATTCTCTTCCGCTTTCTAAAATTTCCTTTTTTGAACTGTGGAATGCATAAGTCAGAAACACTACATTTCCAAAATCGAGCTTATGCTCTTCCACTTTCTAGACTTTTGTTTCCACACTTCCTTTTCCAAACTGCGAAATGCGAAAGTTAGAAACTCAACGTTTCAAAAACTGATCTTATGCTCTTCCTCTTTATAGAATTTTATTTCTGTACTTTCTTTTCCAAACCTCCAAATGCAGAAGTCAAAAACTCAACGTTTCCAAAAATGAGCTTATGCTCTTTCACTTTCCACACTTTTCTTTCTGCACTTCCTTTTCCAATCTGTGGAATGTGGAAGTTGAAAACTCAATGTTTCCAAAATGAAGCCTATGCTCTTCCACTTTATTGACTTTTCATTCCCCACTTTCGTTTCCACATGATGGAAAGTGGAATTCAGAAACTCACCTTTCATGAATTCGATTTATAGCTTTCTACGGTTCTGCTTTCAAGAATTTCCTTTTCGCACTTTCCTTTCCACACTATGGAATCCAGAAGTTGGAAACTCAACTTTCACAACTTCGATTTATAGCTTTCCACGGTTCCACAACCGCACTATGGAATGCATAATTCAAAAAATCAATGTTTCCAAAACTTCAACCTTTTGATTTCATGGTTCCACACTCGTACTTCTGTTTCTGCACTATGGAATGCAGAATTTGTAAAATAAATGTTTCCAAAAATTTGGCCTCTTAATTTCTGCGGTTCCGCACCCACACTTTTGTTCCCACACTGTGGAATGTAGAAGTTAGAAACTTAATGTTTCCAAAACTTTGACCTTTTTATTTCCATGGTTTTGCAACTGCACTTATGTTTCCGCAATATGGAATGCAGAAGTCAAGAACTCAATGTCTCCAAAAGTATTTTTCACAACTATCCACTTTTCTCCCTCCTATTTCTATCTGAATAATTGATCTCTTTTAGCGGATCGCTTCTCATTCGTTGGATTTCGGATCTTTGCTGAACTTCAACCTTTCTGCCTATCTTATGTGAAGTTGATCCTCAACTATTGGATCTTGTTGTAGAGTGATCCTCAGCCATCTAATTTTGAATCTTTGCTGAACTACTACCTTTTCACTAATCCTTGTCCTTCTATCCTTTGCGGGTCTTATCCCCCAATCCTTTGGATCTTATGGGAGAATATTCTTAACCATCGGATCTCATCTCGTCCTTATATATTCTTTGGATCTAATGTGGATCTCACCATGACTTTGTTGATCTATCTGATTTCTTTGTAGAATCCTCTCTGATAGTTTCTAATAGTTATGATGATGCACATAGAGAATTTCATCATGCTGTAGATTATACAGAGTTTATAAACACTTATTGCGGATATAGTTTCTATGTTCTTTGATTTTAATGTTCATATCTTTCTGATCTTTTCCTATGATGTTAATGATTATTTATCTATCCATCAGAAACACACATTTATGCTTTTATCATTTCTTCCATCTGTTCTTTGTTGCTTCAACTACTCAATTTGATTTGCAGCAATGTCTTTGATATTCCCATGATGTTGTTTCATATATTTTTATTATCCAGTGTCCTCTATTTTCCCTTACATAATGCTTAATCATAGAGACTTGCATCTCCACTTTCACTCTACCTTTGTTCTTTGTTTCTTTAACCATTTACACATACTATCTTGGAAGTATTCAGATCAGTCATTTATGTTGTTTTATCATCATTTCCATTCGGTTATAAATGAAACCTTATGACATCTTCATTAGGACACCATCGTATTCCATGTCATCATATATGCCACCTCATATGTCATCACTACCTTAGTCTTTTACTAAGTTTGTCCTGCCATAATATACACTGGTTATTCCTTTGTCATATGAGAATATATTTGACATCAATGACAACTGTATAATCAATAATATCCCCCTTTGGCATTGATGGAAACCCCTAAACATTCTCCCCATTTGACAACAATGAAAAAGGATAACCTATTATGCCAATGATGTACCTATTTTCATATAGGATTTCATGTCTCTCTTCCTTTTGACAACTTTTTCTGTCATCATATATCCCCTTTAAATGGACATGGTTATTTAACCAATGTATTATCATTGTATCTTAAAATTTCATGTTCTTGAATGATAACTCAACTTATAGATCCATGGATTCTCCTTGTCACTGTACCTCCTCTGTTTTGTCAACACTGAACTCATCCTACTACCTTATCGATAGACTAAATTTTTTATGTTTTAGATCAGACTTGAGTTTTATTCTACTGTCAACTTTTTTGTGTGTCATGACTTCAAATACTAAGTCAGCATAATCATCTTTATCTTCTATTTTATTGCAGACATCAAGGTATTCATGAGTCTCACATTTTGTTATTCACATCTTACTTCATAGGTTTTAAAATTTCTCTTATGTCATGTATACACCAATCTTATCATTTAACCTTGATCACCTGTTATCTTTGAGGAAAATAGATTTCAATATACTTCAACATTAGATACCAATTGAATTTTTTATTAGATACCAATTGGAATTTTTTGACTTTAACGCCCCTTGAGTATATGATCCTTTCTATTGCTATTTTTAGGGTTTTCTTTAAATCATGAGAGATATTTTAAGAAAGGATTCCACAATCATCACTACATCCTTCTTCATCACCTTCATTTTTATCAGTGTATCCTTTTACATCTCCATGTTGTTTTTACTTATAATGGATGCCCTTTTTATATATGGCATAATTATGTTCATCATCATCTTTGGAGCCCTCACTGATGTTTGAAATATTTATTTCTTCTATATCTTTGGAGTCTTCCTTTCTTCTCCATATTTTTCCAAGAGGTACTCTTCTTACTGTTTTTTTATTTTTTTTTCCTTGGTTTTCATCTTCCATGCATTTTTCTGAGTTTCCTGGGAAGATCTGCATGCACTATTGTTGCAATGTTTTGCAAAGTGTCCAATAATGTGACATATGAAACAAATAAGTATTTCTCCATTATATATGTTGGTGTCTTCTTTCCTTATCATCCCTTGATCTTCTTCTTTGATTCTACAATCATCATCCTTGTGACCAAACCTGTGACAACAATGACAATATCCATAGAATGTATGTTTGGAGAATCTACAATTTTTCTGCTTGTAATGACTCTTTTCATTTGCATGTCTTCTGAAAATTTTCATCTTGGGAGGATTTGTAGAATTATGATGGCTAGACTTCATTTCCTTGTGATTCTTCTGTTGCTTGTGTGTGTCTTTGGAGGCATCATGTTGACATTTAACATTTTCATGAATGATGGAGCTTGATCCTTTATGATTATATCCAAGACCTATTTTATCCTTGGGGGATGTTTCTAAGCTGAGCACTTTATTAAGAGATTCAGTACTTTCCTTGAACTTCTCACTAATAGTTAGCTGATCTTTTAGCTTCTTTACTCCTTCCTTGAATTCAAAAACTTCTTGTTTAAAGCTCTTGAGCTCTTCCATACTAACCAACACTTGTTGTCTTGAATTGCGCAACTCTTCTTTGAGGGTTTTGAATTCCTCTTTGTTTGACTTCTTCTCTTCTTGATATTTTGACTATTTTTCTTTCAAGACTTTGTTCCTTTTCCTACATTTTTTGATTTCAACTACAGAATCCATGTATTGATCTTCTATGTCCACTTCTAATTCCTCATCTGAATTTGTTGTCCCTATAAATAAAATTTCTTCATATTCACTTACATCCTAGAGAATAGAAATTCTTCCTTCTTCTCTTTGCTCAACTGAGTAGAGGTATTTTATCTTGTGCCAAAGTTCCTTTGCAGAGTTGCATTCAACTATATTCTCTTTGACATCATTAGGTAATCCATCAAGGATTGTATCCATTACCATTGCATTAATTTTCTTGGATTTCTTTTGAGATGGAGTCCTTATCCTCTTTGGTGGGAAGTAATCAGTGATCACTGAATTCCATGCATCATGTCCCAGTGTGTTCAGATAAATTTTCATTCTTGTACTCCAAAATATGTATTATTCTTTTCCAAGTATTGGAGATAAATTTACTGTGTAAATATCTTCTTGTTGATCCATAGTGGTTTTAATAGGATCTTCCTTCCAGTGGTTAAATTGCAGCGAAGGAAACCAATCTCATACCAATTGTTGGAATATTCGTCAATACTGAGAGCGGGGGGGTGAATAAGTCTTGATAAGATTTTACTATTTTAACTACTTATTCATTTTACTTATTAAAATAATATAATCAACAAGAACACATAGAACACAAATTTATCATGGAATCCCAAATGCGTAAACCACCAATACTTCCTATTACTGCAAAATTTCTATTTACAAATATTTTTTCCTGCTACTAAAAACACGGATGATATCACACCCTATTTACCAGCAAATACTGGAAGGAGTCTACGACCCTTGGGTTTTGTTAGCTATAACTGAAATGATGCTTCTACACCTTATTTACCAGCTACTACTAGAAGGAAGATACAACCCCTTGTAGGCCAGTTTCCTTCCCTAGCTCTACCTTACCACCCTATTTAGGTTTTTTGTAATCTTCTAGATTTATTTTCTCTCCATTCTCTATCACACCCACTAGTCTTTGTTTCTTATACTATAATATGAACCACATAGCCATTTATGATTTTCTTTTCTCTTCTGATTAAATATATGTTCATGCATCTCTTCAAAATATCTCATTCCCTTTCATCATGGGACCTCTTCAAAACTCTGTTATTAATGATTTTTAATTAAAGAATTAATTAAAAACTTCTTGATCATTACTGATCTATGAGCACCCTTCTTCTATGATCACAAGTTTCATGAAACCAATGGCTGTGTGCTTCTTTTCTTCCGCTACGGGATCCTTGCGAACTACCTTATGCGAGCTTTACCTTCTGTGGGAATCTCACAAGCTCCTGTTAATCAATTTACATTTAAATCTTTCAGACGTGAATTTCCACACTTTTTATCTCCCCAATCATCCTGAGCCATTAATCTCATCTTGGGATTCTTCTTGATCATCAATTTGAGATGAGAATGTTCTTCTTTCTAAACTAACTTTTCCACACCAACAATTCCATAGAAGCCTTCCCTCTTTGCACTTTTTCCATCCCGCGGAATGCGAAAGTCAGAAACTCAATGTTTCCAAAATAGAGCTTATGCTTTTCTGCTTTCTGAACTTTCCTTTCCACACTTCCTTTTTTGAACTGCAGAATATGGAAGTCAGGAACTCAACGTTTCCAAAAAATGACCTTATGCTATTTCTCTTTCTCGACATTTATTTCCATACTTCCTTTTTTGAACATTGGAATGCGGAAGTTGAAAACTCAACGTTTCCAAAGACGATATTATGATCTTCCACTTTGATACTTTTCTTTTTGCACTTTCTTATCTGAACTACAAAATGTGGAAGTTGGAAATTCAACGTTTCCAAAAATGAGCTTATGCTCTTCCATTTTCCATACTTTTCTTTCTGCACTTCGTTTTCTGATCTGTAGAATGTGGAACTCAGAAACTCAACGTTTCCTAAGCCGAGCCTTTGCTCTTCCACTTTTAGGAATTTTCATTCCACACTTTCCTTTCTGAACTACGAAAGACAGAAGTCGGAAACTCAACTTTCACGACTTTGATTTATAGCTTTCCGTGGTTCCTCTTTCTAGACTTTCCTTTTCGCACCGCGGAAGGTGAAAGTCGAAAACTCAAATTTCATGACTTCGATTTATATATTTCTATGGCTCCACACTCGCACATCTGTTCTCGCACTGCAGAGTACGAAAGTAAAAAATGTTGATGTATATGTAACTTCGGAATGTATTCACTTATATTTCTTATGTATTGTAACCTGATGTTTATTCCAGGATGTATTTGTAATTTACTTGAGTCATTTCATGCCTCGATGTTCCTATCGAGAAGATCTATAATGTAAACAAGTCATTTCAAGTTATTGTGGGTAACTCTCCTATTGATCAAGGGTTAAAGTCCCCGCAGTTCTGGGGCACTTGGGTTATTAGACTCTCCTATAGAGGTCAGCCCTATTAGGGTTTACTCATGTCGGGAATTAGTATAAATAGAGAGATGGCCTCTCTATTTAACACACACTCATCCACACTCAGTTGTAGCACATAGCTGATGAAGAGAAAGACACTAGGGAAAGGAAGAAATAGGTTACTGTTGTCGGGAGATCATCTTACTATTTTGGGGTTTTACTTTTGGTGTTGATTCTATCTCGGAGGAAGTTACAACATTTTCTCCATTTATGGTTTCCCCGAGGAAAAACACTATGTTCATTGTCTCCTGTGTTTGATTGCTATGCTTGTTGTTCTCTCAGTTAAAGATCATAATATTATCCTAGCTTAATGTTAAAAATCTAACATGGTATCAGAGCTAACTTATGAAGAACAAACTGTGCAGCTACGGGAACTAGGGCTTCCTACTTTGTGTATCTCTCTCCAAATATTTTCAGCAAAATAAGGTTGGAATAACTCTCCTAATTAGTGTGCATGTTTCTATTGAAGCAGAATCCAATTCTGAGGTTTTTCAGTTTTGGACCCGACACTACTGCCAAAAATTAGGGTTTTTCATAGAAGAGGAATTTTTCAGTGAGCCCAGGATTGGATTGATCTCCTCCTCAAAATAGAAGTTAGGAATCAAATTCAACGCATTTGGTTGGACATAACTCTGAAAAAGAAAAACCCTAATCTTCTTTTGAACCGGCATTGTAGGATTTCAGCTCCAAATTCAGATTTGACATCTTGAACTGTTAAGATCTAAATATTTTGTATTTCCATTTATGGTTCTCAGTTAAGATGTCTCATCATACCAATATTGATGAAAATATTGAGGGAGCTGATAACTTCCGAGCCTGGAAGTATAGGATCTCCCTGGTCCTAGAAGAAAATGAGTTGGACTCCTATATCAATGAGGAGGTTCCAGTTCTAGAGGGAGATGAGGCTAAGGCCTTACACAAAAATAAGATGGTTATGGAAAAGAGGATCATTGCTGATTCTATTAAGGATCACCTCATACCACAGGTGTCCTCCCTCAAGACACATAAAGCCATGTTTGATGCCCTAACCATATTTTTTGAAGGGAAGAACATAAACCGGAAGATGACTCTGAGAAACCAACTGAAGAATGTGAAGATTCAGAATGCAAAAACCATCCGGTCTGACTTTACAAGAGTTTATTAGATCAAGGAACAACTGGAAGCAGTAGATGAAGAAGTGGAGAATGCTGAGATTGTAACGACCACCTTGAATGGTATCCCTAGATCATGGGAATCCTTTATTAAAGGGATATGTGCCATAAATAATTTAGTCAAGTTCAACAGACTATGGGAAGAATGCTCTCAAGAAGAATCTAGGATAGCAGCTCGAGAAAAAAATATGGGAAGTGAAGATCAAGCTCTCACAGTACATTCCAAGAAAACCAAAATAAGTTCTCATCACTCTAGAGGTAAGCATTTTTCTAAAACTAATTCTAGAAAAGACTTGTCTAGAAGCAGATGTTATACATGTGATGAAGTAGGACACTTTGCAAAAGATTGTCCTAAAAGACAAAATAAGAAAAAGGGAAACAAGAGAAGACATCATGTTCATGCTGCAGAGGATGATGAACCATCCAAGAAGAGAACTAGATATGAAAGTGAAGACTCTTCTAGTGAAGAAGAATATGTCTTGATTTTTGCTCTCACGGGAAACATCACACATGGAAGCAATGATTGGCTTATAAGAAGTGGGGCTTCCAAACATATGATAGGATTCAAAGAGTCCTTTGTAAAACTTTCAAAACATGAATCACCTCACAAGGTGAAGCTTGGAGATGACTACCAATATCCAATAAAAGGTAGTGGGGAATCCTCCTACAAACTAGACTCTGGAAAGTCTATGAAGATGCAAGATGTATTATTTGTACCAGGTCTAAAGAAGAACCTTCTCTCCATATCTGCATTAGATACAAAAGGAATGAGGGTTGCATTTATATATGGTCAATTCATCATGTGGCCAAAAGGAAATACTATCGATGATGTGATAGTGATTGGAGAACAAGAAGGAGGATTGTACAAATTAAAGGGCCATCCAGAACAAGCCTTGTTCCATGACACATTAGAGCCAAGTGAGCTTTGGAATAGAAGGCTTGCACATGTGCATTATAGAGCACTTCCACTAGCAAGCAAAGGTGTTGAAGGTCTTCCAGACAGTAATGATTTTAAGGAACCATACTTATTTAAAAGTGTATAAATGTTGGAGAATCTTATCAATTCTTAAAACACCAACTATAAAATGTTTGGCGATATTTTTCAAAAATATTTTAATTTGCAAGGATTTTATATTGTTTATATAATAAATTGGTGATTTTTAGGGTGAAAAAAGTTTACCCCATCAAAATTGGGTGAAACGGGGCTTCAAAAATTGCAAAATGGCGAATCTTTTTTTAGAGAAAACCCCCTAAAAATAACCCATGGGCTAAATTTCGCCCCTAAAATTATCCCTGCTTCCAGAAATTCAAGCAAAACATGATGGGGTCTGCAAAGGATGTGTGAAAGGAAAGAATACAAAGAAGACATTTCCAAGTAGCGAAATCAAAGCAAAAGGAATCTTGGAAATCATCCACTCCGATGTATGTGGTCCTATGTCATCAAGCTCACTAAGCGGATATGTATACTATGTTTCTTTTATTGATGAATTTTCTAGGAAGACATGGATTTACTTCATGAATAAAAAATATGAAGTATTCAACAAGTTCAAGAAATTCAAAGCCTTGATCGAGAATCAAACAGATAAGAAGATCAAGACTTTTCAATTAAATAATGGCAGATAATTCACATAAAATGAATTCAAAGAGTTATGCAAAGACTCAGGGATTAAGAGGGAGTTTTCCACTCCTTATAATCCAGAATAGAATGGGATTGTAGAATGAAAGAATAGAACTATCATGGAAGCTGCAAGACCTATGCTTCATGATCAAGATGTTCCTATGCATCTTTGGGTAGAAGCTGCCATAACAGTGGTGTATGTACAGAATTGTACTCCACACAGAGTACTCGAGAACAAGACTCCTAAAGAAGTCTTCCCCAACAATAAACTAGAATTCAACCATCTCAGAATATTCAGCTATCCTGTGTACATACACATTCCAAAAGAGAAGAGAACAAAATGAGATCCTTCAGGAAAGAAGGGTATATTTGTGGGATACTCTGAAAGCTCGAAGGCCTACATAATATACTTCCCATGATTCAAGAAGATTGACATCAGTAGGGATGTGACATTTGATGAAGACACAACTTACAACAAATCCATAAAGAAACCTACTAAAGAGCTTGAAGAAGCAGAAGAACTCAAAATTCATGATACAACCATGAATGAAGAAACTCAAGAAGAAGATCGAGAATTTGAAGAACAACAAAGACCTATAGATCCACCTCCAGAGAAGAATCCTCATAAGAGGAAACATGCTTGGGTACAAGAAGCTATCCAACGTGTGGAAATATTAGGGGCTCTAGAAGAGAATCAGAGAGAAAGAAAGAGGACCAGATCCTGCTCCAGGTATATAGCATTACTATGTGATTTCATCAACAAAGAACCTTCCAATTATGAAGAAGCGGCATAACGAAAAGAATGGAAGGATTCTATGATCGAAGAGTTTCAATCGATCATGAAGAATGATGTTTGGGATGTTGTCCCAAGACCAAAAGGGAAGTTAGTTGTAAATTCCAAATGGATCTACAAGATCAAGCATGCTGTAGACAGTAGCATAGAGAAATATAAAGGAAGATTTATTGCTTGTGGTTTCTCACAGAAAGAAGGAATAGATTATGAAGAAACCTTTGCACCTGTAGCGAGTTACACTTCCATCAGATCAGTACTTTCTCTAGCTACAGTGATGGAATGGAAGATACACCAGATGGATGTCAAGACTACTTTCTCGAATGGTGTAGTAGAAGAGGAAGTGTATGTGGAACAACCACTCAGTTTTGAGACACATGATAGGGAGTCTCATGTATGTAGATTGAAGAAATCCATGTACGGTTTGAAATAGGAACCTAAGACATGGTATGGTAGAATTGGCATGTTTCTATCCAGTTTGGGCTTTACCAAGAGTAAATCAGATTCCAACCTTTACTATAAGGTTGAATATGGAAACCCAATGATGCTCCTACTATATGTAGATGATCTGTTTGTAATAGGTATGGATGGGTTTTTTGCTGATACAAAGAGAAATATTGCTGTCGAGTTCGAAATGAAGGACTTGGGAATGATGCACTACTTTCTAGGAATGGAGGTGTGGCAATGTTTAGATGGGATTTCCCTCGGACAAGGGAAGTATGTAGTAGAGATCCTGAAGCGGTTTGGGATGATGGAATACAAGGCCATGTCCACACCTATTGCATCAAACCCGAAGCTATTGAGTGATGCTTCATCAAAGATAGTTGATGCCATGATGTATCGTCAAATGATTGGGTCCTTGATGTACCTAATGAACACTAGACCAGACATTTGCTTTTCTATGAACACCTTGAGCCAGTTCTTGACAGATCTGAGACATGTTCAATTGCTTGCTGCAAAGCATATTCTGAGATACCTGAGAGGTATGGTTGATTATGGGCTCAAGTATCATGTGAATAAGAAGATTAACCTAGAGGGTTATGTTGATTTAGATTGGGTATGGAGAGCCATTGATAGGAAGAGCACTTCAGGATGTTGTTTCAATATGGGATCAGGTGTGACCTCTTGGTTTAGCAAGAATCAATCTTGTGTGGCACTGAGTACAGTTGAGGTAGAGTATTTCGCGGCTTGTTCAACTAGTTGTGATGTAGTATGGCTCAGGAAGATACTGTCTGGTTTATTTGATCTCTAGATGGACGCTACTTGTAAACATTATGACAACCATATTTGTGTGAAGTTGTCGAAGAACCCAATGTTCCATGACAAGTAGAAGCATATCGAGATCAAGTATCACTATATCAGGGATATGGTGTAGAGAGGAGCAGTAAAGCTCCAATAAAATGCGACAAACGATTAGATAGACGATGTGTGTATGAAGCCATTAGCCAGAGTGAAGTTTGAGTACTTCAGGGAGAAGCTTGGTGTTCTCTAGATCGAGGTTCCCTCCAAGGGGAAGTGATTAGTCCGTAAGCCATTCTGACAAGTAGGTCAGATGTAAGGGCTGAGCCATTCTATCATGGTGAGAGGATTGGTTCCTTCCATGTTAGATATGAGTGATGAGGCATTCTGATATGACTATAGGATTGGATCCTACATGATCAAAAATTGTCGTAGCTGCAACATTTTCCCAAAATTAAAAAAAAATTGGGACCCTCCTTTCATTCGTTTTGCTCATCTTTTTGGTTTTGCTTGAGGTTTGCGCAAAGATTAATTTTATGCCAGCGATGTTTCAATGTTTGAATTAATTTTTCCTTTCCATTGGAAGTGTTTTGGACTTTTGAGTCGGGATTCTAGTCATCTGTGACCTGCCATTGTAGAAAAGTAACAAGAATTCGGGTTCGAGTCAAGTGTATTTGGTCTCCGATGCATTTTTCTTTATCGACAATTGTTTTGAGATCCCATTGGAACCTTTGTCTATACGTCTTTCGTTGTTGTAGAGAATGTACTATGAAGTCTCCCAAGGATTGTATTAACCTTTTTCGGTCTCACCATTTTTTATTCACAAATCCTTTGGATTTCAGCTTTTGCCATTGCAGTTTTGGAAAGCACTAATTTTCCGATCCAGTTTGATTTTATTTTCTACGTGACCGTTATTTTTTGGCCGAAGTCATGTTTGTCTTACACCAATTTTTGCTGGTCTGAGGAACCTGATTTATTTTATGGTTTCGCCATTGTGGTTTTCTAACCATCTACTGACCCAAATCCTTAGTCTGGCAAGCTCCGATGTGAGTGTTGATTTGTTTCTCCACCGATGCCATTACGGGTTTCTTGGTTGTTTCATCGTCCACTGTTGTGGAGGCAGTGTTGATAGGGTCGCCGATCCCATAGTCTTTTTCCACCTGATGATCTTATTTTTTCCTGCCGATTATTTGTTGACCACCACATATATATAGTGGGGTTGGGGTTTATTATTTTATTGTTATTTTGGTGATTTCTTCATGCTATCATTATCGCTCGAGCAGACCAACGCATTTGTTGTCGGTACCATCATTCCTATGTGGTTTCACCGTGGAAGTTTATGGGTTTCTCCACCAGTCGCACAGCACAGTGCCAAGTAGGCCCTTATGCCCATTTTTCCTGTTCTGTTCAATTGGTCAAACTGTTTTGTTGTCTCTGCGGTTAGTAGTTACCTAGGTTTTTCCATCCTTACATGTATATATATTCGAGGTAAATTGTATGGCTTCCAGATGGGGGGTTTTGTAGTTTTGCGATGATGAATTTCGTGGCCGTTGGGGGTTTGCAAACCACACTCAACTGCTGGGGAAACTAGTGTGGACAGCTGTTACGCTGTCCGCACCAATATCCTCCAGTCTACGTGCGGCCATTTGGGGAGGGCATTTTCATGGTTTTATTTCGAGATGCTGAGGTTTTGGTTTCACAGTTGGTCGCCCTCATTTTTTGAACCAGGGTCGTGATGTTGAAGTTACTCCCCGCTTAGGATGAGACTATTCAAACTCTAGTACAAACCCTGGACCAATTTAGGGATTCAAAATGCAATCTATGCGGATTTTGATGCGAGTAGCAGTTTCCTCTTATGTTTTCTTTTGAGCGTACAATGAGTTGAATGCACTATGACAGTACAGTATCCTTCTCTTGGGATTAGGCCTCATATTTTCCTTAGAAATATTTAGTTTATGGCACCGAGAGGGGGTGTTTGAGACTATTTTCTGCTTTAGCATTAGCAAAGGGATATTCATTGTTTAGAAAGGCCATGATATTCTGGGTTAATTATGAAAATGTTGGTCATGAGCTAGTTTTAGCCTTTTGATCAGATTAATTTTATGTGGGAACATTTGGTTTCTAAGCATTGTTTGTTTATTTTCATAGTTGCACTCATGTTTAGCATAGATGAGGTAAAATTATTATATAGTTTGTCTCCATGTTTTAATCTTATCTGGGAATGACCAAACAAAACCTGAAAGATTTTTTGTATGATAGGGAAATTCTTCAGAATCTGAGATGTCTAAACGTCAGAAGAAGAAGGCTCCCGTAGTAGAGTAGGAACCCAGAGTCGAAATGGTTACTAGAGTTGAGTACACCTACGAGGACACTAAATGCATAGTTGGTATAGAACCCAAATATAAATGGGGGGAATTTTATAGATTATTAACACGTCCAGAAGTACCTGACATAGGTTTTGAAGAAGAAACTATCTATGCCGATATAGAGAGATCTGCATTGATGAAAATTGCTACCAGACCCGAGCTTTTTCCATGTTCAGAGGTGATTGGGTGGATTTTTCCTAGGGCAGATGTAACCACCATGATTTTGGAAAATGTTGATAAATAGGGTTACGCTGCTTACAGCCCTAGGTATGTATCGCTCGCCTACCACTTACCAGAAGAACAGGTGTACTTGACTAAGGACTGGCTAAAGGAAATTAAGATGGACCTACTCGAGACACTAAAGAGAATGCTGATGCCTAGCAAGAACTTTAGAACTAGGCCGACCAGGGAATACGATACTACCAATCTAAGAACCCCTTATAGGTTCATTTCCCTGATGCTAAATAGGATTTTTGGGAGGGCCCATGGTAAAAGCTTCAATTTAGAGTGGGTGCCTATCATTTTCTATGTTGCAACACAGGGGAAAGTTTTCAATTGGGCAAACATTGTGTCCAATAGCATCTCATCCTGCATTGCATCAGCATTAGGAGGGGTGTCCCAAAAGAGATCAGAGTTCTATATGAGCTCTATACTAATTGAGTGCATACTATGCAACCAACCCTTCCCCAATCTGAGGTGTATCTAGGACCGAGCGATAACACCAGTCTACTCAGCATACAAGCCACTATGGGAAAACAAATACCATAGTCACTATAGCGAAGTGTGTGAGCACTTCATCATGCCATTATATACCTTGATTTTCTTAAAAGAGTGCAACTGCATGTCAGAGGAAGCATTGTAGGTGATCAAAGAATATGAAGACTACTACTTAACTTAGGATGGATTATATTTCAGAATGTATGGATGCTCCAAAGCACCCTTACTACTACCAAAATATGCCCCTGACTATATAGTCCACAAAGAGGCAGTTAGGCAAGTCTTTTTAGATGGCATAGGAATATTTTTATTCGAACATAAGAAAGTGGCTTACCCTCCTTTACCATTCAGTTTGGGAAGCTATAAGTTCACAAGGGTGAAGAAAGCTGATGAGTTTGTGGAGGAATTGGGAAAATTCCATTTTGGGGAAATGAATTTCCATAGTAATGATTCCCAAGATAAAGTGGCAGAGCACTGCAAGGAGGAAAATGTACATTTTGAATACACAAGCCACTGGGATAGAGAGGAATCTATTTTTCATAGTGCACAAAATATAACAGCCTTAAGAAGAAGGTTTAGAAAGAAAATCACCACCAAATGCGGGAAAGGACAAGATGAGCGGGAAAAGGCAGAGGAGGAACAGGTTAGGAAAATAAATGAAGCTGATAGGAGACTAGCACAGGAAGCTGAAAGCTAGCTCAAAGGTGAGGAGGAAGAAAAGAGAAGAGTTGGACAAGAAGCAGATAGAAAGGCAGGAGAGGATGCCAAGAGTGAAGAGGAGGAAAAGAAAAGAAAGATGGATGAGGAACTAAAAGAGCAGGAAGTAGAAAGGCTAAAGCTGACAGGGGTAGAGTAGTCAGCTTTCGATCCTTTAGGCATTCATGCTCAGGACTTGGGTAATCTTGATATTCGAGATTATGAGGTAGATACTAGTAGCACAATAGAACAGGCTATGGTCCCCACCAATAGGCTAATCCCTTTTGAGCAGAAGAAATGGGAGGAGGTATCGGATCTCAACACTATATTTTATGATAAGGAAAGGAAAGGGATAGTGAAGAGGACGAAGAGAAAGGTTGAGACTGGGGGGCAGTTGGGTAAAACAATAAATGATACAACTGTAGTATATGGGATAGACAAGGACCCCAGATTCACCATCAGAGCTGGGGATCCATTGATCCATGCTTCTAAGGACAATGTAGATCGAATAATGACTGATCTTGAACAGTTAAAGAAGTCTACTGCCCAGCTAAAAGATACCCTGAGAAGAGAGAGAGAGGAAAATAATATATTGAAAATAAATTTTGAAGACATATAACATGAAATAAAGTCTTCAAAAGATGAACTCCAGTTCCTCCAAGTAGAGAAAATATCTCTGGAGGCCGCCCAAGGAAGTTTGCAGGAATTGCAGTAGGAATGTCAAGGGTTGAGGATAGAAAAGGAGAAGCTACTAGGTAATATAGGGGAGTTGGAGCTACAGAAGGACACCTTGGAGGAATTTGAAAGGAAATCTCAGGGGCAGACTACAGAGCTGAGAGAACAGGTTGCCTCATTAACAGCGGCTCTAGAAGAGGGCAGGGAACAACAGGTCAGTCTTCATCCTTTCAAGGAGCAGGTTCGAGGAAAAAAGAGAAAAATGCACTAGCTGCAAGTAGCCATAGAGGAAGAAAGGTGCAAGATTTTGCAGGTGGACAATCAGCTGGAAGAGATTTTGGAAACCTCTTCATATTTTGTAGATAGATCGAAGGATATCTTAGAAGTATTCACAGGAAGGATGGAAATCTTGGAAGTGAATGAAGAAACCCCTGCAGATCTATCATCAAAAGATCAACAAGCCCTAAGGCAAGACTATGATTTACTGAACCTTTCCATAAACACAACAGAAGAATTCAAGAAGGCTATCAAGAAGACAAAGGGGGCTTGTGCAGAATTCTTCAGGAGACTTTTGATTGCTTATAATCAGTGTTAGGTTGAGGCTGAACAAAGAATGGATACTTTTCTAGACCATAGCCTGTTTTTGGAGTTGTTGCAAAGGAGATATCAGGAAGATGAAAAAATGATCCAACAAATCAAAGCCTTAGATGATCAAACCCTAAGGAATGAAGTAGCTCATTCCGCGGTTAGTGTGTAGTTGCTTGAGGACCAACTTCACCTGAGCGCAGCCATAATAGAAGTGATAAGAAATTGGGCTGCTAAATTCCAAATAAATATTCATTTCTTAGAACCTTCCAAGTTTGAAAGCATTGCCTTAGAGGCTTCGGCATGGAATAAGTTCTTGAATAGTCAAGCAGGACCCTCCTCATGAGCAATTTATTTGTTTTATTGTAATATATTGTAAATGTTATAAGCACTTAATGAAAGAAAAGTGTGGGAGGTGAAGAGTTGGGGAAGCCCAAGGGTCATTCATGGGAAGCCCAATAGTTTTGTTCTTTTTGTATAAATATAGAATATTTAGATAAGAGAGGGAATTTTTGCCAGTTAGATTGGTGAAGACATATTGTAACAAGAACTATTTTCTTTTGCAATAGATAATTACAATTTTCCTATTGGAGAAAGCTTGGTGTAATGTTCAGTTATCATGCTATGGATTTGTTGAAGAGGAACTATTTCATTTTTAGCTTTTTATCCATTAACTGTGAGATCATTCTAACTCTTTGAACCTATGTTCTTGTATGAGTGATCTCTGGTTTATTTTATGAAAACTTCCACTATGAGTAATGAATGTTGTTCATAAACAATTGGCTATGTGGCTGTTCAAATATCTTTAAATGTTCATGTGTTTTGAAAGAAGCATCAGCTATCTGTGATTTTTCATAATGCATGCACAAAAATAAATTACTCATTAATAAGTGATAATCTTTCTCACTAGGGATATGTTAGGTAGTTAGTTTTAATTCCTTGCTGTGTTTTATTTAGATGCAAGCGAGTCTAAGACGAGAGGTAGGAACCTACGCATCACATTATGACCACTCCTTGCATTATCAATCAATATGCATTTTTATATAGGCACTTGCATTCCATACTTAAAACTAAAAAAAGCACAAAATATACACGGTGGACCAGGCCACAACCAGTAAAACATTTTATTTTTGTTACTTGACCTACGGTAGTCAGACCGCAAACTAGATGGATTCCCTACACCAAACAATCATGGGCTAGTTGGGAACGTTTACTGGGGAGAATCCCTTGCAATTGTTGCCTGTGAATTTCCAGGCCTCAATAGTTTCTAGCACTAGAAGGAGGGCTACCAGTGCATGGCTGGTCGGGGAAATTGATTTCCTCTAAATAACTCTACCAGTGATAGTTTTGAAAGTAGTTTATTTTCTAAAGAGAATAGAGAACATTTGTTTGCTATGGACAACCAAGTGGTAAATGATCTGAGAAGACACACACGGGATTATGTAAAGAGTATTGTAGGATTACCCATTATCCATAATTTACCACAAAGATAATACAAGAAGAAAGACCATCCCATCTTGGAGGACTCAGTGTTGGTTGGAGATTTGGAAGAACTTGTAGAAATAGCCTTACAAGAAGTTGTGCAGCCTTTGAATCAAGTAGGCCCAAACACACCTTACGGTTCACCTGTTAATACTCCTATTCCTTCACCTCCTCACTCTCTACCCAGACTCATGGTAGATGTAAATGCAAATCAGCCACCTAACCCACCAAATCCACCACTGTCTTGGAAAGCCATATCACCCTTGAACCTAACACCTCCATTGCATGACTTACCTCAAGCTTTTGAGAATTTGCTACTTAAGTTTGATCCTAATGAGAAGATTGTAGTAGATGACCATTTTCAAAGTTTCTATTTGGCAATAGAAGGAATAAGGGCCGGGGAATATGATGTTGTTGTTTGTAGACTTTTTCCACACAACTTTAAAGGAGCAGCAACATCCTGGTACTTTGGTTTTCCTGCAAACTCTATCCCATATTGGGATTCCTTTGAAAGGATTTTTAGAAGTAAATATGCAGCCCAAAAGACACATGCAACACTAATGAAAGGTTTGGGCGCTTTAAAAAAAGAAAGGAATGAAAAGGTACACAGTTTCACTCAAAGATTTTTTGCTTACCTTAAGAACTTCTCTACAATCAATTAGCCCTCTGATAAAGTTATGATTCAGTATTATACCTCAGATTTAGGTCCTAACTTGGCTATGCTCACAAAATCTCAATTTGACCCTATGTTAGTTGAGACTTATGAAGAAGCATAAATAGTAGAGGCTGAAAAGGAAAGTATAGAGGATTATCTTGAGCCATCTAGAGAAAAAACTTCCAGTAAAAGAGCCTTAACACTGTCCAAATCTAAAGAGGAGCAATCACATGATTTTGAGGGGATGTTAAAGATGATGCAAAATATTTCCAACAAAATAATAGATTTGGAGGAAGAAAAAGAAGCTCAGAAAGCTTATAAGTCTTACTACACAAAAAGGGAAGATAACAACCAATTCAAGACTCCTCTGCATGGTTCAGCATCAATGAATTTGACAGAGGTAGGGATGGATAATTTATGCACTTTTCACCAACAACCTCATTCTGAAAAGAATTGTCCTCAATGGTTAAAGTCAATGACATTGGTAATGAATCAGCTCATGGATTCTAGATTGACTGAGGATAGTGATGAGGAGGAAAAAGGTAATAAGACCATAGAAAAACAAGAAAATGATACCATGTTTTTATGGGATTGTGTCTCACTATTTGACACAAAAAAAAGTACTCTTAAGCCTGAGAATATACCAATGACAACAAAAGACATGAATTTGGTAAAGAAATACAATTCAATAATCTCAAAGATTAAGAAGTTGCAAGAGAATGTCAGGAAATAGCCAAACAACAATGTTGAGGACAAAGTACCTGAAATTACCATTATCAGGCAAGATCCAAAGAAAATCTACAAGCCTGCTAAGCTTATGGAAGAACAAGTAGGTCTCAACAAAGAAAATATTGAAAATCCTGAAGAGCCAGAGGAAGAGATACCTAACAAAAACCAACCTGTGGAGGAAGATGTCGAATCAATAGGGGAAGGGAAATCTAAAACCCCACCTTTCATTTTGACTATGGAAATGCTCAATCATAAGGTGCATAATTGTTTGGTAGATTCTGGATCATCAGTGAATACAATGCCACTCGCAGTTTGCAAAAAAATTAATGGGAAGCCAAAACCTACTGCTTGGGAAGTCACTCAACTAGACAGAACTAATGTCAAAGTAGTGGGAGAAATGGAGAATGTTCTCATTCATTTATCTACAAATAACAAGATATGTCAATTTATTGATATTGTGGTGGCTGACATACCAGATGGATATGGACTTATTCTGAACCGAGACTCATCCAAAAGGTTAAAAGGGTATTTTGCTTCAGATTGGTCACATTTATGGTTGCCTCATAAGGGGTTCCCAAATCGGACCAAAATTTTAAGAGAACCTTACACGAAACACACTATCACTAAGTTGGAAGAAGGAAATGAATCTACTAATTTTGTTTTGGGGAATTATCTTACGGAGCTTGAACTAAGATATCATGCATCAGAAGAGGCCAGCAATATGACGGACACTCAGCCTGATCTCCTTCAGTTTTCACAAGTTGATGGGAGTGATTATAAGTCAGTAGACCTAGTTTCGGTTTCAAAAATAGCAGAATTTCACCATGGTTAGGTATCTCATCTTTGCAATCCATCCTAGCCCCTTGACTCATAAGTTGATAGATTTTCAAAGGTGGGCAGAATTTTTTTTTTTTTTGATTTGATGACCTTGTACATAAATATTTTGATGCAGTTTTAATTTGATTTACCGCTTTTATTTCTGGTTATTTTGGTTTGTTTTTTAATAAAAGAGGCAAACTTTTGGTTGCATGGAAAACATCAGGGTTCTCGATTAACTGAAATCTTTGGGATAAGACTATGTGTTTTTATGTTGAAATGATAGAATTTCTTCTAGTAAGTAGTTTTCCTAAATGGCTATATACTCATTGAATCCCTTCTTAACCCATGAAAATAACTCAGAACTAAGAGGTCTGGAATACTATTTGAAGACTCCATCCATTTCCCATCTAAGATGTCCTAGGGAGTGATAGAAAAAGAACGACAGACAGGAAGTAAGGTAAACAATTTATTATATATAAATGATCCCATGCCATGATTTCAAAATCCTAAAGGCTATTAAGAGTCAAAACTTCTAAAAGAAGCAATACATATCAAAGCAAAGTATTAAAAACATGAAAATCAATCTGCCAAAATTTCTTCTTCGTCCATGAACTGAAAAGTAAATACATCTCTCACACAAACGGACACTATGGATAGAAGAGCCTGAATAAAATTCAGAAAGAAAGGCAGATGGAGGACTCAAAATCACAAAAGTTCGAAAAGGCACAAAAATGAAATTGGCATGGGAATGAGGAACAAATGAATGGTTATGTTTACCATATGTTACAATCCTATGGTGTCCAAGCTAGAAACTACCCAAAGGCAGAGGTAAAATAAAACTCATCTACTAAGCCTCAAAAGAGTTATCTAGACTTTAAATATTTTTCCCTCATGTTCCCAAAGAATGGACTATCGACAATGATTTAAATGCATGCGTTTTCCATCTTAGGAATACAAGCATCTAGAAGAATTCAACTTATGAGCTAAATGATTAAACAGTTTTTTACTGGGAAGAAGTTGATTCAGAAATCTGGGGTTCACTAGGTAGTCGCAAATTGTTGCAGCTGCAACATTTTCCCAAAATTCAAAAAAAATTGGGACCCTCCTTTCATTCATTTTGCTCAGCTTTTTTGGTTTTGCTTGAGGTTTTCTCAAAGATTAATTTTATTCCAGTGATGTTTCAATGTTTGAATTAATTTTACCTTGCCATCAGAAGTGTTTTTGACTTTTGAGTCGGGAGTCTCATCATCTGCGCGCCCGCCGTTGCGGAAAAGTAACAAGAAGTCAGGACTGAGTCAAGTGTATTTGGTCTCCGATGCATTTCTCTTTATTGACAGTTGTTTTGAGATCCCGTCGGAACCTTTGTCTATACGTCTTCCTCCATTGCGGATAATGTACTACGAAGGCTCCCGAGGATTGTATTAACCTATTATAATCCCGCCGTTTTTTATTCGTAGATCCTTTGTATTTTAGCTTTCACCATTGCGGTTTTGGAAAGCACTATTTTTCCAATGTAGTTTGATTTTATTTTCTGCGTGATCGTTATTTTTTGGCTGAAGTCATGTTTGTTTTACTCTGATTTTTTTTGGTCTGTGGAACTTGGTTTCTTTTATGGTCTCCCCATTGTGGCTCTCTAACCATCTATTTACCCAAATCCTTATTCTCGTGAGCTCCGATGCGAGTGTTGATTTGTTTCTCCACTGATGCCATTGCGGGTTTCCTACTTGTTTCATCATCTGCCATTACAGAGGAAATGTTGATAGGATCACCAATCCCATATTCTTTTGCCACCCAAAGATCTTATTTTCTCCCATCGATTATTTGTTGACCGGGGCGTATATATAGTGGGGTTGGGGTTTATTATTTTATTGTTATTTTGGTGATTTCTCCATGTTGTTATCATCGCTCAAGCAGACCAACACATTCGCTATTGGTAGCTTCCCTCCTAGGTGGCTCCGCTGTGGAAGTTTACGAGTTTCTCCACCAGTCACGTAGCACAATTCCAGGTAGGCCCTTATGCCCATTTTTCCCATTCTGTTCAATTGGTCAAACTACTTTGTTGTCTCCGCGGTTAGTAGTTACCTAGGTTTTTCCATCCCGGCATGTATATATATTCGAGGTAAATGGTATGACTTCCCGGTGGGGGGTTTTGTAGTTTTGTAATGATGACTTTCACGGCTGTTGGGGGTTTGCAGACTGCACTCGACTGCAGGGGAAACCAGTGCAGATGGCTGTTACGTTGTTAGCACCAGTATCCTCTAGTCTGTGTGTGGCCGTCCAGGGAGGGCGTTTTCATGGTTTTCTTCGGAGATGCCAAGGTTTTGGTTCCATAGTTGAGTTTCCCTCGTCTTGTGAACCAGTTTCATGATGTTGAAGTTAATCCCCACTTAGGATGAGACTGTTCAAACTCAAGTACAAACCCCAAACCAATTTAGGGATTCAGAATGTAATCTATGCATATTTTGATGCGAGTAGCAGTTTCCTCTTATGTTTTCTTTGAGCGTACAATGAGTTGAATGCACTATCAGAGTACAGTATCCTTCTCTTGGGATTGGGACTCATATTTTCCTTGGAAATATTTAGTTCATGGCCCCGAGAGGGGGTGTTTGAGACTGTTTTCTGCTTCAACATTAGGAGAGGGATATTTATCGTTTAGAAAGGCCATGATATTCTAGGTTAATTCTGCAAATGTTGGTCGTGAGAAGGTTTTAGCCTTTTGAGTAGATTAATTTTATGCGGGAACATTTGGTTTCTAAGCATTGTTTGTTTATTTTCATAGCTACAGTCATGTTTAGCATAGATGAGATAAAATGCTTATACAGTTTGTCTCCATGTTTGAATGTTATTTGGGAATGACCCAACAGAACCTGAAATATTTTTTGTATGACAGGGAAATTCTTCAGAATCCGAGATTTCTAAACGTTAGAAGAAGAAGGCTCCTGTAGTAGAGGAGGAACCTGGAGTTGAAATTGTTACCAGAGTTGAGTACACCTACGAGGACACTAAATGCATAGTTGGTATAGAACCTGAATAAAAACTGGGGGCAGTTTACAGATTAATAACATGCTGAGAAGCACTTGACATAGGTTTTGAAGAAGATATCATCTATGCCAATATAGAGAGATATGCATTGATGAAAATTGCTACTAGACCTGAGCTTTTTCCATGCTCAGAGGTGATTGGGTGGATTCTTCCCAGGGAAGATGTAACCACCATGACTTTGGAAAATGCTGATAAACAGGGTTACGCTGCTTATAGCCCTGGGTATGTATAACTGGCCAACCACTTACCAGAAGCATAGGTGTACTTAACTAAGGACTGGCTGAAGGAAATTAAGATGGGCCTAGTTGAGACATTGAAGAGAATGTTGATTCCTAGAAAGAACTTTAGAACTAGGCTGACTGGGGATTATGATACTGCCAATCTAAGAACCCCTTACAGGTTCATTGCCCTGATGCTGAACAGGATTTTCGGGAGGGCCCACGGTAAAAGCTTCAAGTTAGAGTGGGTGCCTATCATTTTCTATGTTGCAACACAGGGGATAGTTTTCAACTGGGAAAACATTATGTCCAACAGCCTCTCAGGCTGCATTGCATCAGCATTAGGAGGGGTGTCCCATAAGAGATCATAGTTCTATATGAGCTCAATACTGAATGATTGCATACTATGCAACCAACCCTTCCCCAATATGAGGTGTATCTAGGATAGGGAGAGAACACCAGTCTACTCAGCATACAAGCCACTATGGGCACACAAATACCACAGTCATTATAGGGAAGTGTGTGAGCACTTCATCATGCCATTATATACCTTGATTTTCTTGAAAGAGTGCAACTACATGTTGGAGGAAGCATTGCAGGTGATCGAAGAATATGTAGACTACTACTTAACTGAGGATGGATTATATTTTAGAATGTATGGATGCTCCAAAGCACCCTTACTATTGCCAAAATATGCCACTGACTATATAGTCCACAAAGAGGTAGTTAGGCAAGTATTTTTAGATTGCATAAGAAGCTTTTTATTCGAACATAAGAAAGTGGCTTACCCTCCTTTACCATTCAGGTTGGGAAGCTATCAGTTCACAAGGGCGAAGAAAGATGATGAGTTTGTGGAGGAATTGGGGAAATGAATTTCCATAGGAATGATTCCTGGAATAAAGTGGTAGAGCAATGCAAGGAGGAAAACATACATTTTGAATACACAAGCCACTGGGATAGACAGGAATCTATTTTTCACAGTGCACAAAATAGAACGGCCTTAAGAAGGTTTAAAAAGAAAATCACCACCAAAGGTGGGAAAGGACAGGATGAGCAGGAAAAGGCAGAGGCAGAAGAGGCTAGGAAAAGAAATGAAGATGCTAAGAGGCTAGCACGGGAAGCCGAAATCTAGCTCAAAGGTGAGGAGGAATAAAATAGAAGAGTTGAACAAGAAGCAGCTAGAAAGGCAGAAGAGGCTACCAAGAGTGAAGAGGAGGAAAAGAGAAGAAATATGGATGAGGAACTGAAGAAGTAGGAAACAGAAAGGCTAAAGTTGACAGAGGCAGAGCAATCGTCTTTTGATCCTGTATACATTCATGCTCAAGACTTGGGTAATCCTGAGGCAGCTGCTGGCAGCACAACAGGACAGGCTATGGTCCCCACCCATAGGTTAATTCATTTTGAGCAGAAGAAAGGGGAGGAGGTACCGGATCTCAACACTATCTTTTATGATAGGGAAAGGAAAACGATAGTGAAGAGGACCAAGAGAAAGGTCGAGACTAGGGGGCAGTTGGGTAAAATGATAAATGATACAATTGTAGTATATGGAACATACAAGGACCCCAGATTCACCATTAGAGCTGGGGCTACATTGATGCATGCTTCTGAGGACAATGTAGATCGAATAATGACTGATCTTGAATAGTCAAAGAAGTCTACTACCCAGCTAAAAGATACCCTGAAAAGAGAGAGAGGAAAATAATAGATTGAAAAGAAAGTTTGAAGACATACAACATGAAATAATGTCTTCAAAAGCTGAACTCTAGTTCCTCCAAGTAGAGAAGTGATCTCTAGAGGTTACCCAAGGAATTTTGCAGGAATTGCAGCAAGAATATCAAGGGTTGAGGAAAGAAAAGGAGCAACTGCTAGGTAATGTAGGGGAGTTAGAGCTACGGAAGGATACCTTGGAGGAATTTGAAAGGAAATCTCAGGGGCAGACTGCAGAGCTGATAGAACAGGTTGCCTCATTAACAACAGCTCTAGAAGAGGCGAGGGAATAGTAGGTCAGTCTTCAACCTTTCAAGGAGCACGTTCTAGGACAAAGGAGCAAAATTCACCAGCTGCAAGTAGCCATAGAGGAAGAAAGGTGGAATATTTTGCAGGTGGACAATCGGCTGGAAGAGATTTTGGAAACCTCTTCATATTTTGTAGATAGATTGCAGGATATCTTAGAATTTCTGACAGGAAGGATGGCGAGATTGGAAGCGAATGAAGAAACCCCTGCAGATCTATCATCAAAAGATCAAGAATCCCTAAGGAAAGACTATGATTTACTGGAGTTTTCCATAAACACAGCTGAAGAATTCAAGAAGGATGTCAGGAAGACAAAGGGGGCTTGTGCATAATTCTTCAAAAGACTTTTGATCACTTATAATTGCTTCCCAGTTGAGGCTGAACAAAGAATGGATACTTTTCCAGACTACAGCCTATTTTTGGATATGTTACAAAGGAGATATCAGGAAGATGAACAAAGGATCCAGCACATCAAAGCCTTAGAATTGCAATAGATAATTACAACATTTGTTCATAGATAATTACAGTTTTCTTGTTGGAGAAAGCTTGGTGGAATGTTCAAATGTTGTGCTATGGATTTGTTGAAGAGGAACTATTTCATTTTCAGCTTTTTGTCTATTAACTGTGAGATCGTTCTAACTCTTTGAACTTATGTTCTTGTATGAGTGATCTCTGGTTTATTTTATGAAAACTTCCACTATGAGTAATGAATGTTGTTCATACACAATTGGCTATCTGGTTGTTCAAATATCTTTAAATGTTCATGTGTTTTGAAATAAGTATCAGCTATCTGTGATTTTTCATAATGCATGCACAAAATACATTACTCATTAATAAGTGATAATCTTGCTCCCTAGGGATAGGTTGGGTAGTTATTTTTAATTCCTTGCTATCTGTGATTTAGATGCAAGCGAGTCTAAGACGAGAGGTAAGAACCTGCACATCAAATTGTGACCACTCCTTGCATTCTCAATCAATCTACATTTTTAGATAGGCACTTTCATGTCATACTTAAAACTAAAAAAAACACAAAATATACACGGTGGACCGGGCCACAACCGGTAAAACCTTTTAGTTTTGTTACTTGACCTACGGTAGTCGGACCACAAACCAGATGGATTCCCTACACCAAACAGTCACGTGCTATTTGGGAACGTTGACTGGGGAGAATCCCTTACTATTGTTTCCTGCAAATTTTTAGGCCTCAATAGTTTCTGGCACTAGAAGGAGGGCCACCAGTGCATGGCTGGCCTGGGAAATCAATTTCCTCGAAATAACTCCACCAGTGATAGTTTTGAAAGTAGTTTATTTTTTGAAGAGAATAGAGAACATTTGTTTGATGTGGACAACCGAGTGGTAAATGATTTGAGAAGACACACAGAGGCTTATGTAAAGAGTATTGGAGGATTACCCATTATCCCTGATTTACCCCAAAGAGAAAACAAAAGAAATACCATCCCATCTTGGAGGACTAAGTGTTGGTTGGAGATTTGGAAGAACTTGTAGAAATATCCTTACAGGAAGTTGTGTAGCATTTGAATCAAGTAGGCCCAAACACACCTTAAGTTTCACACGTTAATACTCCTATTCCTTCATCTCCTCACTCTCCACTCAGACTCATGGAAGGTGTAAATGCAAATCAGCCACCTAACCCACCAAATCCACCACCAGCTTGGAAATCCAAATCACCCTTGAACCTAACACCTCCGTTGCATGACTTACCTCAAGCTTTTGAGAAGTTGTTGCCTAAGTTTGATCCTAATGAGAAGACTGTAGTAGATGACCATTTGTAAAATTTATATTTGGAAATAAAAGGATTAAGGGCCGAGGAATATGAGGATGTTGTTTGTAGACTTTTTCCACACACCCTTAAAGGAGCAGCAGCATCCTGGTACTTTGGTTTGCCTACAAACTCTATCCCTGATTGGGATACCTTTGAAAGGATTTTCATAAGTAAATATGCAGCCCAAAATATGCATGCAGCACTAATGAAAGGTTTGGCTGCTTTAAAAAAAGAAAGGAATGAAAAGGCACACAATTTCACTCAAAGATTTTCTGCTTACCTCAAGAACTTCTCTGCAATTGATAATCCCTCTTATAAAGTTTGGATTGAGTATTATACCTTAGCTTTAGGTATTGACTTGGCTATGCTCACAAAAGCTCAAGTTAATTCTATGTTAGCTGAGACTTATGAAGAAGCAAAAAGAGTAGAGGCTGAAAAGGAAAGCATAGAGGATTATCTCGAGCAATCTGGAGAAAAAACTTTCGAGAAAAGAGCCTTAACACTGTCCAAATCTAAAGAGGAGCAATCACATGATTTTGAGGGGATGTTAAAGATGATGCAAAAGATTTCCAACAGAATAATAGATTTGGAGAAAGAAAAATAAGCTTAGAAAGCTTATAAGCCTTACTACAAAAAAGGGAAGATAACAACCAATTCAAGAATCCTCTGCATGGTTCAACATCAATGAATCTGACAGAGGTAGGGATGGATAATTTTTGCACTTTTCACCAACAACCTCATTTTGAAAATAATTTTCCTCAATGGTTAAAGTCAATGACATTGGTAATGAATCAGCTCTTCGATTCTAGATTGACTGAGGATAATGATGAGGAGGAAAAAGGTAATAAGACCATATAAAAACAAGAAAATGATACCATGTTTTTATGGGATTGTGTCTCACTGTTTGATACAGAAAAAAGTACTCTTAAACCTGAGAATATACCAACGACAACAAAAGACATGAATTTGGTAAAGAAATATAATTCAATAATCTCAAAGATTAAGAAGTTGCAAGAGAACGTTAGGAAACGGCAAAAAAAATTGTTGAGGACAAAGTACCTGAAATTACCATTATTAGCCAAGATCCAAAGCAAATCAACAAGCCTGCTAAGCTTATGGAAGAACAAGTAGGTGTCAACAAATAAAATATTGAAAATCCTGAAGAGCCAGAGGAAGAGATACCTAACGAAAACCAACTTGTGGAGGAAGATGTCGAATCAATTGGGGAAGGGAAAGCTAGAACCCCACCTTTCCTTTTGACTCTGGAAATGCTGAATCATAAGGTGCATAATTGTTTTGTAGATTTTGGATCATCAGTGAATGTTATGCCATTTGCAATTTGCAAAAAAATTAATGGGCAGCCAAAACCTACTGCTTGGGAAGTCACTCAACTAGACAGAACTAATGTCAAAGTAGTGGGAGAAATGGATAATGTTCTCATTCGTTTATTTGCAAATAACAAGATATGTCAATTTATTGATATTGTGGTGGCTGACATACCGGATGGATATGGACTTATTCTGAATTGAGACTAGTCTTCAAGGTTAAAAGGGTATTTTGCTTCAGATTGGTCACATTTATGGTTTCCTCATAAGGGGGTCCCAAATCGGATCAAAATTTTAAGAGAACCTTACATGAAACACACTATCACTAAGTTGGAAGAAGGAAAAGAATCTACTAATTCTGTTTTGGGGAATTATCTTACGGAGGTTGAACTAAGATATCATGCATCAGAAGAGGCCAGCAATATGACTGACACTCAGCTTGATCTCCTTCAATTTTCATAGGCTGATGGGAGCGATTGTAAATATGTAGACCTAGTTTTGGTTTCAAATATAGCAGAATTAGACCATGGTGAGGTATCTCATGTCTGCAATCTAGCCTAGCCCCTTGACTCATGAGTTGATAGATTCTCAGGGGTGGGCACAATTTTATTTTTCTTTTGATTTGATGACCTTGTACATAAATAATTTGATGCAGTTTTACTTTGATTTACCGCTTTTATTTCTAGTTATTTTGGTTTGTTTTTGAATAAAAGAGACAAACTTTTGGTTGCATGGAAAACATCAAGGTTCTCGATTAACTGAAATCTTTAGGATAATACTGTGCATTTTTATGTTGAAATGATAGGATTTATTTTAGTAAGTATTTTTCCTAAATGGCTATGCACTCATTGAATCCCTGCTTAACCCCTGAAAATAACTCCGAATTAAGAGATCTGGAATACTATTTCAAGGCTCCATCCATTGCACATCTAAGATGTCCTAGGGAGTGATAGAAAAAGACCCACGGAAAGGAAGCAAGGTAAATAGTTTATTATATATAAATGATCCCATGCCATGATTTCAAAAGCTCGAAGGCTGTTAAGAGTCAAAACTCCTAAAAGAAGCTATACATATCAAAACAAAGTATCAGAAACATTAAAATCAATATTCCAAAAGTTCTTCTTCGTCCATGAGATGAAAAGTAAATACATTTCTCACACAAAAGGACACTATGGATAGAATATCTTGAGTAAAATTCAGAAAGAAAGGTAGATGGAGGACTCAAAAGAACAAAAGTTCAAAAAGGCACAAAAGTGCAATTGGCATGGGAATGAGGAACAAATGAATAGTTATGTTTACCATATGTTACAATCCTATGGTTTCCAAGCTAGAAACTACCCAAAGACAGAGGTAAAATAAAGCTCATATACTAAGCCTCAAAAGAGATATCCAAACTTTTAATATTTTGCATTCCCCTTCCCAAAGAATGGACTATCACCAATGATTTAAATGCATGTGTTTGCCATCTTAGGAATACAAACATCTAGAAGAATTCAAATTATGAGCTAAATGATTAAACAGTATTTTACTGGGAAGAAGTTGATTCAAAAATCTAGGGTTCACCAGGTAGTGGCCAATTGTTGCAGCTGCAACATTTTCCCAAAATTCAAAAAATTTTGGGACCGTCCTTTCATTCATTTTGCTCAAATTTTTTGTTTTGCTTGAGGCTTGCACAAAGATTACTTTTATGCCAGTGATGCTTCAATGTTTGAATTAATTTTTCCTTTCCATCAGAAGTGTTTTGGACTTTTGAGTTGGGAGTCTAGTCATCTGCGTGCTCGTCATTGTGGAAAAGTAACAAGAAGTCGGGTCTGAGTCAAGTGTATTTCGTCTCCAATGCATTTTTCTTTATCAACAATTGTTTTGAGATCCTGTCGGAACCTTTGTCTATATGTCTTCCACCATTATGGAGAATGTACTGTGAAGCCTCCAAAGGATTTTATTAACCTTTTTCGATCCTGCCATTTTTTATTCGCAAATCCTTTGGATTTCAGCTATCGCCGTTGCGGTTTTGGAAAGCACTATTTTTTCGATGTAGTTTGATTTTATTTTCCGCGTGACCATTATTTTTTGGTCGAAGTCATGTTTCTTTTACTCTGATTTTCGCTGGTCTATGGAACTTGGTTTCTTTTATGGTTTCGTCGTTGTGGCTCTCTAACCATCTATTGACCCAAAGCCTTAGTCTCCCGAGCTCCGATACGAGTGTTGATTTGATTCTCTGCCGATGCCATTGCAGGTTTCCTAGTTGTTTCATCATCCGCCATTACGGAGGCGATGTTGATAGGATCACCGATCCCATAGTATTTTGCCTCCTGATGATCTTATTTTTTCCCGCCGATTATTTATTGACCAGGGCATACATATAGTGGGGTTAGGGTTTATTATTTTATTTTTATTTTGGCGATTTCTTCGTGCTATCATTATCGCTCGAGCAGACCAACACATTCACTGTCGGTACCTTTGCTCCTAGGTGGTTCCACTGTGGAATTTTATGGGTTTCTCGACCAGTTGCACAGCATAGTGCCAGGTAGGCCCTTATGCCCATTTTTCTCATTCCATTCAATTGGTCAAACTGTTTTGTTGTCTTTTCAGTTAGTGGTTACCTTAGTTTTTCCATCCTGGCATGTATATATATTTGAGGTAAATGGTATGGCTGCCCGGTGGGGGGTTTTGTAGCTTTACAATGATGACTTTCACGATGATTGGGGGTTTGCATACTGCACTCAACTGCTGGGGAAGCTGGTGCAGATGGTCATTACGCTATCCGCACCAGTATCCTCTAGTCTACGTGTAGCAGTCTGGGGAGGGAATTTTCATGGTTTTCTTTCGAGATGCTAAGGTTTTGATTCCATAGTTGGTCACCCTCATTTTGTGAACTAGGGTTACGATGTCGAATTTACTCCCTGCTTAGGATGAGACTGTTCAAACTCAAGTATGAACCCCGTAACAATTTAGGAATTCAGAATACAATCTATATGGATTTTGATGTGAGTAGCAGTTTCCTCTTATGTTTTCTTTGAGCGTACAATGAGTTGAATGCACTATCACAATACAATATCCTTCTCATGGGATTGGGCCTCATATTTTCCTTGGAAATATTTAGTTCATGATGCTGAGAGGGGGTGTTTGAGACTATTTTCTGCTTCACCATTAGGAGAGGGATATTCGTCATTTAGAAAGGCCATGATATTCTAGGTTAATTCTGCAAATGTTGGTCGTGAGATGGTTTTATCCTTTTGAGAAGATTAATTTTATGCGGGAACATTTTGTTTCTGAGCATTGTTTGTTTATTTTCATAGTTGCACTCATGTTTAGCATAGACAAGGTAAAATGCTTATATAGTTTGTCTCCATGTTTGAATGTTATCTGGGAATGAACCAACAGAACCTAAAAGATTTTGTGTATGATAGGGAAATTCTTCAAAATTCGAGATGTCTAAATGTCAAAAGAAGAAGGATCCCATAGTAGAGGAGGAACCCTAAGTCAAAATTGTTATCAGAGTTGAGTACACCTATGAGGACACTAAATTCATAGTTGGGATAGAACCCAAATATAAATGGGGGGAAGTTTACAGATTAATAACAAGTCAAGAAGTACCTGAGAGAGGTTTTGAAGAAGAAACCATCTATGGAAATATAGAGAGATCTGCATTGATGAAAATTGCTACCATACCTGATCTTTTTCCATGCTTAGAGGTGATTGGGTGGATTCTGCCCAGGGCAAATGCAACCACCATGATTTTGGCAAATGTTGATAAACAGGGTTACGCTACTTACAACCCTCAGTATGTATCACTAGCCTACCACTTACCAGAACCACAGGTGTACTTGACTGAGGACTGGATGAATGCAATTAATATGGACCTAGTCGAGACACTGAAGAGAATGGTGATGCCTGACAAGAACTTTAGAACTAGGTCGACCGAGGAATATGATACTGCCAATCTAAGAACCCCTTACAGTTTCATTTCCCTGATGCTGAATAGGATTTTCAGGAGGGCCCACGGTAAAAGCTTCAAGTTAGAGTGGGTGCCTATCATTTTCTATGTTGCAACACAGGGGACAGTTTTCAACTGGGAAAACATTGTGTCCAACAGCCTCTTAGCTTGCATTGCATCAGCATTAGGAGGGGTGTCCCAGAATAGATCATAGTTCTATATCAGCTCTATATTGGTTGATTGCATACTATGCAACCAACCATTCCCTAATCTGAGGTGTATCTGGGACTAGGAGAAAACACCAGTCTACTCAGCATACAAGCCACTGTGGGCACACAAATACCATAGTCACTATAGGGAAGTCTGTGAGAACTTCATCATGCCATTATATACCTTCATTTTCTTGAAAGAGTGCAACTGCATGTCGGAGGAAGCATTATAGGTGAGCGAAGAATATGTAGACTACTACTTAACTGAGGATGGATTATATTTTAGAATGTATGGATGCTCGAGAGAACCCTCACTACTGGAAAAATATGCCACTGACTATATAGGCCACAAAGAGGCTGTTAGGCAAGTCTTTTTAGATGGCATAGGAAGATTTTTATTCAAACATAAGAAAGCAGCTTACCCTCCTTTACCATTCAGGTTGGGAAGCTATAAGTTCACAAGGGTGAAGAAAGCTTATGAGTTTGTGGAGGAATTGGGGAAATTCCATTTTGGGGAAATGAATTTCCACAAGAATGATTCCCGGAATAAAGTGGTAGAGCACTGCAAGGAGACAAACGTACATTTTGAATACACAAGCCACTGGGATAGAGAGGAATCTATTTTTTGCAGTGCACAAAATATAATGGCCTTAAGAAGAAGGTTTAAAAATAAAATCACCACCAAAGGCGGGAAAGGACAGGATGAGCAGGAAAAGTAAGACGAGGAAGAGGCTAGGAAAAGAAATGAAGATGCTAGGAGGCTAGCACAGGAAGTCGAAATCTAGCTTAAATGTGAGGAGGAGGAAAAGGGAAGAGCTGAATAAGAAGTAGCTAGAAAGGCTGCAGAGGCTGCCAAGAGTGAAGAGGAGGAAAAGAAAAGAAAGACGGATGAGGAACTAAAGAAGTAGGAAGCAGAAAGGCTAAAGCCGACAGGGGCAGAGCAATCAGCTTTTGATCTTGTAGACAGTCAGGCTCAAGACTTGGGTAATCCTAATATTCAAGATCCTAAGGTAGCTACTGGCAGTACAACATGATAGGCTATGGTCCCCACCCTTAGGCTAATCCCTTTTGAGCAGAAGAAAGGGGAGGAGGTATCGGATTTCAACACTATCTTTTATGATAGGGAAAGGAAAAGGATAATGAAGAGGACCGAGGGAAAGGTTGAGACTAGGGGGCGGTCGGGTAAAATGATAAATGATACAACTGTAGTATATGGGATAGACAAGGACCCTAGATTCACCATCAGAGCTGGGGATACATTGATTCATGCTTCTGAGGACAATGTAGATCGAATAATGACTAATCTTGAATAGTCAAAGAAGTATACTACCCAACTAAAAGATACCTTGAGAAGAGAGAGAGAGGAAAATAATAGATTGAAAAGAAAGTTTGAAGACATACAACATGAAATAAAGTATTCAAAAGCTAAACTCCAGTTCCTCCAAGTAGAGAAGAGATCTCTGGAGGCTTCCCAAGGAAGTTTACAGGAATTTCAGTAGGAATGTCAAGGGTTGAGGACAGAAAAGGAGCAGCTGCTAGTTAAGATAGGGGAGTTGGAGCTATGGAAGGATACCTTGGAGGAATCTGAAAGGAAATATTAGGGGCATACTGTAGAGCTGAGAGAATAGGTTGCCTCATTAATAGCAACTCTAGAAGAGGCCAGGGAATAGTAGGTCAGTATTCAGCCTTTCAAGGAGCACGATATAAGGGCTATTGCCATTCTTGGAATGCAACTGCCTGGTGAGTTACCATGAATACTTGGTCTTGGAATGAGGGCCTTTCTGATATGATTGTAAAATATAGTCTTACATGATCAGATGTGAGAGCATGGCCATTCTGATGTGATTGAGGGATGTGTTCCCACTTGATCAGATATAAGGGTTGTTCCCATTCTGTCATGGTGAGAGGATTGCTTCCTTCCATGTCAGATGTGAGTTCCATCCACTCTGATGTACGATTATTTCCTACATAGATGTAAGGGGTACTACCTTTCTGACGAGTAGGTCAGATGTGAGTGTCGACCATTCTGATGTAGGATGAGATCCTACGTAGATTCAAGGGATACTACCATTTTGATGAGTACATCAGATGTGACTATAGGAACAGTTCCTACATGATAAGATGTAAGGGCTACCACCTTTCTAATGAGTAGGTCAGATGTAAGGGCTACTACCATTCTTTGAATGGAGGCACCTGGTTAGTTACCAAGAACCCTCAGTGTAGGACTGAGCGTCTTTTTGACAATTCAAGGTCATATGTAAGTGCTGTGCCTTTCTGAAAAGTAGGTCAGATGTGAGTGCTGGCCATTCTGACGAGTATGTTAGATATAAGGGCTACCAAATACCTATGAGGAGGTAGGCCTATAACCAACATGAAAAAGGTCTGGCTCTGTAGAACTTCCTGTGATGAGAAGAATCATGAGATAGCACATATGATGATGACCCAGTGATGATCCATATCCAATGATGATCCAAATCCAGTGATGATGACCCAGTGATGATCTAGATCCAGTGATGATCCAGATCCAGTGATAATGATCCAGATCTAGTGATGATCCAAATCTAATGATGATGACCTAGTGATGATCCAGATCGAGAGATCATCCAGATCTAGTGATGATGACCCAGTGATGATCCAGATCCAGTGATGATGATCCAAATCGAGTGATGATCTAGATCTAGATGAAGATGAATTGAATATAGATATGACTTGGAGATGAAGATGATAAGAGGTTGATGATGACCCTAATGATACAGAGAAGAAGACTCATGCTGAAAATTGTGTCAACAGAATATCTTCCTAGTTAAGAGGGAGTGTTGATGTATATGTAACTTTGGAATGTATTCAGTTATATTTCTTATGTATTGTAACCTGATGTTTATTCTGGGATGTATTTCTAATGTACTTGAGTCATTTCATGCCCCAACATTCCTATCGAGAAGATCTATAATGTAAACAAGTCATGTCAAGTTATTTTGGGTAACCCTCCTATTGATCAAGGGTTAAAGTCCCTGTAGTTCCAGGGCACTAGGGTTATTGGACTCTCCTAGAGAGGTCAGTCCTAGTAGGGTTTAGTCATGTCAAGAATTACTATAAATAGAGATCTAGACTCTCTATTTAACACACACTCATCCACACTTATTTGTAGCGCATAGCTGACGAAGAGAAAGACACTGGGGCAAGGAAGAAAGAGGTTACTGTTGTCGAGAGATCATCTACTATTTTGGGGTTTTACTTTTGGTGCTGATTCTATCTCTGAGGAAGTTACAGGGTTTTCTCCATTTATGGTTTCCCTGAGGAAAAACACTGTGTTCATTGTCTCTTCTGTTTGATTGTTGTGCTTGTTGTTCTCTCACTCAAAGATCCTAATGTTATGCTATCTTAATGTTAAAAATCTAACAAAAAAAATTAATGTTTCCAAAAATTTGACCTTTGGATGTCCACAGTTCCGCACCCACACTCCCATTTCTACACTGCAGAATGTGAAAGTCAGAAACTCAATGTTTCCAAAACGTTGGCCTTTTGACTTACGTGGTTCCGCACCTACAGTACGGAATGCGGAAGTCAAAAAATTAATGTTTGCAAAAATTCAACCTTTTTATTTGCGTGGTTCCTTACCCACACTTCTGTTTCCACACTGTGGAATGTGGAAGTCCAAAACTCAATGTTTCCAACAGTAATTGTCATGACTATATACTTTTCACCTTCCACTTTCTATATGAACCATTGATCTATTTTAGCGAATAATTTTCCAGCCGTTTGATTTTGGATATTTTCTAAACTTCAACCTTTTGTCCCATCTTATGCAAAACTAATCCTCAACCTTCGGATCATTTTGCGGAATGATCCTCAACCATTTGATTTAAAATATTTGTTGAACTACAACCTTTCCTCCTATATTATATGGAGCTGATCCTCATCCTTCTGTCCTTTGCAGATCTTATCCCCCAACCATTGGATCTTGTGTGGGAAGCTTCCTGACCATTGAATCTCATCTCGTCCTTAATATTCTACGATTCTAATGTGGATCCCAACATGACTTTGCAGATCTACTTGATTTCTTTGCGAAATCCTCTATGAGAATTTCTAACAGTTATGATGATGCACACAGACAATTTCATCATGATGTTGATTATACAAAGTTTATAAACAATTCTTGCAGATATAGTTTATCTGTTCTTCAATTTTAATGTGCACACCTTTCTAATATTTTCCTATGATATTAATTTTTCTTTATATATCCATCAGAAACAAACATTTCTTCTTTTATCATGTCTTCCCTCTGTTCTTTGCTGCTTCAACTATTCAATTTAATTTGCAGCAATGTCTCTGATCTTCCCATGTTATTGTTTGATCTATTTTTATTATCCAGCATCCTCTTCTATCCCTTACAAAAATTTTAATATTCACCATAGAGACCTACATTTCCAATTTCACTCTACCTTTGTTCTTTGTTTTATTAACCATTTACACATATTCTCTTAGAAGTCTTCAGATCAGTCATTCATGTTTTCTTATCATCCGTTTCCATTTGTTATAAATGAAACATTATGACATATTCATTAGGACACCATCATATGTCATCAATTACACACAAAATTGCTAATCAAACATGCAAAATTCACACAAAAGGAGACTGAAATTCGAGCATAACTTAATAATGTATTGAATAAGTGTACATCAGCCAACACATGAATTAATATTCTACTCAAATATGTAATTACATCAGAGATTTGAATTGGTCAAAAAGCAGGCTAACTAAAACAAGTCAAATCCCCCATAGGTGCAAGAAAGACTTTCCAAATCTATGAAGATGCTCATGAATTGGCTAATACATATAGGAAATATAATAATTCATGGAAAGAGATCATATCCATTCTTTTTTTTGGAGAAAAGGAAGGATGATGAT
The DNA here is from genome assembly GCA_001517045.1 of Pseudotsuga menziesii. NCBI lineage: Eukaryota > Viridiplantae > Streptophyta > Pinopsida > Pinales > Pinaceae > Pseudotsuga > Pseudotsuga menziesii. Next base: position 239,381 of record LPNX010559722.1, read on the forward strand.
GTGGGGAAAAAACAAGGTAGTTACTCCTAGACTAGCTTTTCCTTTTTTCCTTAAAACTGTTGTAAAGCAAGGTAGTTATTCCTAGACTAGCTTTTCCTTTTTTTCTTAAAACTGTTGTAAAGCAAGGAAGTTTTTATAACAAATAGAACTGAACTTTTAGGAATTATGAATAAAATAAGACATGCTAAAAATGTTTCCAGGATGATTCCAAAGTGCTCCATGACCCAGTTTTAGAAAATATTGACTTCTAGGTGCATGTGGAAGCCAACCAGCATAGAGATCAATCTAGGAATCTAGGAATAAGAAAAAAATGATTAATTAATGTAAAATATGGCTAACTATGGGTATATTATTCTAACAACCCCCCTTAATCTTGACTTTATGATAGGAGAAAGCCCCTAGGGCTTGGTATGCCAAGATTGATGGCTTTCTGTTGTCATTGAGTTTTGTTTGATTCAAGTATGATCCTAATGTCTATTTGAAGCTAATTCATGGTTCTTTAATGAACATTGATTTATATGTGGATGACCTATTGATCACAAGAATTTCAAAGAAATAAATATCCCCCTTGAAGGATACACTGAACCATACATTTTCTATGACAGATTTGGGATTGTTGAGCCAATTCTTGGGTCTTGAAATTGCGCAATACCAACATGGAATCAAAGCTCATTGGTCCAAGTATGCTTCAGATCTTCTCAACAAGTTTAGTATGAAATATTGCGAGGCAAGCAAGATTCCATTCGTTTCAGGAGTTAATATTGAGGAAGCAGGTTCTTCTCCTTTGGTAAATAATACACTTATAGGAAGTTGATTGGGTGTTTTCTTTATCTTACACATATTTGAACTCACTTATATTATTCATTTAGTGTTGCATCAAGATACATGGATCAGCCTCATGAGATCCATTGGAGAGGAGCCAAGAGGATCCTAAACTTTGTTGAAGGAACAAGGTCTCCTGGGATTTTTTCTAAAGCAAAATATGACTTAGCGCTAGTTAGATTTATTGACATTGATTGGGAAGGTGACAACACAGATCAAAATTCTACCTCTATTGGAATATATTAAACCCACTCATAACTTAGGATAAAATAATTAATCATTATTTGATTAATTATTCACCACCTAGGTTAATTAGTTGGCATCCACTTGCCCCTTAAAGTCAATACATGCCATCTATATCCAACGAATGATTTATTTCTAATTCTGGGTTGATCTTGACCATATTTTAGCCATCCAAAATTAGTATACAACACTCTAAAGTAGATTCTGCTTTATTAAGCTTTTTCTACTTTTTCTGCTTTTCTATGGATAAGATAAAACCTAGTCAACTAGGAAACCGGTAGCTTTCATTTCAAACCCATCGTCCATTAGTTTTACTCCAGTTTCTAGGATTAGCATGTTTTTTCAATTTCCTTGACAAATCACTTATGCTTTTTCCAACTCGTGAGGTCCTTGATAAATTTGGGAAGCGCTTTAGCCACCTATGGGGTTTTGTTATATTTTGGTAAGTTGATATTTTTGAGCTTTATGAGTTGTTTCCATACAATTAAATTTTCCTATGAGGGATGTACTATTTATGTACACTATTATTCATCATTATTCAATGGAAGGAGACACACCAATATTCATCTCTTCATTTATGTGAATCAATCTCTTTTCTTCTCTTTAGTTTTCCTGTGTATGCTTGTGAGAATTCTTAGTAGCAAGATATATTTCCTGTTCTTCTTCTTAGCATCATTTCTCATAGCATTGATATATTATTTATAAATGGTATTATAGCTACATGGTATTAGAGATACATGGATCAAAACCTTTCCATCTTCTACATGGTATTAAAGTAGCAGGTTGATCAAGTTCTATAGAGTTGAGGAGCACATCCAGTCTCCTATCCCTCTTTGAAGAAGAGCTTGTCTAGCTCACAAGATTTTCTCCTAGTTTGTTTTGTAGGTTGCAGAGAGTATCTACTAGAGAATATCAAAAACTTCAATATGGATTAAAAAGTCACTCTACTCTCTACTTTCAAATATGTTGATTGGAAGCCAAAGATGAGGGCATACTTGAAAAGGCAATGTCTCTTTGATGTCTCCATTGGTGCATTGAGTGAATTTGAGTCTTATGAAGAGAATATTGATTAGATAAATAATTGTGATAGATCTTATGGAATGATGTGTTCCATAATTTATCCAAATATATATCATCTCATAGCTTCTACTGAGTATCCATTTGAGCTTTGGAAAATTTTGGACAAAGCTTACAGTTTGCAGGAAATTGAAGATGAAGCATGGAGTGAACATAGCATCTCCTCTTGTTCTCTCTCTTAAGATTTCTTGGCATCTACATTCTATGTTAAAGTTGTTCATGATGAAGAAGTTTCTCATACAGTTCATGTTGCTACTACCCTCTTTGATTCGAATGCTTCCTCCTTCAATGAAGAAGAAAATATTGAAGAGCCATCTTTCTCTATGTCTCTTGAAGGTGATTTTTCTTCTTGTGATACTAATGAAGAAAAATAAGTAACATATGGAGCTGCTGGAGATATTTATATTGATTATGATCCTATAACCCATTCATTGTTCTCTATATCTCCTATCTTATATTCTAAGATCTATGTGCTAGATCCTTCACACTTTATGCATACCTCTCTCATTGATGGTGCGCAACCCAGTGATTTCCAGGATGTTTGCTTAGCCAAATCAAGCCTTATGTGTGTCATACAAATTACCTTACTTGATCTCATGTGCTTCATCATATCCTCCTTTGTTCTTGGAATTAATACTCAGATCCTTCTTGAATATTATGAACATATGATTCTTTCCTCCTTTCATACAGAGGATTCATTACCAGTGTATTCCCCTGATTCTATTGATATGCTTATATGTGATCCTTCGGATTCTTATTTAGAAGCATATTTGCAGGTTGATACACATATCATACCAGGGTAAAAGCATGGTAATGTGTCTCACTTTGTGGCAAGAAAATTCGTTCTATTTTTATAAATTTATTTAAAATATTTATTATAAAAAATAGAAAATGTGATTTAAAAATTTTTAAAAAATAAGTTTAACAATCACTTATATATTTTTCTCATATTCATATGAAAAAGTATTGATTTTGACGTCTTAAAAGGATAGTTTTTTGGGTCGTGCTTTTACATACACATAAAACTTATTATATATGTTGAAAATTTAATAATAATTAAAATATATCATAAAATTAAATTAAAAAACATGCACAACTATCTTAAAAGTGTCTAGAAAAAACTTTCAAAAAAATTGGAATTAAAAAAGTAAATAGAGGTAGATATGGGGGTTTGCAGTTTTGTGAGTACTTATGAGATGCCCGAAATAGAAGTAAATTGAATCTAAGTACAATGAAATAAATAAGATAAAAATAATTTTTTTAATTTAAACAAAAATCCTATATAAAATCTCATTCATAATGAAAACTTTTGTTTTGTTACACCATTATCTAATTCTTGATGGATTTGTAGATTTCTAAACAAATACTTTTAGTTCATAAGTTCCATTTCCACAAAATGGGAAAAAGTGAGACACATTACCATGATTTTATCCACCACCATCCATACCATCTACCATACCTCTGAATAATCCAAAGACTATACAAATCCCAAGCTCACTAGTTGATTCCTCATTGGTCTCTTATGCAATGATATTTATCTTACATGGTTTGAAGTCTTTCCTATATTTCAGTGGCTGGTTATCCATGTCCTTATTCATATTTGGAATGATATTAATTTTTTTTTATCTATTCTAAACACTTATGGTTCAGATCTTATGCCCATCCATCATTCATATTTTTACACCTATCAGTTTTCCCCAGTTGCTCATAATTTTCCTAGTCTAGCCCTATATCCTCATCGAGCCACTGAAGCCTTTTTCTTTGTTGTTCCATATGATAATATTTATGATATATCAGAGTTTTATCTGCCTCATATCAGATCTATACAGGTGCTACATCAGATTGGAAGATTGACATTTGATTCACATCATAATTTTGTAGCTATTTAGGGAATTGGGTGTGAAATAAATTTCCTTATTTTTTGTACTCTTTTGAAAGGAGTATGCACATATCTCTTTTCCATTTCAGATTATGTTTTCATATTATAGTTTGACAGCAGAAAGAAGCATTCAGATAATTCTCCTACTTCATCAGTTGATGAGATACAAGGAGTCTCTCCTGTTCCTCCTTGCACGTTCTACACTCTAGCGCATGATCATGGAGTTCATGATTTCTTCATCAAGTACTTCATCCAGAAGCAGTTCCATCAGCTCATTAAAGTGAATATGAATATACATTGAAGACATATTTCAAATTTTCTTCCTTGTCCTATCTTGAGGGAGGATTTTCCCCATGTGGTTTTGCCTCTTTCCTCACTTTTCTGGACATAATAATTGTTAAAGGGTGACCATAGCCTTGTTGCTGGGCCCGATATGCATCCATATGCATTGATATATTTTTTCATACCATCATAAATTCATAAGTATAGGGGGTGTTGGAATATATTAAACCCACTCATAACTTAGGATAAAATAATTAATCATTATTTGATTGAGTATTCACCCACTAGCTTAATTAGTTGGCATCCACTTGCACCTTAAAGTCAATACATGCCATATATATCCTAGGAATGATTTATTTCTAATTTTGGGTTCATATTTACCACATTTTGAAATCTAGAATTAGTATACAACACTTTAAAGTAGATTCTCCTTTATTCTGCTTTTTATACTTTTCTATGGATAAGATAAAAGCTACTCAACTAGGAAACTGGTAGCTTTCGTTTCCAACCCATCCTCCATTATTTTTTCTTTGTTTTCTAGGATTAGTATGTTTTTTCCATATCCTTGAAAAATCTCTCATGCTTTTTCCAACTCGTGAGGTTCTTGATAGATTTGGGAAGTGCTTTAGCCACATATGGGGGTTTGCTATATTTGGGTAAGTCATCCTTTTTTATCTTTATGAGTTGTTTCCATACAATTTGATTTTCCTATGAGGCATGAATTATTTATGTATAATATTATTAATAATTATTAAATGTAAATATACACACCAATATTCATCTATTCATTCATGTGCTTCAGTCTCTTTTATTCTCTCTAGTTTTCCTGTGTATGCTTGTGAGAATTCTTAGTAGCAAGATTTATTTCATGTTTTTATTCTTAACATCATTTCCCATAGAATTTATATATTATTTATACAACCTCAAGAAATGTGTTCATGCTTTCAGAAGGACCAATCAGCTGGTCAAGTAAAAATCATAGTGCCATAGCACTCTCATCTACATAGGAAGAGTATAGAGGAGTTGTGAATGCAACTACTTAATGTTTGTGGTTGTAGGGGATACTCGGAGAATGTGGTTTCAAATCATAGTTTCTAGAAGTCATATATTATGACAATCAAATCACGATTCAAATATCCACTAATCTAGTTCAAATACAAATAACCAAGCACATTGAGATCCATATGCACTATAGCAGGGAGCTTGTGCATGATGGTACCATTGCTCTACTCTATTGCACATCTTCAGAACAAGTAGCAAATATATTCACCAAATTATTATGTGAGAAGACATTCAGTAATATCAAATCACTAATGGGGATTTATAATCATGTGGTGAAGTATGATTGATAACAAGATTTCCAAAACCAAATTTCCTATCCATGCTAAAGGGAGGATTTTCCCACTGGGTTTTTTCCTCTTTCCTTGGTTGTATGGGCATACAATATGTAAAGGGTGGCTAATCCTTATTCCTAAGCCCTATAGTTTTCTGATATTTACTAATAAATTCAGGATTAAGGGGGGTTGTTAGAATAATCAACCCATATTTACCCATATTTGACATTAATTAATCAATTTTGTCTTATTCCTAGATTGCTCTCTATGCTAGTTGGCTTCCACATGCACCTATAAGTCAATAATTTCTAAAAATGGGTCATGGAGCACTTTGGAATAATCCTGGAAACATTTTATGGGTTCAATCAAGCTATCAATAAAGAAGAAAGCCATCAATCTTGGCATACCTAGCCCTAGGGGCTTTCCTTGAGGCTGCAATGGCTAGAGCTACCCTTATGGAGTCCATCGTTTCCACTGGTGCAAAGGTCTCATTGTAATAAATACCATGTACTTGTGAGTATCCCTTGGCTGCCAATATTTACTTGTATTTCAAAGGTTAACCATCAGCAGCAAAGTTAGTTTTAAATACCCACTTACACTTCACTAGCTTTCTCCTCGAGGGGAGATCAACCAGTTCCCATGTGTTGTTCTTCTGGAGTGAGATGAATTATTCTTTCATAATGGTTTTCCATATTGGATCATGTGTTGCATCTTCATATGTATGAGTATAAAAATCAACCATCAAATAACACTTCTCAACAAAGAGTTGATCTTTCACACAAGGTGCACTCTCAAATTGAGATCTAGTCCTCTAGTGTCATTACGATATCCAGCTAGTTTCCCAGCTGCACGAGTGGTCCTTGATTCCCACTTTAGTATTGTAGGGCTTCTAGGATCTACAATTAAATCATCATTATTAGAAATATCAGAATCAGCAAACGCATGAGTCTCTTCACTTACAATCAGTGGTTGTGGTGGTGAAGAGGACTCTCCAACTTCAACTGCTGCTAAAGGCTTTTCTTCAAACTGAGCACTCCTTTCAATGAAATATTTGTTAGTTCTCAAGTTGATCAGCTTGTACCCTTTTGAATATTTAGAATACCCAACAAATAGGAACTCTTGTATTTGGGGTTGCAAAGCCTTCCTCTATTCAGTTGGAATTCTAGCCCAAGCCTTTGAGCCAAAAATCTTGAAATGGGTCACATCTGGCTTGTCCCCACTGCAATATTCAAAAGGAGTAATATAATCAAGATTCTTTTGTGGCACCTTGTTCTAGATATAGGATGTATAGTTTATATCCTCTGTCCAAAAATTTGGTGGCAAATCTTTAGCCTCTGTCATGCAAGTTTCCATCTCCTTGAGTGATCTGTTATTTCTCTTAGCAACACCATTTTGTTGTGGTCTGTAAGGAAGAGAATGCTACATCTAGATAGCTACATATTTACAATAATGGATTCTCTCATACTTGACATATTATCCACCATTATTATATTTAAGGATCTTGAGTTTCCTCCCAGACTAGTTCTCAACCAAGGCTCTAAAGACTTTGAAGAGGTAAAAAACTTCATACTAATGCTTTAGGAAGTACACCCAACAATACATAGAAAAATCATCTATGAAGCTGAGTGCATATTTGTCTTGACTCATGGACATATGAGGGAATCGACCAGCAATGTCACTATGGATTCAAACTAAAGAGGTGTATAGGTTCTCTCATGACTAGCTCTCTCATACTCAAGCTCAAGTTGGTTATGCGGCACCATGTTCTGGATATAGGATGCACATATTATAGCCTTGGCCCAAAATGTTGGTGGAAAATATTTAGCCTCCATCTTACAAGTTACATCTCCTTGAGTGATTTGTTCTTTCTCTCAGCAACACCATTTTGCTATGGTGTGTAACGAATAGAATGTTGCATCTAGATACCTGCATATTTACAATAATGGATGAACTCAAACTTGGCACACTCTCCACCATTGTCAGATCTAAGTATCTTGAGTTTCCTCCTAGACTGGTTCTCAACCAAGGCTCTAAAGACTTTGAATAGGTCAAAAAATTCAGACATATGCTTTAGAAAGTAAACCCAACAATACCTAGTAAAATTATCTATGAAAGTGAGTGCATATTTGGCTTGACTCATGGACATATGAGGGAGTGTAGCAGAAATGTCACTGTGGATTCAAACTCAAGAGGTGTAGATTTTCTCTCATGACTAGCTCTCGCATACTTGTTCTCTGGGGTTTTCCTAGGATACAACCTTGACAAACTCCCTTAGAAAACTTGATCTTTGGTAACCCTATGACCATATCTTTGTAACTCAAATTAGAAAGATACTTGTAGTTAAGATGGCCAAATATTTCATGCAAAATATTGCTTACTTCATTAGCATGAGTAAGAAGAGCAGAGTGGTTTTAGTAGGGTAGAAAATGGGAAAACTTGTATACCTTCGAAGTGTGATCAACACCTTTTTCGATGACTTTACCATTCGAAATATCTGTGATTTCAAATTCATTGGAGGAGAAGATGAATTTATTTGGAGACCTGGTGTGAGTCATCTGATATATTGACAAGAGATTAGAGGCAAGACCTGGAACATACAAGACATTATTGAAATTACCATTGTCAATATCAATCCTACCCTTTCCCATACTGTCAGTTAGAGAGTTATCTCCAAAAACTATTAGTGGACCTTTCGACATTTCAATAGAGGAAAACATCTCCTTTGTTGAAACCATATGTATGGAAGCTCCAGAATCAATGATGAAGCTAGGTGAGCTTGAGGTGCTACCAACCAAAGCGTGTAATCTTTCAATGTCTTCTGAATTTGATCCTCCTTTCCTCTTCTTTGAGAAATTAGGAAAGGAGATGTCATTATTCTCCATAAGTTGGGTCAACATGTGAATTTTATTCTTCATACAAGAGCTCTCAGGATGATATCCCTTGCTGCAGTATGCACACTTGCTCATTTCTCCTTTGTTATTCTTCTTCTGGAAGTTTTGCTTGGAGCCTAAGGGCTCCTTTTGAGACTTTGACTTGTCTCTCTTTTTCTTAGGTGGATATTTATCTGATTTTCTTGCTTTTTGAATCCACCTTTGAATCTCTAGTGGCCAAATCTTGGTCTTTGGAAGGTTTGATGGTTCCCATCATTACCAATTTATCTTGCTCCTGGGTGAGAGATTCCATGAACACAACAAGATTAGGAATCTTTGAGGTTTGAGCTATCAATTTGGTGGCATGGAAGGTTGAAACAAACACTCAATAGTCAGGACCAATCTTATATATAATGGTAAAGACTAGTTTCTCTTCCTTCTTTTCAATCCCACATTGTTTTAGCTGCAAAACAAGGGCCTTAAACTTTGAAAAGTAAACTTGGAATGATTCGAAGGTACTCGGACTCAAGGAGATAAATTTATTATCTATTTTATGTCCTCTCATCTCATCGATATTTTGAAAAATATCTTCAAGATTCTCCCAAAGCTCATTAGGCAATGTCAATGAATCAAGATGAAACGGGAGAACTCTTAAAATGCTCAGACACAAAAGACCATAGGCCTCATCCCTCCTGTTTTACTAACCATATGAATTAATATAATGCTTAAATATATAATTACATCAGATATTCAAAAGCACAAGGTTTTTATTCGAATTGGTCAAAAAGCAAGCTTACTAAAACTAGTCAAATTCCCCATAGGTGCAAGAAAGAATTTCCAAATCTATGAACATGCTCATGAATTGGATAGATCAGATACACCAGACAATAAGTGATGGAAAGAGATCATATCCATGATTTTTTTTGGAGAAAAGGAAGGAGGATGATGTGGGAAAAAAACAAGGCAGCTACTCCTAGACTAACTTTTCCTATTTGCCTTAAAGCTGTTGTAAAGAAAGGAATCTTTCTGGAAAAGAAGAAATGTGCTTTTAGGAACCAAGAATAAAATAATACCTACCAAAAATGTTTCTATGATGATTCCAAATACCTTCATGACCCATTTTTATCAAGTATTGACTTCTAGGTGCACGTGGTAGCCAACTAGGATAAAGAGGAATCTAGGAATAAGAAAAAAATGATTGATTAATGTCAAATATGGGTAACTATGGGTTGATTATTCTAACAAGACAAAAGGTAACAATATTCAAATCACCCCTCATCTTTTCGTAATACTTCTATGCAATTAATAAAAAATCCAAAAGAGATAGCAGTTCAATTCTAGGTCTAAGATTTTCTATGATGAACAACAACTATCTCCTCTCTTTGAACTCACAATTATTCTTCTATTTATAGTCTTGTGCCTTTACATTTATGGTTCACTTCTAAATAAATCCTAACTGATTCTACCAACTAAGGACCAATAACAACAAAATATGGTTCAAAAGTACAAAAGGTGTCATAAAATATTCAAAATAGTTTATTTTCCACCTTACGCACCATCTTTCCCTTGCATGGTGTCTCTGATCTTACACAAAATTCATGATGATGTGCAACTGAGCTGTCAAAAAACCTTTCCAATAGGCCCCAAACAAAATCTTGTGGCTCTCCCTCGAACCTCACCAGTTGGATATGGTGTACTAGTTAATTTTTATCTTCAAGTCATCGTACTGTTGTAAAGTGTCTGATACATGTGTTATGATTCTCTCATCAAGGTCCTTACATCCAAGCAAATCCTTCTTTAATAGGTCCTTCACCATTTTTTCATTTACTTCCTTCTTACCTTCCTGCACATCCTGCAACGCAGCAACTACTTTTACCGACAATTGGGATCTAATTTCTTGGAACTCGTCAAGCTGGTCACTATGTTTCCGATGTTTCCCTTGTTCTTTTCCAACATGTTGTTCTAGCTCCTTTAACTATGCAGACTGCATAATTGAAATAAGTGGTGGCATTGTCCCCAATTTTGTCTTCAACATTTCCAACTGGTTCTCTGCTTTCTGCAATTGCTTTTTAAGTTTCTCTAATTGTTCATCTTGAACAACACTACCCAAAAATTGTGTCATTGCCTCAGTAATATTTTTCTCATCTTGCTCCATTTCTTTGAACTGTCCCATGATCTCATTGATGGCACTCTTCTGTTTCGCAACTTGCTCTGGTTGTGTGTCTGGGTAAACCATACCATTCAATAGGATGTTGTCTAGCTAGAGCTTCTTGATGACTTCTCCAAGTAACTTTTCCTTTGTGACTGCATCCAACTCCACCACAATTTCATGGATGTACTCAAAGGAATTCATAACGCCATATTCTACCTTCCCTAGACTAGAAAAAAATTGCTCCTTCTCAACAACAAGGTGGTCAGTTTGTTTCTTTAGCTCTGTTATTTCTACCACTGTCTTCTTCTTCAACTCTTCATGTGCCTTCTTTAGCACCTCGATTTCCTGCACTATGGCTACTGTCAATATTTCCTTTTCCCATCACAAGTCCTCAACCTCTTTTCATACTGTTTTTTCTTCCTCTTGCGACCACAATTACTGGTTCTCTAATATCCTTTTGTCGATTGACCAACTCTTATTTGGAGACCCACTACATGTGGACTAAATTCTGAGTTTTCAACTTGTTTATGTCCAACACAATGCTCTGCAACTACTGTAGTGAGGAATTCACATCCTCCTATTCAGTGTCAATTGTAGTAGGGGGAATTTGAATATTCCTAACCTGTGACTCGATGATAATTGACATTGTGTCCTACACAGCAGAACTCTCTAGTGCTATTTTTAAAACATCATATATAGAATCTAACTTTTTGCGTACCTTAGCAAATCCTTCCTATGAGGACTCCCACATCTCTTTTGCTGCAGTATCAGATGAGTTAGTGACGACCTTAATAAGTCACTTAGTTGTGCCTCCATCACAGATCTGGTACTACTGTTTACATCCTGATCCATTTTTCTCTAAGTCCTTATCTCCTTCAGGATGTGTTATGCCTTTGGGTCAGTGTGATGACTCGCCATGAGAGTCATGGTGACTCTACTGACTAGCTCTTCATACTGGATTATCGGGTGCATCTTCTGGTGGTCCTGCTGATAGTTCACTGGCACTAACTGGCTCCCTCCATGGTGCAGGCCAGTCATTAGTCACCACCTCTAATTCCTCATCTGTCACCTTATAAGACATCAATAACCCCTGTTTATCTAGGTCACGATGAGCTTATACATGAATGGTATGCAATGCTATGGAAAACTGAGTGATCCTCTGATATTTGGCTGTGGCCTCATTTGTTAGTTTGGGAAATTTGATATATCATTCCTGTAGTGATTCCTTGTATACCCAAAAGTGGATCATGCAATCCTCTTTCCTACTAGACTGCTTGACCCACCACAAGTTTTGATACCTTGCTCCTTTGCACACCATAACATCTTCAACATGCACCCTTTGGTAGTCCTCTGGATCCATCCAAGCCACTAATTAAATGACGATCAATAACCAACTATATGTGAAAGGAAACTCTTTGACCTAAAATGCTACCACGTCCTTTGTTAATTAGTTCAACAAAAAGAGGGACTAGTTCATTTGTACCCCTTCTCCAAATTTTTGTGTGCATGAAATCACCCCTCAAGTACACTGGATGGGGTAATTCTTCCTTAAAATCTTATAGCTAAGAATGCACGCACCAATGTGTACTGCATGATCGTTGATACTATCTATTCGGTAGGATCTCTTGTCGGGATGCAAGTCATACTTCAACTTAAATCATGTAGTTATCTTGTTATCGTTATCCCTTCTTTGAAATATTGTGATGGGTTTGTCCATTCTTTTGGAAACCTCGTCATCTCCAAAATTACATCTACTATGATTGCAACTGGCCTGTCCAACCACACCTTCCCTCCATCAAAGAAAGCTAAGAGTTGCTTGATGCAGGAATTTGCTTCATTTATCCTCCCAAAATGCGGCATGTTGATAATCCCTAACAACTAATATTTATCCAACTCGTGCACCCAAGGCCGTGGGATACGCACTATGGGCACTTCTGTAACTTAAGGTAATAACTCATAAGGCTCATTCATGACATCTGGTATGCCAACAAGCATTGGTATTCATACTTCATATTCATTAGTGTTGGAATAATATCTGTGTTGCACACCATCCATTTTGGAAAAAATGGCATCTTCGGTCGATACCTTTGGTTCTTGGTAAGCCATCAGGGTTTCACACCAGGTCAGGTTGGAGTGATGTAGCCCGAGATGTCTTTAATAGAGACCCTGATGTGAACTATTGATTCTACAACCACAAATCTAGATGGCCTCATCTTGGCGAGTGCATATTCCTATGACTTCATCAATGTTTGTGTCTGACTTTTCTTCGGCATTGGGGAACATGGCTTCTTCCCCCACCGCTTCTTCATCTGAATAGATGATGATCTGATCTGCATGCTGGAAACTTCTTTGACAATCATAACTGGTATGATGAGCAAGTCCCTTTCACTTGAAATATATATTGTATCGAGGTTTCTATGCATCTTGCAACAATTCCCCATAGTCATGACACACTCGTTTCTTCACTCTATAGCTCTCGTAATCCACTCAACGATGCTAGAACTCAATTCCACTTCACCACTCTTTGCAACTTCAAATAAACACAATGGAGCATTCATCCTCTGTTGAGCACCTTATTATAACATCCAGTCAATCTATCCTTAATCATTACCAAATGAATTGTAGTCATCATGACCAAATCATCCATTAAGTACCCAAATTTGTCCGTGATTCTTTCAACCCAACTGCCAGATCCACCATCAATACACGTTGCTTCAACAATCGATGTTGGTTAACTATTTTAACTATGCTTGATTTATTACTGATTTGACTATGTTGCAACCCTACAACTTTTGTGACAGATCTTCCTAACTATGCTACTAAATCCCCTACTTACACATCTAGTTCCTCTTGAATTTCCCTTCCTCTGGATATCTATTCCTTTTTATTTCATTGTGCAATGCCTCAAGCACTATGCGATTCGAACCCTGTCGTATAGGGATTCAGGTGGCTACCATTAACCAGTTTTGGTAGCACCTCTCCATCTAATTGGTGCAGTTGAAATTATCCCCTAGAAGTAATGGAATTAACAATATATTGAGCTAACCAGTGCATATGTAACTTACATGGATGCTTCAATAATTTTTTGTCATAAAATACCAACATATCTCCTTGCTAAAAATATTTGTTCTTTATATGGCGATCATTCCAAGCCTTCTGTCGATCCTTCTCGACACACTGATGGAACCTAGTAATAAAGTGGTCTTCTTCTATCTGTATCGACTACTCCACACAATATTCATTGAAGGGTGCATCTTTCTGTCGAAGAAGAATTTGATTCCAGGAATTTTCAGCATTTGACGTGTCACTGCTGTGGGAAATTTGGACTTTTTATAGAAGAGGAATTTTTGAATTAGACCAGTGTAGGATTTATCTCCTCATCAAAATTTAATTTTAGAGACCAATTTTGAATTTTTTTGTTGAGTAAAACTCAGGGAAATTCAAACTCTAGTTTGATATCGGGCCTAAAAAACCCTAAAATACTAAAACTTGTAGTTTTGGTAAATTCACTATATGTAGGGATTGAAGATGTCTCAGGGGCCAAATTTTTCATAGGATAAAGATAAAGTCCCTATGTACCCTTTCTAAAAATTTATGCCTCATATTTGCTATATTCTGGGAGATATGATTCCTCTAAATCAGGGTTCCAGCCTCTTCTAGCATTCATCCCCAAATAGGAAACCTAGGGGGAATTGCTATATCTTGGGATACGAAAGTACAAATGAAATTTTGCAAGATATTCCAAATAATTAATGGACTATAATTTTTGTGGTAAACATTTCAGACCCTGATAATGAAACAAGGATATGTAGCAATTGATATAAGTTTTATATGTTGAATAGTCCTGAAAGAAGTCACCTTGCGAAATATTTCATAAGTCCCAATTGGTGAAACAAATTCTGATCAAACCTATGATGTTGGAAAGGGAATAGACTAGGTTACCTCAAAAAGAAATTTTCGACATAGAGGATCAGAAATTTTAGAGATACCGCATAAACAATATCAGGAATTTATGTAGAGGAAATTGGAAAACTAAGGTTTCCTATTCTAGGAGCTTCCCTCCACTGTTTTCAGAAAAGGAGTACAATGGATAGCTCACCTTGAATAGGACCATATTTATAATATAATCAGATCTTAAATATTCCAATTTCTAAAAATTAGGTTTTCTCTAACAAACCCTAGATCCACCAGCTCTAGAACCAGGGTGGACACCTCAAATCGGTAAGATATAATATTTTGCTATTTACATTTGAGGTTCTCATTTCAAAATGACTAATCACACTAGCTTGATGACAAGTTTGTTGAAGTTGACAACTTCCAAGCATGGAAGTATAGGATCTCACTGGTTTTTGAAGGAAATGAATTGGAGACCTACATAAGTGTATAGGTTCAAGTTCCATAGGGAGATGAGGCTAAAGGCTTACACAAGAAGAACTTGGTCAAGGCCAAGAGGATCACCTTATACCACAAGTTTCTTCCCTAAAGACACCTAAAGAGATGTTTGGTTCCTTAACTAGGATATTTGAAGGTAATAAAATAAATCAGAATATTACTTTGAGAAATCAGTTGAAGAATGTGAAGATCCAAAATGCAGAGACCATACAGTCATACCTTACAAGGGTATCTCAAATCAAAAAACAACTTGAAGGAGTAAAAGAAGAAGTAGAGAATGTAGAAGTTGTAATAATAACCTTGAATGGACTCCCAGGATCATGGAATTCATTCGTTCAAGGAATGTGTGCCAAAAACAAGTGATTACTTTCAGCAGAGTCTGGGAAGAGCACACACAAGATGAAGCTCGATCCATAATAAGAGAAGAGAAACTGAAGATCAAACACCCACGATTCAAAGAATATCCCTCAAGTGATGAGGAATATGAAGAACTCAATTGTTGAAGACTCTCTTATCCATCTTATCATTTATGATGTCATGATGAAGCGAAAGGCTCAAGAAGGAGTCTACCCATGAAACAAATAAAGATAAGTTTCAATTGTCATTTCATGATATTATTTTGTTATGCATTTGTTTATATTCAGTTGATGAGTTATGCATGATATAATGTTTGCATTAATTACAATATACTACTAAAATGCATGTGATGGGTAAGTAGCCCATGGTTTTATACAACTCTACATTGCTACTTATCTAGAATGAAACCTCTTTGCTGACATATTGGATTACTGCACAATCTCAATGTTGTCATGGTAGAGATGGAATGCATCTAAAAAGTTTCTGTAAGATATGGATGAATGTTATATTGGATAAAATAGTTGCATGATTATGTCTTGATGCAAAATAATTTTTCATTATGAATATACCTTATGAAATGTTTCTAACCATACAACTAATGCATTTGACTTCTAGGAAATATCACGTACAATTGCCTACAAAATAAGGATGAGACTTGTTCCGAAGAGCAAGTGATGACAATTCAAGAAATAATCCAAAATGAAGAATAGTATGATGAGACTTCAAGAGGCCTCAGACATAGCATAGTTATGTGACACTATTGAGTGACATCATTGATGCAAATCCTTCCAGCTATGAAGAAGTAGCCAAGAAGAAAGGGAAGGAGAGTAGTAGTTCAAGAAGAATGATGTCTAAGATGCGATATCAAGACCTGAAGAAAAGTCTGTGGGATACAAGGAAAGCTTCATACCACGAGGATTCTAACAGAAAGAAGGCATAGACTACAAAGAGACATTTGCAGCCACTCGAAGTTAAGATACATGATAGGAAGACTCGTGTGTGCAAATTAAAGAAGGCATTGTACGAGCTCATAAGACACCCATGGGATGCCAAAGACATGCGGAGCTTGAAGATCACCTAAAGTGATGAAGATATTAACCATTGCTACAAGGTTGAATATGAAATCCTATAGAGGATGGCAAGCTCACAGATGGTGTAATATCCCGAATTTTGGACCTACCATTTATAGGCAAGAGCCTATTGATCACGATGATTATATTGATGTTTTACTTTTATTTTGGGTCAAAGACCCCACTGCATATAAACCTGATGATTTTCTTTGTATATTGGGCATAAGGCAATTGTTGATGATATATATATGTATATATATATGTTGGTTGTGTTGGGCATGGACCTTGAAGCACATGATTGATGAGATGTTTTTTGTTGGGCATGGACCTTGAAGCACATGATCGATGAGAAGTTTTGTGTTGAGCGAGAGGCTCTGGAGCACATGAGTACTTATATTTGAGCTGAGCATAAAGCTCTGGAACACATGAAAATATAATTGGAAATGTTGGGCATAATCTCTAGAGCATTCCATGTTGATGTTGAGCATAAGCTCTAGAGCATCGGATCCTTGGCCATTGTATCCCTAGGTGTATCGCACAAGTACATCCTAGCATTTAGTGTTGAGCGAGAGCTCTGGAATTGCACTATGTTTGTAACTCCCTATTATAAGCATTGAGTATGGGCTTTGGTAAGCGCTAGGGGTTACTGAAAAGATTAAAATCATCTCTGAGTGAAAATGACTCGAGAATAATATTGATCTCATCATACTTATTTTTAAGTGATTAAATGAAAATTTGAATTTCTGTATTCTCATAAAGTACTGAAGAACTACCTCGTTATATGAGGGAAATCCTTCATGCAAGGATGTTTAGAGTTGCCTAGCCTAGTAGACCTAATCCATCTATTGACTTGACCTTCATGAAGAAGTGTAGTTTAGTCTAGGGATCATAATACATGATTCCCAAAGACAAAAGCTAACAAGTATTATAATACTATGTATTTTATACATAGTATGTATAAAGAAACAATTATGAATAATAATATAATTGAATAAAGAAAAAAGAGAAGAAGCTCCACCAATTATTATTTATTATTAAAGGTTTAATAAATAGTGAAATGGATATGAAAGATTAACTAGGAACTAGTTAAAAGTTCCTAAGTTAAGTATTGGAAAAATTACTGTAGTAATTAAAAAAAAGGGTTAAATAAAAAAATCAAGGATGAGTCTTGATTTAACTTCCCCTTTGACTGAAAAGTATGTATATAAAGAATCAAACCAAGCAAAGGCTTGGGGTTATGATTTTTATCCTGGAGAATTATTATTTTGTTGCTTTTGGCTCTCAAGTGTTTTCCTGGAGAAATTTATCCTGCAAGGAAAAGAGGACTGATTCAAAACTGAATACCAGTTAGGAAACCCTACCTTAGGAGCTCTAAGCTACTTGAATGTTGCAGTCCATCTTGGGGGGATTCGTATTAGAACCAGGAACGGTTCCGGGTCATGGTTGGGAGGAATGTGGTAGTTCCCAAGTGATTTGGTCACGAAAATCAGAGGTCAGATCTATCTTAAATTGATAACACTTGTTATCAAAAAAGTGTGAAGGTTCAGCCATTAAAGGAGCTTCAGGAAGGTAAATTACACATATGAGTTCTTAGGATGTCAAGTTCATTTCTAGGGTAAATGTTGGCTTATTTATGTAAAAGATTATATATATATTATTAACCCTGGAATTGATTAGTTCTGTCCATATCTCCTAGGGTTACATTTCTTAAAATCTAACCCTTAACTGTCTATGCTATCTTCTAGATTATATAATGAATATGTTAGATGAATGTTTCCAATGAATTTACTAACCCTATGTAATTTATGTTCTTCCTAGATTATACTAGGGTTTGTATTCTCTTCAATAATTCGTAGGGTGGTAAATATTATCATAGGCTGTATATAGCTAGGTTTCCATCTCTAAAGTCTGTTTCTGTACTCATTCAATATTAAGAAATTTATTATTGTAAAACTAGGTAAATCCAGATTTGCTATTTGTTGCTCACCTATTATTTATAACTGTACTGACATATTACATTTTTCCATAGAGACATGTTTCATATTATAGTATATTTATCATAAGAGTAATATTAAGAGGATTAAATATACTAAATAGATACCTTCGGGTATTACTTACAACTATAACTATTTTATAAGATAATTATATATAGATTTAAATAAGGCCATCAGGTATAAACCTTTATGAAAACTATCTATACATTTAATTCCAAAATTAAATAACTCATCTAAGACCTTTCAAGGTCAGTATCCATATTAAAAATTTACATTAAAAATACTCCACATAAATGCAACAACATTATAAATAATCAGAGGAGGCATCGTGACCATCCATGTGGTCCTTTACAATTCTTTGATCATAATTCATATAAGAGAATCCATGGTTCTAACTTTTCCATCTATACATAACCATAAAAAAAAATACATAACTCAAGAAACATTACCATAGCCAAATTAAAATAACATATCTTATACAATAAATCATATCATAGTAAAACAACATCAAAATCATATCATAAATCCATCTATCGCAAACAGTAACAGGAATCGAATCCTGTCGGCATGTAAGCCCGGTTTGTTTTATTTATTAAAATACATCCATTACAATATAAATACAAAGATTCCATTTACATATTAAACAATAAACTCCATAAAGGTTCTGTAAACCCTAGCCTCTACGAAACCCACTAATGCAAAACTCTCACATAAGTCATGGCCTAGGCCAAATTTTAAATCTAATACACATTCTCTACCAAATTAACCCTACGCTATACTATCATAACATCGTGGGAAGGTGCATGCCATTCAAAGCATGGCATATACCCACATTGTCTATATCTTTACATTAAAAAGTAAGTAACGACGTAATACACATAACCTTCAAGTTGGTGAATGCCCACATAAATCAACCATAAACACAAAATAAACGTAGTGAAATCGTGCTATGCCCATCATAAGTTAATCCATGGTAATCAATTAATCAAAATAGTATGCATCCATATTCAAATGCTTTCCAAGTAAACTACACAGTCATCATATTAAAATTTATAAGCAAGTTTACAAAGGCATGCCAATAGGCTAATGCACCATTGTAAGCAATGGTGCAGCCCATGGCTAAAATGCCCCAACGAAAAAACGATTTGCGTATACCAAAACCAAGCATGCTAGAATCCCAAACATGCCTCTTTTCTCTACTAACATCCCAAGTAACTTTTAAAAACCCAAATTTATACACAGAACAAGAGGGGGTGCAACTTCACCCACGGCCGAATCCATTTCAACATTGTCCAAAACCCATGTATGTAATCATATGACCAAAGGAGAAATTTAAAACCCCATAGCGAAACCCACAACATAAAACCAAAAACCAAACAAAAATATATGTGCAATCTACCCAAGAGGGTTGAAAGGTAGAAAGTAAAAACTCACTCATAGGATTACCATGGCCATGAGTGCAAATGTTTGGAGCCCACAGAACCAAAGCCATGCTGCTCCTCATTCCCTTTCGGAACCTGCAAAACACAAGCCAGATGAGGGATGAGAAGTATGGCCATGAACAAACGTTAAATCAAACCAATGTTTAGGTGTGTTAAAACCAATGTGGACATACATCATAGTCTATAGGTCGCCTCCATGTTTTCCCCCCTGTGCAGAGCCAAAGTGCAAAACCCCAAATGACAAACAACACACACAACCATCATGAACAAATCCTAAAAGAAGGCTGTCAAGTTTCACCAAACACATTGAATGCACTAGGTGGAAACCATTAAATCCACATAAAAACCCACTTTCCATAGTTTTGCTTCCTTGCATTTCAACATGACCTCCTCTCACTTAAAGCCTAAACCCTACTATCATATGTTTATACCATACGATATAGTTTCCCCACCCAAAACCTATCCCAATTTTAACATGTTACAAAGTTTTCATTATGGTAAGTTTACAATAGTACATAGTCCATAGGATGCATTAGCCAAAGGTGTAATGCCATAAGGCACACCCCTTATAAGTTAAATGATATACACTTTAGGCTTACAACCTTATTTTAAAAGCTAATATGAGATGTGTTAAGCTTAAACGCTTAGTAAACATGGCATATGCAATATGCCATGTTAAAAATTTTAACCCTCATAAAAAAAAATCAGAAGTCTGCCCTTGAGCCAATAATAATAACCTGCCAAGTAAAGGAGCATAAGAGATGTTAATAGGTATAGTAAAAATATATATAGAACGTAGAATTTATTAATGACTTATAGACTAGTGAATTTAAAAAATAATGAAGATTAATTAGTGTACAAGAAATTTATCCGCAGTAGCTACATTGACGATAATGACACTTACCAAGTTTCAAAACCAAGTCTATAACCAACATAACAACTAGCAGCAGGTGATCTAGGATCAAGACGATCAACACACTTTACATTAGATCGAGTCACAAATTAATGAACTATGTAAGTAAATAAAAGAGGCGCCTTAGTTCAATTGAACTAAGTAAGCCTGCGTAACCAAGTAATACTTTACCTCTGAAACCATCATGGGAGAACAAGTCCCGCCACTCTGCCCTCTTTGTTTCCACAAAAAAATTTAAGTTAGGACTCCATATTTAACAAGTGCGAAGATTCAGAAAGGACGAAGCACATAAATCCAATGATGACACATAAGTGACGAAAGTGTAAACATAATAATGAGTAGTAAACAACAGTACAAACATCATAAGTAAAATAGATGAAAAGTAACAACTTAAATATACATGACAGAATTTAAGAACAACTTACAACTAAACAGAGGTACATAAAGTGTACGATAGAGTTTCGTAAGTAAATAATGTTCCCTCTAGGTAGTTTTTACTAGCCTATAATTTTTTTATTTTTTTTCAATTTTTTGGGACATTACAAGTGGTATCATAGCCTTGTGTCAATACTGAGAGACTTATGGGTGCACCAGACATTCACGTAGAGAAAATAAAGTATGATAAGCAATTTTTGTTACTAACAGAAATCTTTGTTATTATTAAAAAAATTTGTGTTTCAGGAAAATTTTGACAATGCTGTTATGCTTATGAATACTCAGGAAGAAAACAGCTGGAAGGAAAAAATGAGCACCCCCACTCTGGAAGTGAACTTGGTGGTCGAGCTAAACTCTGATGTGCTGAAAGATTTGCACAGTCTTCAAGATGAACTGAAAAGTTTCAGAGAAGACAGTCAAAATGAAAGAAAGGAACAACAAGCTATAAATGAAGCATTATTGCGTAACATGATGGGAGGGAGCCCGCAAGATAAACCTACCCAGTCCACCAACAGATCCAAAAGAGAACCGTACCATGTGCAAGCCAATAGCCCAAGAGAAGAAAGAAAAGAAGGTACACTTGAAGCAACTAAAGGGGATCATCAAAGTCCTACTAGTGATGACTCACTTTCTCCATGGAGAAAGAGGAAAATAAATGATGACAGTCTTCACGGGGAGTTTCAAAAAATAAGAGCCCCCACATATAAAGGTGAAGTAAATATGGGAGAAAAGGCTGAAGAATGCTTGCTGGGAATGAGTAAGTATTTCCAGGTTCATAACTATTCAAGTGTGATGCAGTCTAGGATTTCCATCTACAACCTAAATGGTAAGGCAATAAGATGGTGGCGAGATTTAAAGCACACCAAGAAAGATGAGCTGCGAGAAATAAGATGGGAAAAATTTCGAAAGGTTTTCCAAGAAAAATGCATGTCAGAAAGGTTCTTTGAACACAAGGTAAAAGAGTTCCATGAACTGCACATGGGGTCCATGAATATGGACGCATTTATAAACATATTTCTCGATCTGCTACATTATCTACCGTATATCAAAGAAGAGAAGGTGAATATCCAACAGTTCCTAGGATGTCTTCCTCCAAGTTTTTGGGACATAAATGAACTTTGACATGCGAAAGACACTGGATACTGTACTACACAAGGCCCGACTCTGCTATGAGCATGGGAAGTTATGGCAAGAAAACCATAACCAAAAAAAATAAAAGTCTAGAAACTTTTCTGATAACCTCAATCCTGGGTCAAACTCGAAGCCTTATAGAAAGCAAAATAACAGCTTTCAAGCGAACAAGAACTTCAACAAAACTGATACAAAGCCTTATGTACCAGCTCCTAATGGTATTAAGCAAGTGGCGAGTGGAGCCAATACTACCCCTTTAGCGATCAAGTGGTGGAAGTGCAATGGGCCTCATTATGCCCCGAGAATGTAAGAACAAGAACAATGGAATCTTGCATAACCTGGAAGAAGAAACTATAGTTGAGGATATAGAGGGAACCTTGCAAATCTATGTAGCATTTGATGGCCGATAGGAGGACCATCAAACTAGAATGGTCAACATTGAAGGTAAGATCTTGAACACCTCTGTTTCAATACTTATTGATCTTGGTGCTTGCCAGAGCTATGTTGCACCTTGCACCTAAGATTGTTGATTTATGCAAGTTAGGCAAGGTAAAGCATGTTAAACCTTGGCTAGTATAGTTAGCCATCGATACGAAATGGAAGGTTTCAGAAAATGTTAAAGAATGTGCAGTAAACCTAAACTGTTTCCTTACTTAGGTAAACCTGAACATCCTACCTTTAGGATCGTACGATATTCTTATCGGCATGGACTAGTTGGAATAGCACCATGTCATCCTCAATTTTGTACACAAGTATAACTTATGTACTGATAGCCAAGGGAACCAAGTGAAGGTTCAAGGCATCCCAAAGAAAGTTTTTGTAAGACAAATCTCTCCTTATAAGTGAAGAAGTGTGTTAGAAAGGGCTGCAATTTGTTTGTGGTAAACATCTTAGACATAGAGTCTGATAGAGAACAATGCATAGAATACTTCCCCATTATTAAAGAATTCAAGGACGTGTTTCTCGAGGAAATACCTAGATTACCTCCGAAATGAGACCTAGACTTTTCCATCAAACTGACCCCAGGATCAGTCTCGACCTCCAAACATTAGAGGAAATTTGAGGTCTAAAATGGGCCTCCTAAGGAAAATAATAAATAAATAGTTAAAATAATAAAATAATAGTTATTAGTTATGGAGGAAGAATGAAAAAAAGTACTTTTTTTGTTCGTATTTTCGACATATCTCCCGGTGGGTTTACTCAAATTCCAAGAGGGAGATCTTGTTGGATGTAGAATATAATTCCACATCCAACAAGTACCCACGCTGCATACTTTTGATGGATCTCTCTACCCCAAAAATAAGAAATACTTGAAAAAATGTGATGATGATGTCATCATCACATTTTTTCAAGCATTTCTTATTTTTGGGGTAGAGGGGTCAGTCAAAAGTATGCAGTGTGGGTACTCGTTGGATGCGGAATTATATTCTAGATCCAATGAGATCTCCCTCTCAGAGTTTGAGTAAAAACATAGGGAGATCTGTCAAATATACGAACAAAAAAAGTAGTTTTCTTTTATGACAAATATGTCAATTCAAAAATTATGGTTGACCCATTTTATTGAAATTCTATTGGTTCCTGAATTCCAACTCACAAGATTTATTGTTGGCGCATTTTCTTATAAGGCCCATTTTAGACCCCAAATTTCCTCTAATGGCCCCTTACCACATGAGTTCACTAGAATTGGTGGAACTCAAACTGCAGTTGCAGAAGTTAATAGAGAAAGGGTATATTTGAGCCAGTGTGTCCCCTTGGGGAGCACCGATTTTGTTCGTAAAGAAGAAGGACGGTATGATCCAAATGTGCATTGATTATTATGAGTTGAACAAAATGACTATAAAGAACCATTACGCGCTCCCTAGGATCAATGATTTGTTTGACCAGGTGGGAGGAGCCAAAATCTTTTCAAAGATTGACCTGTGATCTGGGTACCATCAGGTATAGATCCAAGACAAATATATTCCCAAGACCACTTTTCGTATGAGGTACGACAACTACGAGTTTGTAGTGATGCCATTCAGGTTAACCAATGCACCTATAAACTTTATGTGTATGATGAACAACATATTTAGTAAATATATGGATAAGTTTGTACTAGTATTTATTGATGACATTCTGGTTTATTCCAAGAATAAAGAGGAACACAAAGAACACCTTCATATAGTACTTAAACTATTGAGAGAACACCATCTCTATGCTAAGCTTAGTAAATGTGATTTTTACAAACCAAAAATACAGTACCTAGGTCACATCATATCCGAGGTAGGAATAGTTATGGACCCGAAAAAGATTCGAGCTATAAAGGATTGGCCTACCTCGACAAGTGTCACTGACATTAGGTCCTTTTTGGTTTTAGCCAGGTATTATCAAAATTTCATTGAGAACTTCTTGAGAATCACTTTCCCCATGACGACTTTGCAGAAGAAAGTGAACAAGTTCTTATGGAGTGACAAGTGTGAAGAAATTTTTCAAGAGCTTAAGCAACTTTTGATGACCACACCAATGTTGTGGATTGCGGATATCGATGGGAATTTGGTTGTATGCACAAATGCAAGCAAGGAAGGACTTAGAGGATTCCTCTTGCAAAATGATCATGTGATCTATTATGAATCACGAAAATTAAAAGAGCATGAGAAAAATTATCCCACACACGATCTTGAGCTAGCGGCCATTATCCATGCTCTGAAGAGGTGGAGGAGCAACCTCATGGGGAGGAAGTTCCTTCTAAAGACTAACAATATGAGTCTAAAATATCTATTTGATCAACCCAATCTGAATGCGAGGAAATCTAGATGGTTGGCTTTCTTGAGTGAGTATCACTTTGACCTAAAGCATATTAAGGGAAAAGAGAATAAAGTTGCTAATGCTTTGAGTCAACGAAATCATATGATATATGAGGTGACCCTGAGTCAAAGTGATGCAAATTTGCATGAGAAGATTAGAACAACCAACAAGCTTGACCCATTCTATGTGGAAATCCTCGAGAATGTCCAAGAGGACTGGTTGTTTCAACAATAGAAGGAATACAAGGTGGATGACTTCAGACTACTATGGTCCAAGGATATATTGTATATTCCAGATGGAGGGGACATTTGGTCCAAAATCATCATAGAATTTCATAGGGAATCCTACTCGAGGAACCTGGGACATCAGAAGATGATATCTTCTGTCAAGAGACACTTTTTTTCTGGCCTAAGTTAAAGGCCGACATTACAATGTTTATTGCAAAATGTCAGGAATTCCAGCAAGTTAAAGCTGAGCACCAACATCCTTCAGGATTTCTATAGCCATTGTGCATTCCAGAATGGAAGTAGGAGGTTATCAGTAAGGATTTTATTACTGACTTACCTAAAAGAAAGAAGCAAATTGATTCCATCTTCGTAGTCATTGACAAGCTGTCAAAGGAAGCACACTTCATCCCCATAAAATCGATCTATAAGGCCATGAACATTGCCGATATCTTCCTAAAAGAGATATTTAGATTGCATGGGATACCCAAAGCAATTATCTCAGAGTAAACTAAAATAGTAAACCAAAGTGTTGAATACATGCTTCGAATGTATGTCATGAACAACCCCACCAAGTGGGAGGATTATATGCACCTTGCAAAGTTTGCATATAACAACGGGTATCTGGCTTCTGCCAATATGAGTCCTTTCGAGGTACTCTATGGATGCAAGTGTAGGACCCCAGTTACCTAGGACAGTCCAGTGGATCGGCTCATGTTAGGGCCTGACCTGTTATTGGACTTGGAATAGTTAGTTACCAAGGTCTAGGGAAACCTTAAAGAGGCACAAGACCATCAAAAAATTTATGTGGATAAGAAAAGAAAAGATAAAGACTATCAAGTAGGTGATCATTTCTACTTGAAAGTGAAAGCAAAATGGAGCTCGTTGAGCTTGGGTAGGTGTGGTAAGTTAGCACCTATAGTTTGTGGACATTTTGAAATTCTTGACAAGAAAGGACTAGTGGCTTATGAACTAGCATTACCTATGCATCTAAGAGTTCATAATGTTTTCCATGAATATGTTTATGATGCTAAGAATGTCACTGATTGGTCATTATTACAGGTGGAACCTGAGTGGGGGATTTTCCCCTGAGCCTTTGCATATATTGGACAAGAGAGAAGTGGAGCTTCGGAAGTGCACTGTAGTCCAATTGAAAGTGCAGTGGAAGCACTTTGAGGTAGATGAGGCTACTTGGGAGAATGAGGCCACCATGAGAAAGGATTTCCCCACCTTGTTTCATGATATCAATCAGAGTCCCTAGAACACTAGGGACGCTGTTGTACTAAGCGGGGAGGGATGTAATATTCTGAATTTTGTACCTACCATTTATAGGAAAGAGCCTATTGATCATGATGATTATATTGATGTTATATTTTTATATTGGGTCAAAGACCCCACTGCATATGAACATGATGATTTGCTTTGTATATTGGGCGTAAGCCAATTGTGATGATATATATATATGTTGGTTGTGTTGGGCATGGAGCTTCAAGCACATGATTAATGAAATGTTTTGTGTTGGGCATGGACCATGAAGCACATGATCAATCAAATGTTTTGTGTCGACCGAGAGGATATGGAGCACATGAGTACTTACATTTGTGTTGGGCATAAATATATGGAACACATGAAAATATAATTGAAAATGTTGTGCATAATCTCTTGAGCATTCCATGTTGATTTTGAGCATAAGATTTGGAGCATCGAATCCTTGGCCATTCTATCCCTAGGTGTATCGTACAAGTACATCCTATCATGAGAGCTCTGGAATTGCACTATGTTTGTAACTCCTTGTTATAAGCATTGAGTATGAGCTCTGGTAAGTGCTAGGGGTTATTGAAAAGATTAAAATCACCTCCGAGTGAAAACGACTCGAGAATAATATTGATCTCATCATACTTATTTTTAAGTGATTAAGAGAAATTTTAAATTTATGTATTCTTATTAAGTACTGATGAACTACCACGTTATACGAGGGATATCCAACATGCAAAGATGTTTAGAGTTTTCTAGCCTAGTAGACCTAATCCATCTATCTACTTGACCTTCATGAAGAAGTGTCGTTAAGTCTAGGGATCGCAATACATGATGCCCAAAGAGAAATGCTAACAAGTATTATAATACTATGTATTTTATACATAGTATGTATAAAGAATTAATTATCATTAATTATATAATTGAATAAAGAAAGAAGAGAAGCTCCACCAATTATTATTTATTATTAAAGGTTTAATAAATAGTGAAATAGCTATGAAATATTAACTAGGAACTAGTTAAAAGTTCCTAAGTTAAGTATTGGAAAAATTACCCCAGTAATTAAAAAAAGGAGTTAAATTAAGAAATCAAGGATTTCTTGATTTAACTGCCCCTTTGACTGAAAAGTCTGTCTATAAAGACTCAATCCAAGAAAAGGCTTGGGTTCTGATTTTTATCTTGGAGAATTATTATTCTACCTATTTTTGGCTCTCAAGTGTTTTCCTGGAGAAATTTCTCCTGCAAGGAAAAGAGGACTGATTCAGAAATGAATACCAGTTAGGAAACCCTATCTTAGGAGCTCTAAGCTACTTGTATGTTGTAGTCTAGCTCAAGGGGATCCAGATTAGAACCAGGAACGGTTTTGGGTCATGGTAGCGAGGAACGTGGTACTTTCCAAGTGATTTGGTCATCAAAATCAGAGGTTAGATATGTCTTACATTGATAATGTTAGCTATTTCGAAAGTGTGCAGGTTCAACGATTAAAGGATCTTCCGAGAGATAAATTATAGGTATGCGTTCTTAGGATGTCAAAGTTCATTTCTAGGGTAAATGATGGTTGCTTTATGTAAAAGCTTTTATATATATTATTAACCCTGGAACTGATTGGTTCTATCCATATCTCCTAGGGTTACATTTCTAAAAGTCTAACCCTATACTGTCTATGCTATCTTCTAGATTATATAATGAATATGTTAGATGAATGTTTCCAATGAATTTACTAACCCTATGTAATTGATGTTTTGATTATATTCTGCTAGGGTTTGTATTCACTTCAATATTCCCTAGGGTCGTAAATATTATCATAGGCTGTATATAGCTAGGTTTCCATCTCTAAATTTTGTTTATGTACTCATTCAATATTCAAAAATTTATTACTGTAAAACTAGGTAAATCAAGACCCACTATTTGTTGTCACCTATTATTTATAACTCTACTGACATATTACATTTGTTAGTAGAGACATGTTTCATAGTATAGTAGATTTAATCATAAGAGTAATATTAAGAGGATTAAATATACTAAATAGATGCCTTGGGTATTATTTACAACCATAATTATTTTATAAGATAATTATATATAGATATAAATAAGACCATCACATATAAACCTTTATGAAAACTATCTATACATTTAATCCCAAAATTAAATAACTCATCTAAGACCTTTCAAGGTCT
Source organism: Pseudotsuga menziesii (assembly GCA_001517045.1). Classification (NCBI taxonomy): domain Eukaryota; kingdom Viridiplantae; phylum Streptophyta; class Pinopsida; order Pinales; family Pinaceae; genus Pseudotsuga; species Pseudotsuga menziesii. The sequence goes on from LPNX010559722.1 coordinate 268,213, forward strand.
GTATCCATATTACAAATTTACATTAAAAATACTCCACATAAATTAAACAACATTATAAATAATCAGAGGAGGCATCGTGACCATCCATGTGGTCCTTTAGAATTCTTTGATCATAATTCATATAACAGAATCCACGGTTCTAAGTTTTCCATCTATACATAACCATAAACAAAATTACATAACTCAACAAACATTACCATATCCAAATTAAAATAATATATCTTATACAGTAAATCATATCATAGTAAAACAACATCAAAATCATATCATAAATCCATATATTGCAAACAATAATAGGAATCGAATCCTGTTGGCATGTAAGCCCAGTTTGTTTTATTTATTAAAATAAATCCATTACAATATAAATACACAGAGTCCATTTACATATTAAACAAAAAATTCCATCGAGGGTCTATAAACCCTGGTCTCTACGAAACCCACTAATGCATAGTGCTCACATAAGTCGCGGCATCAGCTAAATTTTAAATCTAATACACAGTCTCTACCAAATTAACCCTACATTATACTATCGCAGCACGGTGGGAAGGTGCATGCCATTCATGGCATGGCACATACCCACATTGTTTATATCTTTACACTACATACTAAGTAATGTCATAATACACAGAACCTTCAAGATGGTGAATGTACACATAAATCAACCATAACCACAGAATAAACACAGTGAAATCGTGCTATGGACATCATAAGTTAAACCATGGTAATCAATTAATTGAAACAATATGCATCAATATTCAAATTCTTTCCAAGTAAACTACACATTCATCATATTAAAATTTATAAACAAGTTTACAAATCCATGCCAATGGGATCACGCACCATTGCAAGCAATGGTGCATCCCATGGCTAAAATGCCCCAATGAAAACACAATTTATGTAAACCAAAACCAAGCATGCTATAAGCCCAAAAATTCCCATTTTTGTTGCTAACAGCCCAAGTAACATTTAAAAACCCAAATTTATTCACAAAACTAGAGGGGGTGCGACTTCACCCATGGCCGAATCCATTTCAACATTGTTCAAAACCCAATTCTGTAATCGTATGCCTAAAAGAGAAATTTCAAACCCCACATCGAAACCCACAACATAAATCCCAAAACCAAACAAAAATCTATGCGCATTCTACCCACGAGGGCCAAAAGGTATCAAGTAAAAAATTGCTCACAGGATTACTATGCGAATGAGTGCAAAGATTTGGATCCCAAAGAAGCAAATCCACGCTGATCCTCATTCCCTTTCGGCACCTACAAAACAAAATCCAAATGAGTGATGAGAAGTATGGACATGAACAAACATTAAAACAAATCAATATGCGGTCGTGTGAAAACCAATGTGGACGTACCTCACAGTTTGGAGGTCGCCTCTATGGTTTTTTCCCTATGCAGAGCCAAAGTGCAAAATCCCAAATGACAAACAACACACACAACCATCATGAGCTTTCCTAATGGAAGGCTATCATGTTTCACCAAAAGCATTGAATGCACCAGTTTGAAACCATTAAATACACATAAAAACCCACCTTCCATAGTTTTCTTTCACTGTATTTCAATGTGACCACCTCTCACCTAAAGCTTAAACCATGCTATCATATGTTTACACCATACGATATAGTTTCGCCACCCAAACACTATCCCAGTGTGAATGTGTTCAACGTTTTCATTATGGTATGTTTACAATAGTACATAGTCGATACGATGCGTTAGCACAAGGTGTAATGCCATAAGGCACACCCCTTATAAGTTAAATGATATACACTTTAGGATTACAGCCTTATATTAAAAGCTAATATGAGATGTCTTAAGCTTAAACGCCTAGGTAACATGGCATATGCAATATTCCATGTTAAAATTTTTAACCCTCATAAAAAAAAATCAAAGGTGTGCTCTTGAGCCAATAATAATAAACTGCCAAGTAAAGGAACATAAGAGATGTTAATAGGTATGATAAAAATATATATAGAATGTAAAATGTATTAATGACTTATAGACTAGTGAATTTAAAACATAACCAAGATTAATTAGTGTACAAGAAATTTAGCCATAGTAGCTACATTGACGATAACGACACTTACCAAGTTTCAAAACCAAGTTCATAAGAAGCATAACAACTAGAAGCAGATGATCTAGGATCAAGACAGTCAACACACTTTACACCAGATCCCATCGCAAAGTAATGAACTACATATGTAAATAAAAGAGGTGCCTTAGTTCAATTGAACTAAGTAAGCCTGCATAACCAAGTAATACTTTACCTCTCAAACCATCATGGGATAACAAGTCCCACCACTCCGCCCAGTTTGTTTCAACAAACAAAGATAAGTTAGGACTCCATATTTAACAATTCTGAAGATTCAGAAAGGAAGAAGCACATAAATCCAATCACGACACATAAGTGAGGAAAGTGTAAACATAATACTCAGTAGTAAAAAGCATTACAAACATCATCAATAAAATACATGAAAAGTAACAACTTAAATATAAACGACAGAACGTAAGAACAACTTAGGACTAAACATAGGTACATAAAGTGTACGATATAGTTTCATAACTAAATAATGTTCCTTCTAGGTAGTTTTTACTAGCCTATAATTTTTTGTTTTTTATTTTTATTTTCAATTTTTGGGGACATTACATATGGGTGTGAGAAGAATGTTTTCAAGATAGAGGATATTAGTATCCAGTGACCCTAGATGGATACATAAAATATTAGTATTAGAGGAATCTATCTATCACTCTAGTGCAGAATGTTTCAATACACAAAGTATTAAAGGAAGAGGGAGAATGATGCTCCGCTTCAGAGGGAGTGACTGCAGAAGATCCTGAGGTTTGACATGGTACAATAGGATGGATAGCTTATTGATGGCTCTAGGATTTACTGAGAGTAAAGAATATTCCAACCTTTTATCCAATATTGAAGGCAGAAAACTAGTGATGCTCCTATTAAATGTTGATGACTTGTTCCTGACAGAAAAGAGGAACTCGTTAAATTTGCAAGAAGGAGAGTTGTTGTCGAGTTCGAGATGAAGGACTTGGGGATGATGCACTACTTTTTAGGCATGGAGGTGTGGCAGAATGAAAATGGAATCTCCATAGGGAAAGAGAAGTATGCAGTGGATATCTTGAAGAGGTTCGAGATGATGGACTGCAAGGCCGTGACCACACCTATGGACTTGAACCTGAAGCTATTGTGTGATGCTTCATCAGAGACGATTGATGCTATGATGTATCGTCAGATGATTAATTCATTGATATACCTAATGAATATGATTCCAGATATTTTATTTGCTGCGAACACATTGACCTAGTTCCTGAAAGATTTGAGACATGTTCACTTGATTGCTACAAAGCATATTCTAAGGTACTTGAAGGGTACAATTTAATATGGGCTCAAGTATGAAGAAAATAAGAAGACTAACCTAGAGGGTTATGTAGATTCGAATTTGGAATATAGTTTCATTGATAGGAATATCTCTTTGGGGTGTTGCTTCAGTATGAGATCAGGTGTGGTCTCTTGGTTTAGCAGGAAGGAGTCCAACATGGCACTGAGAACAGCCATGGAAAAATATGTTGCCACTTGCTTGGTTATTTGGGAGGTAATATGTTTCTTGTGAAATCTATTATTTGATTTGATTGATCTGACTTGCATTTTTTTATGATGAAGAGAGGAGCAGTGAAGCTCCAGTTTGTGATCCATATCGAAATCTCTCGAATAAGGGAGTTCTAGCATAACCGGTGAGATAGTTTGTTTGAGCATAAATCCTAGAGAAGCTCGTAATTTTCTCAGATGTAAGTAGTTATGTAGGTTGTCCTCAAATGTAATCAGTCCAAGCGAAGCTCATGGGATATCCATGGACATAATCAACCTTGATGTGATTCTATGCTAGAAATGGCCAGAGTGAAGTTTAAGTACTTTAGGGAGAAGCTTGGTATTCTCTAGATTGAGGTTCCTTCTAAGGGGAATTGATGAGTTTGTGTGCCCTTCTGACATATTGGTAGCATTGGTTCCTCCCATGGTCAAATGTAAGTGGTAATATTCTCTAACATGGTGGCAGGATTGGTTTCTCCAATGGTCAGATGTAGGTGATGTTCCCTTCTGACACGGTGGTAGGATTGGTTCCTCTCATGTTCAGATGTAAGTGCTGAGCCCGTCTGACATGGTGGCAGGATTGGATCCTCCCATGGTAAAATATAAGTGATGTGCACTTCTAACATCATGGTAAGATTTGTTCCTCCCATGGTCAGTTGTAAGTGCAGAGGTCTTCTGACATGAATGTTGGATGTTTTCCTCTCATGGTAAGATGTAAGTACAGAGCCCTTCTAAGATGAATGTTGGATGTGTTCCTCTCATGGTTAGATGTAAGTGCAAAGCCCTTCTAACATGAATGCTCAATCTACTACTCTCATGGTCAGATGTAAGTGTAGATCCTTCTAACATGAATGCTGGATGTGTTCCTCTCTTGGTCAGTTGTAAGTGCAGAGCCCTTCTGACATGAGTGTTGTATGTGTTCCTCTCATGGTCAGATATAAGTGTAGATCCTTTCTGACACAGATGTAGGATTGGTTCCTCCCATGGTCAGATGTGAGTGCTAGGAATTTTCGACATGGATGTAGGATGTGTTCCTCCCATGGTCCGATGTGAGTGCTGGGTGGGCCTTTTTTGACATGGATACAGGATGTGTTCCTCCCATGGTCAGATATAAGTGCTGAAGAAGAAGAATACCTACATGGAGGATAGGCCTACAACTAGCATGAAAAAGGGTTGTCTCTATATAACTTCCCGTGACGAGTAGAATTGAGATGAAGCACCATTTGATCGAGATAGCGGGCTAGTTATAATGATGATCCATATTTGATGATGATCTAGTGATGATCTAGCTTAGGTGATGATATAGTGATGATATAACTTTGATGATGATCCAATGATGATCCATCTTAGATGTTGATTTAGTGATTATCCAACTTTGATGATGATCCAACGATGATCCAACTTTGATGATGATCTAGAGAAGAAGACTTGTGCTGATGAATTGTATCAAGAGAATACCATCCTAGTTAAGAGGGAGTGTTGATGTATTTGTAACTTCGGAATGTATTCACTTATATTGTACCCCGATGTTTCGATCAGGAGAATCATTTGTATTTCAGTGTACCTTGATGTTTTTATCTGGGGATTCATTAATATAATAAAGTCATGCAAAGTCAATGAGGTTAACCCTCCATTGTAAGTTAGGGAAATAGTCCCCAAAATTAAGTTGAGGTTAACCCTCCTTGTTGATCAAGGGGGAAAATTTCCCATAGTTGAGGGGCACTAGGGTTATTAGACTCTCCTAGAGATGTCGGCCCTGGTAAGTAATTATCAAGTCAAAAACTAGTATAAATAGAGAGTGAGATTCTCTATTTGTCACACACACTCACTCAACTGGGGCGCATGAGTGAGAGAGGAAGAGTTCAAACAAGTGAGAGAGAGAGAAAATATGTTGGAGATCATATTTTCTGTCATTGGGTTTTACTACTGCCATTGGTGCTCATTCTATCTTTGAGGAAGTTGTGGGGTTTTCTCCGTTTATGGTTTCCTTGCGAAAAATCTTTGTGTCTCATGTTTCTTGTGATTATTGTTGTGCATATTATTCTCTTATATAATATCCTATATCATATTGCTTATATGATAAAAATATAACAACATTGACAGAAATCACAGCTCTGTGCATAATATGTTGCATCATTGTGTAAGGTGGGCCACTAGAGCCCTTCGCGAAGCACCTTTCGCGTAGTATCTCGTCACTCATAGTTTCCACTAGAAAATCCTGCATGTGACTCCTTAAGAATCTACTCCTATTCATATGGTAGGACACACGGCCATAGAATATCATCTGGACCAAGTTTGTATAACTTCCCGGCAATTAGCTAAAAATCTGAATCCTTGACAATGAACTGCTTCTTTTGGCTTATGGAAAAATTGTCGAGCACAACTCCTATTGCCAAGAACTAGATTATTTGGGCATAGTAATCATCTACTATGTTGACTCTAAATAGCTGTGAATTTGTTAGTCCTTCTTCAATATTATTTAGATCTTTTCCCATCTCGATTCTAGACAGATGATCAGGGCCATCATTCAAGCAACTTGACTTCAAAATTATTTCAAAATAAAAATTCTAACATAGAAGCAGCCAACGAAATATCTTACGGCCCAGCATAGGCTTATTGACCAAGTAATTCAATGCAAAATGGCCGATAACCATCTTGAAATGATCACCTAGAAGGTAATGAATGAATTTGTGCAATGCATATACCATCGCCAAACCTTCTCGTTCTGTGGTCGTATAGTTTTTCTCAGCAAATGACAACTTTCAACTAGCAAAAGAGATAAAGTGATTGATATATCCTTCTCCTAGTTGCATGAGCACTACTCCCAGTGTGACAGATGATGCGTCAACATGAATGTGGAACTCTTTGTTCCAATATGGGAACACAAGTATCGGTGCTAAATCCATCTTGTCCTTCAGTGTGTCGAATATTCCCTAACATTCTGGACTCCATATGAATGCAACATCTTTCTTCAAAATTTTCTCCATAGGGGAAGTAATCGCAGCATATCCTTAGATGAATTTACAATAATACCCATTGTGCCCCAGCGTCGCCCTAAGAATATTCACATTTGTTAGTGATGGAAAGCTCAAAATGAGCACTATCTTCATGGGGTCGACCAACAATCCTTTCTTGCACACAATGTGACCCCGCAATATCCCAAATGGTGCACATAAAATATAGTTCTTGGAGTTTAGTGTGATCTAATGTTGTCAACATCTTTCTAGCATCAGTCATAGATTTTCCAAATTATCTCGTATTAGACCATACATTGTCCAATCATCCATATATACTTGTAGGAACTTCTGAATGAAATCTTTAAATTCCATGAAAACAACCATGGAAACTATTGCAGCCGCATTCTTGAACCCAAAAGGCATCACTATGTATTAGAAGCAACCCCATTCAGTAACAAATGTCTTCTTATGTCGATCCTCCTTTGTGATTCGTATCTAGTGATAACAAGAAAATCCATTTGTAAAAGAGTATATCTCCTTACCACCTACTCCTTCAAGTACTTCATCCATCAATGGTGTCAGAAACTAGTCATGCATACAGGCATCATTCAATTTTATTAAGTCGACACAGATCTGAACTTCACCTATTTTCTTGTCTTGGACCACCATAGGCCTGATCCATTCTGATTCTTCTATGAGCTTAATGATTCCATTATCCGTCATCCGATCAAGTTCATCCTTAACTCTTTATTTGTATAGTAGATTCAGGCGACATGACCTTTGTCTTACTAGCTTCGCATATGGATTTAATGGAATCTTCATTTCTCCTAATCACCAATATCCCCTTCATTTCTGAAAACTTGGTTGGGAATAGATCTTGAAATTCATGCAAGAGATCTATGAACTTGGCCAGGGTCTCCTCATCCCAATATTCCCCAACACTTGCAAATTTTGTACTCTCCTCCGTTCCAATGTTAACTTTTCTAATCTTCAGTGGTTGATTCATGGGATCGGTTGGTATATCTGGTGCTGCGACATCCCTACTATGTTCTATTTTTGGTATATTGATATTCCATAGCTCATCATCACCCTCAGGACCGTCTGACACATTATAACATTCCATCATCGATAGCATGTAGTAATGCACATGTGGATCTACTGGATATGGAACCGACACTACTTTTAGTACCACATCCCAAATGATCTAAAGTGCATTGTGGATGTCAACATTAGCATCCATGAAACTAAAGGCATGAGAAAACAAAACCATCAACTCCTCCCAAGTGGTTATTTCTTAGTTAAACTCTACAGATATATACCATGATCTAGACATCTCATCCAAGGTGTGTATAAAGGAATGGATCCATTCATCCATTGGTCATGATTCCCATAATGTTTGGAATTCCATCAATAATTCCTCCCATCATAATTGACAGTGTGATACACTTATGTGTATCCAAAGAGAAATGTGATCAATCATCAACACTATGCCCATCCAGTAATTGTCTTTTTATCAGTCGCCCATTAGCATGCTAGAGTATCCTTCAGTGCTTCATCCAACACCAACAATCATTGCGGTTCTGATACCTTCTCGTCCAACACCATTAAGAATGCAGATAGTTTAGGTATCCATTCATAAATTGGTAATTCAATCATTTCAGTCACAACATGGCACAACAATTGCATGATCAGACCACACTTCCTGAATGACACCTCGTGCATGCGGTTTTTCCCGTTCTCTAGTGCATCGTTAAAATAAAAGGATGGAGAACTAGCACTATGACAAGCAATTTCTCCATTGGAAGTTGTGTGGATATAATATTCAGATATGTTGTAATCATGATTCCATCCCCTGACAACTTCATCCTTTACAGGTTCAATATATCGTCGCCCTTCATTTGGATCCATAGGCACGATCACTCTATTATATTGGTTCTCGAATGTCATCATTCACTTATTGAAGTTAATTACTGCTATACTATCATTGGCCCATCCAATACCTAGGAGTGCAGGATAGGATCCTTCACAATTAACAACTTAAATCACATCAAAATCAGCATAGGTCTTCATACCTTCAACATCTATGACCAGATTTGATAGTCATCCAATCGATTGTACTTTATCCTGATTAGCCAAGTGCAACTGCATAGGGGACCAACCCAATGTTAACCTCCCTATATTATTCCATGTCTTCTTTGTTAGGATGTTTAGATCTGAACCCAGATCCAGAATGATAGAATCAACTTCATAGTCCCCAATCTAAATGTTCATGTGCATCCCTTTTTGCTTTTTTTTTCTTACGTAAGGAGTTCACTTCGGGATCCTTTTGTTCCTTACTTGGGTAGTGCAATAAATTTTAAATATTGGCTATAGAATTGGGATCTCTTGCCAGTGACAAACAAATCTTAATGAATTTTTGTAAGCTACCACATTGCCGCAGTGGTCCTTCTTCTAATGATGAATTAAAAGCAGAGGGAATTTCATAGACATGTGGCTTACCAACATTTCTTCCGATCATATCCTGAATTTGAAAGAATTTCTCTTTTTTAGTTGCGATATAAAATGTCACCTTCTTCTTCCCATCCAATCGAATGTGCAGTCGAGGCCAATCCTGTCTAGTCATAGCACCTCTGCGAGTGAAGATGGAAACATCAACATCCTATGTTCTAGGTTTTGTTGATATCATAGCAACTGTCGGCCCTCAATTTTGGTTCATCAGTGGGTTCTGATTGAACGATGGATTTTTTTCCAATGGAGGTTTCATGGGTTGGTTCATAGTTTGATTCTGAACTGGAACTTGATTCTGGGCCTGGTTCTATAGCTAGTTTTGGCTTTGTAGGTGATTCTAAGCGTGTAACTGGTTTCGATTCTGCAAATAAGGAAAGTTATCATCCTGCCATATTGCAATTAGATATGGGAAGATCTTGACAATATGATCAATGGTATTAAAGAATGTAAATGAACACTACAAGTGAGGGAAGTCTCTCTGGTAATGTCCAAATGCCCCACAATTGTAACACTGGAAAGATCCATGACCTCATCCTCCTCCTCTTCCTTGGAATCCTCCATGAAATCCTCTTTGTTTTTGGTATTGCAGCTAAGCCATATGTTGTGGCAGGGGATTCAATTACTACTGAACATAGTGCGCTTATTGAACATACTATGGCTGCGGCTCTGCATTTTATTATACTGCGTATGTGGTGCAAACTGTGGCTATGACACAACCTATGGTTGCGACTCTGACGGTATAAATTGCATCTTTGGTGGTGGTGTATACTTCAGTTGACGCTGAGATATTACCACCTAAGGCTATGGCTATGGTTGCTGTAATGCACAATGATCTTTGTCCTTAACAAAGTATGAATCATATGTTATTTCCTGAAGCACATCATATGTACGACAGTCTTTATCTTCATGCCCAACCGATCAAAAAAATGAACAATATAAATTGGTTGGATTTGACACTATCTTCTGCATGTAGTTACACTCTTCATGTTTGTTCCCATAGACTTGACATATGCGAAATGATGGGACGCTGTTAGAACTCGATGAGTTCAGTGCCCTAGATAGCAGATGATTCTGGAATTCAGGGTAAATATCTATAGTGTGTCCATATTTGCAATAGCAAGTGCACAAAATATCTTCACAGTTCTCATTACCCTTATTAATGTCTTGCAACTGGAGCATCAATTTCTCCATCTATGCCTGAATTTGGTTCATACCAGCTACATTCTCCCCAACTAGAGAGGCTTCTAACTTCAATGGAATCTCGAGAGATTTCCTCTATGTCACAAAATTATACTGCATCAATGGTTTTCGGATATGAGGTACCAATGCTGTGATAAACCATTCTTTATGTTGAACGTCGCTCGTATCGAAACTGACCCTCACCATCATTTTCTTAAATTTTTGATCGAAGTCCCAAACATTCTCATTAGGAAACTAGTTAATCTCTTTTAACTCAATAATATGATGTGCTTCAGATTTGGGATTTCTGAATTTTTCAATTAGTCCCTTCCTAACTTCATCCAATGTTTTTCTAGGTGTCCCCATAGGAACTTGTATGAATTTCATGTACCCATCCACCATATGAACCCGAAGAGTAGTCTCTAATTGGCCTTTCTTGAAATCATCATCGGTAGTTTTCATGACTGTCCACATTGCTTCGCATAGAAACCAATACTGGTCGGGAATGTCAGTCTGATTTCCATGCAACAAAGGTAATTTCATATCATCGATCACCATCCTGGGCCTTCCTCCTATAGATATTGACCTACCACTAGAATGTTGCTGTCATGTTAGGCAAGTTGACATGGAACTTGTGTTTTTTCCTGAATTTGGGGTAGTACAGGGAGGCATGGGTACGTTGCTGCTAGGGTTTGATCTTACCATTGTTTGTGGTGTAGTTTGGGTTCGATCGTCCTCTTCGTTGTTGTAGGGTTTCTTTGTCCCATGTGGTTTTCCTTCACGGTCTTGTGTTTCAATCAAAGAAGGACCTTCCCCTATCCTCTTCCTCTTCTCTTCTTAAAATCTTTCTCCTTCCCTCATAAAAACACTTTCTTCCATGGCTTCCCTCACATTCTCATAGAAACTTGCACCCATTTACCCCTTATCTTCCCATTCGTATCCCCCTTTTGTCGTGGTATCCACTGCATCCGCACACCAGAGTTCTCATACTCAAGGTGTATCTTTAGTATACCCTTTTTGTAGATAAGCATTTTAATTGACAATTGTAGAGACAACAAGAACCTACCTTTGGGTGCATTGAAAAATTCCCTTTCTGCTTCATTCTAGGACTTGGTTGTGTCAACTGAAAACTCAGTGATATATCCTTCTAGGATACTATCCAGCCAGACCTCAACAGCTCATGATGCTCTATTATCAATTTCTTGCAGCTCCTAGATCAATTTAGGGGTCCAAGATGTTTGTTCTCCTCCTTGTAAATTTGTCTTCTTGTTAGTGAACTACACCAACCACTCATACAGTATGATGGGAAAATCACATAAAAAGTACTCATGAAGACTGTCATGTATGTATCTCTCCAACCACTTATTCTTCATCAGTCTAGGGTTCATATTTTCTACTTCAGCAAATTCTCACAGATTCTGATCAAGCCAATCTTGAATTTCTGGTCATGTGAGATGCAACATATCCTCCTCTTAGTCGCAACAAGGTACCAAAAATGTAACCATTTGTTGGTGCAAACCCAACCAAAAAAACCTATTCTACAGGGGTTCCCACTCTGTCATCAATCGAATCACTGTGATCTCCCTGAGCACCAACCCAGATAGTTTTTACCCTATCTGGCAACACCTATGAAGAAGATGAAGTCTCACCCAAGATCTTCAAGGGAGGGCTGACAGAACCATGATTTCGTAGAATAGAAGAGGACTACGGGCATCGACAATTCATCAACTTATTTATCATATTTGAGCAGTTGATTAACCATTCATCATCACTATTCAACCGATCACATCATTCATTCATAGAAGAAGTAATTGAATCATGTAACAAAAATAGCCATGCTATAGCACAAACATATCTAGAAAAATAGCATTATTCATAAGCAGTAAGCATTGCATCATAGATTCATGTCGCACATTCTAGACATTCTCACCATTAGATTGGAGAGACAAAAATGAAATACATGAAGAGACAAAAGATAACAGTATTCAGATCACCCCTCTTCTTTTCATATTACTTCTACGCAATCAATCATAGATCCAAAACAGATAGTAATTCAATTCTGATTTTAGTATTTTCTATCATGAACAACAACTATCTCCTCTCTTTGCATTCACAATTCTTCTTCTATTTATAGGCTTGTGCCTCTACATTCATGGTCCACTTCTAACCAACTCCTAACTGATTCTACCAAATAATGACCAATATCCACAAAATATGGTTGAAAAGTACAAAAAGTGACATAAAATGTTCAAAATTGTCTATTTTCCACCTTATGCACCATTTTTCCCTTGCGCGGTGTCTTATGAGCTTGGGCAACTGACTTGTCAAAACCCCTTGCCAACATGATTGAATAAGACATTGGTTTCGCTATATCAGTTTCTTCATACTTTAGAAACTCTAATTCCATCCTTATTAGGTGGCATATAGTATAGTTACAAAATATACTACTGTAAAACTGACACTTTAGAAGATTTGGATGATATGTTTATGTTTGGAAGTTCTATGTCAGTGAATGCATATAATCCACTTGTATGTGATTTTAAAGGATTTTTCCATTCCTATTCAGTTTATTGGATCATCCACAAACTGAACTTTCTACTTATGCTCGGGTTTTATTGAACAGGGTGGCGAAAGAATAATTGGCGATGGTACATGAAATATTAGAAAAGGGCAAAGTTTAAACTGAAAAAGAAAAAAAAAGATATTCCATCATCACTATAAATTTCAATGCAAGCATGATTGTGAGTAAATTGGGCATGGATTACTCGTTATGGATTAAATGATATTAGTTCTTTCTCTAAGCTTCAAATTTTCTTCTCTATTTGTATTAATAGTTAGTTCAAGTATTATATTATTTATCAATTTCTTTGAATTTTTATATTTTATTTATGGTTCCAAACAAGTAAACTTGCTTCACATGATAAAAAATACATCATGGTTAATTTAGTATCAACTTCCATGTTTTTGTTGTTTATAAATGTTACAAAACATAACATCTTAACACTAAAATATCTTGCTCGAGATGTTTCTTTTCACCATTTTTGTTAGGTTGTTTAGAAGAAATTGTTAGGGGAGAGATAGTTATTAGTGGTGCACCTCAGTTTTCTAAAGATGGGGCACTTAATAAAAACCATGATGATATAGTTCATAGTAGAAGGAAAATAACTGATACTTTTATTACTTTTCTTGTTTCTTTGACATGAGTTCTTTCAATCATGCACAAATTCCTATCAAAGACATTTATCTCCCCATATACTATTAAATAAGGTAATTTTAAATAACATGTGTTTGTTCTTTGTCATATGATCTACCATGTTATTATAGAGGATTACATTCACTGCAATAAAGTATAGTATCACAAAATTTATAGTGGATTCAATCTAGTGTGTTAGGTATAACTCCCGATTCGATTCCTCTATTCATGGCTAAGCATTCATTTATACATTCATGTGACGGTTTGTTTAACCTTCCGTCCAGCCTTTTTGGCTTCCAACTATTCCTATTTATTTATTTACAATATTATAATCCCTAACGGATTATATTCTAACAATCCCCCTCTTAATCCGAAGGGGTGTTCGTAAGTCCGAGCATGTTTCTGAACCTTTCAAACTTTTCTCGTCCAAGCGCTTTGGTGAAGATATCTGCAACTTGATCATTTGTGGAACAATGTCAAAGATGGACTGTCTTGGCCTCTACATGATGTCGAATCAAATGATACTTTGTGTTGATGTGTTTGGTTCGATCATGGAATCTAGGATTCTTATCCAGCTTGATTGCAGAAGTATTGTCGACCAACAATGGAGTGGAGTTCTCTTGTTTTTCTTGTAAATATTCAAGTATCTCCCTGAGCCATACTATTTCTTTCATTGCTTCAGCTGCAGCCACATATTCTGCTTCTGTTGTTGAATCTGCTGGAACTGACTGTTTGCGAGATCTCCATGAAACAGCTGCTAATCCAAGACTCATAGTGTATCCAGAAGTTGATACTCTTGTCTCCTTATTGCCATCAAAGTCTGAGTCTAAGTACCCAATAAGTTTGAAGTCATCCACTTTAGAGTACTTGATTCCAACGTCTTGAGTCCCCTTCAAGTATCTTAGAACCCTCTTTGCAGCTGACCAGT